>OZ001656.1:10168217-10768217 GCA_963924145.1 Pyrausta purpuralis
AAGAATTACCAACCTTTCGAAGCCTAAATTGTGGAATAGCAAGCTTATCCTTATTCCTAGTATTATGTTTGTGTATGTCACTATTTTTCGTGAATGAATGTAAATTTTTCCTTACATATATTAAATTTTCGTAAATATACTGAGAGGCTAGAGTTAATATTCTAATTTCTTTAAACACCTCTCGTAAGGAATCTTGAGGTTTAAGATTATAAATAGCTCGCACGGCTCTTTTTTGCAACACAAAGATTGTTTCTACATCAGCAGCCGCGCCCCACAGTAAAATACCGTAGGACATCAAGCTATGGAAATAACTAAAATAAACTAACCTAGCTGTTTCTACATCAGTCAAACGTCTAATCTTCCTTACAGCAAAAGCAGCTAAGGTTAGTTTCCCTGACAAGGCCTCTATATGAGGACCCCATTGTAGTTTGGAGTCTAAAGTGATTCCCAAGAATGTTGTGGAATCAATAGTATCAAGCGGTTTGTCTTTTATCTTAACCTGAGTTGATGCCTGTCGGACATTAGGCATCGTAAACTTTACACATTTAGTTTTACTTCCATTAAGAAGGAGATTGTTAATAGTGAACCAATGTAATACTTGTGAAAGAGTATTATTTACATCGTCAAAATTTCCTTCACCTCTTGGAATTTTAAATATAAGTGAAGTATCATCAGCAAACAATACTATATCGCAAAGATTCCCTACAAAATGCGGGAGGTCATTTATATATATTAAAAATAAAAGAGGTCCTAATATAGATCCCTGGGGCACACCCATTGTTAGAGGTGCTCCAGAAGACTCAGTTCCGTTTATACATACTTTTTGCATTCTACCTGAGAGATATGAATTAATTAAGTTTAATGAGTTCAATGAGGCCCCATAGTGACATATTTTTTTAAGTAATGTAATAACATAACTAGCGGTCCCCCGTGACTTCGTCCCCGCATTTTGAATTTTCTCCCTCCCCTCCCGTAGCAGCGAGATGTTTTATAACCTGTCTTCTTGGAAAATCTTGGAATTAGTATTTTAAGCTCACGTTTTTCAGTCTCTGTTAACGAAGATTATTTTGTTCTACAAAAATAACAATCATCATCACAATCAATCAATTCATCTTAGACAATCAAACCGTCACGATAAGTACGAAATAATTAAACGCAAAATTCTTGAATAGGCACTTTCATAAGATAGAAAGAATGATAAATAGTTCGCGAAGACATCGATTCTCGCGCTAACCGTGTAGGTAAATTTTTGCGATACCAAGTTTGGAAACGTTTAAGCTATTCAGCAATTTGTGGCTGACTGTACCTCCTTGTAGGAAATTAACTAACTGTTAACTTGCTATGTTGGCATCTGCGACAGCCAGCGTGCATTCGCTAATGTGAAATTCAAAGTTGGTTTCTCTTTTCAGCGTTGAAACGTATTCTTTTGATGCCACTTTTAAACGTATTTGTTAGACCTTTTTATGGAAGAAAATGGAAATAAAACCTGAGTAATACTATTTACTTTGTGAGTGAAATGATACCATATCTGTTTTAGTTTACTTGGAAAATGTGAAAAAATATTAAAGCGCTACACGCTTCTTTATTTGCCTACACTCAATATGTTTTTTTATAAGTACCTAAGGCCCAATAAGGTCATTTTATTCGTTAGTGCTGGCTTTACTTTTATACCCTTAAGCCTACATGGGAACTGCAGTTATGTTCAAAAACTAACAAGTTGGATCACTTGCGTTCTAGGACATTTTAATTATTTCACAAGTGCTGAGGATATCTTCAGAGTTTATCAAGCTGAAAACTTGCGATAAATCTGCATTAACTTCATATCCCTATCCCCAAAATTATGTATTGTCTTAAGAAACATAAGAGGCTTCGTTCTAAAGCTAAGCCACATGTAAATAAAGCGGAGCCGGTTAGGCTAAACAGCTGAAAACAGCGAAATGCTGATAATAAATCATTTTGACAGGTATTGCCTCGCACCTCCGCGTGGCGTAATCACGTCACTCACAACAGAACATTCAAAACAAACAACCTGTATTATTCTAAGCTGCCAGTGACTCCTTGTTTTGGGGTAAAACTAAGCATTTTTATAAGGCCTTACTAAAGTAGTTAGTAAACATCATCCAATCTCAAGTATTTTATTGACTACATAACGGTAATTTACTGTTTGATTACTAATATATTGATTGGATAAACGCTCTAGATTCGAAACACAGTTATAATTCATACGTGTAAAATAATAATATTCAGTACACTCAATGAATTCACTTATCTGATTATTTGTTTTTGCAAAATATTTTCCTTTAAGATTTCGAGGTCGCGATAACGTTTTCGAAGTTTTAAGAACATATTAAAGGAAATTAATCATTACATTTAATTAGGGGCCCATAAATTTGAAAAACGGAACAGCTTATCCGAAAATTATGGGTCGCTCAAATTAGAATTCAACTAATTTATTGAATCG
The DNA here is from genome assembly GCA_963924145.1 of Pyrausta purpuralis. Taxonomy (NCBI): domain Eukaryota; kingdom Metazoa; phylum Arthropoda; class Insecta; order Lepidoptera; family Crambidae; genus Pyrausta; species Pyrausta purpuralis. The sequence continues at coordinate 10,170,679 of OZ001656.1, forward strand.
TGGCGCTTAGGGAAATCCTCTTATTTTCTCTGCTTATCTTATTAATGCTTAACGTGGTGTTCCAAAAAAAAAGACTCTGGAATTATTGGTTAATACTGTTTTAATTTATTTTTTATATAAAAACGACAGTTGTATTAATAGAAAAACACAAACAATGTCGCGATATGAGAATAAGTTTAAGTCTGTATTAAATCATAAGTCAGTAGTAGTAATGTTTTTAATTGGCAGACAGATATGCGTTGACATTTTAACCCCGAGTTAAAAGCTAGCCCAGACAAGCCTTAGGAATTCCGAGTAACAATATGTCTGATAACACTGATCACCTTTGATTTTATTGTTGTTTTACTATGTTACTTGCTTTTTATTGATGTGCATCTGTATCGTTCATATAAGCTACTTGATTAATAGCTCTCGATTTTCATCGGATCGAGCAATAGCGGTCCCAGCGTCCACGTGTTTTGAGTTTGCTCCATCCCCTCCCGTCGCAGGGTTATGTATTATAGCCTAAAGCCTTCCTGGATAAAGAAGCTATCCAACACAAAAATATTTTGCAAATCGGTCCCGTAGTTCCTGAGATTAGCGCTTTCAAAAAAACAAAAGAAACAAACTCTTAGGCTTTATAATACAAGTAAGTCTATATAAGTAATATGTATAAGTAAATAAGTTAAGAAATAAACTAACATTCCCCTGCGACAGCGTCCACGAGTTTTGAGGTTGTTCCCTCCCCTCCCGTCGCAGCGTGATGTTGCCTAAGCATTTTCTCGATAAAATAAGCTATCCAACACTTTTTTTATAGGTCCAGTAGCTTCTGAGATTAGCGCGTTCAAACAAAGAAACAAAGTTTTCAGCTTTATAATAAACTACAAACAAATGTATGTAAACATATTTTAACCGATTTTCTAAATTCAGTGACATATGATGAAACTGAAGGTCTCATGTTAAGCAGTACATAATAATAAAATGTGTATGAAATTCTTATATTTTTTGTCATTTTAGATACAGTTTATGATATTTGAGGCCTATTTCACTATCGTCAAATTAGCATTAACCAATGCCATCATGTATCTTGCTTTTTTGCAGATAACCCTAGCCAGAACTTATTAGGACATTGTGAAGCAGGTCGTTTAGCTATTAAATTGATAATGAACTGTAGATTTAATGTTCACACTAAATTAGGGGTGGAAATCTGGTGGTTTGTTGGTACATACTAATGTAACACAAGTATTTCCTTCTTACCATAGGTCACCAGTCTCGACAAACTGATTGTCAATAGAAAAACTGAATTATTTTTTAACTTTTAATACCTACTTTTTTGTGATGTAATTTAAAGAAAATATTGTTTTTGGAAAAGGTGTTGCTCATAATATCGACCCTGAGTTGGATGTCACTGACCAAAATAGCACCCTGTTATGTTTGTTCCACGCCGTCTTAATATTGTTAAAATACACACCACAGTAAAAAATAATCAAATTTTAACGATGATATTATAAAGCATTGCCCTAATACATGAGAATAACCTGAATTTTATGTCTTTATGTATACTCATACATAATATTTCACTTAAAACTACCATCACTCAGGCAAAAGCTTGTGATGGAACACAGTGAATCCTTTCATGGCACCTCGAGACATTTATAGAGCAAAAATCAATTTCTGCGGGTTGAACACTCGACTCAAAGTTTTCCTTTGGGATGGAATCACTTTCAATTCTTAAACCTTATATTGTGATATGAATCCCCAAGCGGCTTCTAAGTAGAGACTTAAATCAAGAAATTGCAATTCACAGCCACATTCAAAATTGAATTTATTCTGTATTTGAGTTGTGAAATACAAGTACGACTTCTTACATTATAGACGAAACTTCAGTTACCCAGGCAAGCTTTTACTAAAAGCGAAGTAATTAATAAGCTCATTCCTAAATAATTTCGATATTCTTAATTAATTTGTTATAACATTAAATGCAGAAGTTAGAAATTGCTTGTTTGAGCGTTCCTATGTCAAAAGCAACAACGGCTTATTTATTTCAAAAGGATGGTAGGAAAACGATTTTTAGGACGTAAATTTCAGTCTGCGTTTCCAACAGGTGAGCAGCTCCAGATTTAATTAAATGTATATTTATCATTTAGTTAAATGTTTAAAACAATTGTAAAAACATGGTTTTCTTTTTGTAATGCAATTGAATGAAAGATATTTTGTTAAACGTGAGCTCACTCAGTCCACACAAGTGGTCAGCCATATCTTCATACTGAAATAAGTTGGTCGAGTCATTGAGTGTTCTTTTTTGTTACACCTTTATTTAATTGGAGCCATTTCAGATCATCAAGTTTCGTATTAAAACATTTACTATTAATTTATTGTGCTCACTCCATCCACACGCTATTGTATCTCTATGAACCAACTATAGATTCGCATTCCATCGTTTACATTGTATGAATTGGCTATAAATAGAACTATTCAGCATAAAAACAAACCACTTTTACTGTGCGTTCATGAGTAAAATGGATGCCTGGTGCTCACTCCGTCCGCCATCGCTAAATACTTAAATCTTTTGTGCTATGTTAACTTAAAAGAATGAGTGAACATACGATTTTTTTGTACAACAATACTATAAAATATTCGGAAGTACCCAGTTCGACATTTCTTTTTACTTTTAGAGTAAAACAAAGTTTCATATTTTGTATGAAGGACATGGAATAGGGTGTCTACACGTGATAAAATAGCAGGACTTGGCTGACTTAACTTCACGTGTTCACGCTAGCTGCGTGTCATCCTTGCTTACTTGCCTGAAGAAAAAGGTTTTGTTCTTAATAGGTACTTTGTTTGGGCTGGGGTTTGGGTTTAGTTTAAATTTTGAGGTTTTGTGTACTAAATGTAAAATGAATATATCTGACCGGTCAAATACGGTCAATATCAATCAATTTGACTGTATGTGATGAACCGTAAATATAATTTCCTGACTCAGTTTTCGCAAGAAAAATACATTTTGTGTCATTGTGTGAATGAGTTTTGATTACTCATTATTACTTTTTATTGTTTTTTGTAAATATGGTTGAAATCAGATGTAAAGAACGGTGTTTCACGGACCTGCGCGAAAGTCACGTGACCTACCGAATTCGACCAACGCGTACGCACAACCGAAAAGCAATAAAATATTACTGAATCAATATGAATTACCATTTATATGGGCCATTATTTGAGCACCGTTTTTTGATGGTCACACGTTTGTAATTCCAAACATATTCAATGTTTAGTTTAAGAATAAATTTTGTATGTTTTATCATGTATCTATCTATATGAATTCACTTTAAAATGTGTAATAATATTTATAGTTTTGTAGGAAAAAATATTTTACCATCGGAATCGGGAGTAAAACTGCTGTTCTTCGCGCGTCACACCGAGTTGGCGCTCAGTTTAAACACTTATGTCTTGCTGAGCTTTTACATTACAATAACATTATATATGTCAAAAAGTTGGACATATAGTCAGGATAAGTTATATTGAGACAGAAAAAATCCGTCTTTAGATTTAAATTTAATATAATTAATTTTTTGTCGGTCACACGATTTTAGCATTTTCGAAAATGTGACACATAAATGCTCATAACTTCATAAAGGTTCAAACTATCGACACAAACCAAAGGTCCGCAGAAACTTCAGACGCGTAAAAACACCAATAGAAGTCAAATTAATATCTCACAGCAATGATATAGCTAATTACAGCCCCTTGCTTTTTATTTTTTTTCTTTAGACCCTAGTTCATGTGACCCTTCATGGGTGATGTTTTAAGATTATAAGTCAGCGTTACGAATAAATGTCTACTATTGAATCATAAAACTCATAGTCAAGATTCATTTGAGCTGATTAGATTACATAAGCGTTAGTTACTTAATTTAATATTTCTGAAAATGTAAAATTTTCGTCACTTGCGTGGCACAACTTTCGTGGTCGATTGCCCACGAAAGTTACAAATCATACCACGAAAGGTTATCAAAGTGTACTGATCTCACTAGAAATTATATTTTATGGTTTGTAAATGCAGTTAAAATAACCGCCTTAACGTTTTATACTTGAACTTTTCTACTAAGACAGTTTCCAGAGGCACAGATATGATTTATAGAAATAATGTAGCTTACTAGAAAAATATGTAGAACATGAGGTCTTAAATATTGATTTTCATTCGGCTTTGAATCGCCTGATCAATCTATTTACTATATATATAACAGCGTAAAGTAATCATAATAAGTTACTCTAAAAAAAGCATACTCATTAATTAATTATTTTCGTGCATTATTCGTAATTACCCCAATTTGTGTTGTTTAGATGAGAAAATAATGAGTATCACAAAAGCAAACCTTGAAAATAATTATTTGCCACTAATAAGAATGATGGAAGTTTATGCCAGTCGCCTTTATTTAATCAACCAAGCGGCATGGCTGAAATTTGAGACTGGTCTAAAGTTGGAAATTGTCGACTAGACCGATAAAAGTGTCTTCTTTGAGGCTACTAGATAAAGACTGTAAATCATGAGTTTGTTTCACGGGATAAATACAATAAAAACTGATACTATACATCCAAGGTTTGACAATAAGTGCTTGACGTCTGGTGTTTATTGCCAAAGATGCTAAAGAAATAGTTTAATTCTTAATTGGATAAGAAAAGGTCGTATTTTGAACGCTCTTACAGCTATGATCCAGCAGCTAGTAGTCTAAATAGTCTCACTCCAGGCAAGAAAAATATCTGGAAGACTAATTTGTTGCTTGTAAAGTTTATGAGGGGAATAATTTATGCATTTGACTTTGAAAATGAGTTCTGCCTCTTCTCATAATAGCCGGCAAATATCTAACTACTAAAATGCAAGGTTACCTATATGTAATTTGAGGCACTACTGTGGAGGGTAAAGAGTTGATTGCTACAGATTTGCTACCATGTACCTTAGCTTAACTTTATAACCCCAGATAATTTCGACAGAATGCGAATACTTACCAAGATTTGTCAAGGAAGTGATTAGGTTACAAAATACTAAAAATTCCATCGTGAGTATGGGTTTAAATTGTCGAATGTCAAAATACCATAGATTTGAAAGTGTGAAATCGTAAAATTTAATAAAGTATCCTATCGCTGGCAGATACTGTCAGTGTTATGTGTCGAGAACAAATGCGAGTAAACAGTGAATTTGAGGTAAGTAATACCGCAAATGAGGGCAATAAATGAAAAAGGAGGGTAGATCATTAAGTCTGCAAATAACAGCACACTCCCAACAGTTTTAGGTACCCTGTGATCATGGCACTTACGTCGTGTTGTAATATCAGATACTCGTAAATAATTTGGTATCAGATACTCGTTAATAATTTAGTACATAGTAGCAAGGTCGAAGGTAATAAACTATTCTTATGTTAGTGTTCATCATGAATGTTTAAAAATATATGTAATACCTAAACATATTACTTTTGGTCTCATCTTTATTTAAATTAATAATTATACTCATGGCTGTAAAATAACCAGTCACATTTAAGGATATGTACTTAAATTTTTATTATTATGATGTTTGTAAGTTTGGAAAGGCTAATGAACCGATAATAACATTCAATTCATGTTATGACAAATTATCTATTTAGCAGCAAGTATAATGCAGTATTTAATTATCTATAAAGTTCAATATGAGGTTATAATTAAAGTAATTGATACTTTTATTACCGAATTATCTATCCAAAAAGACGCTGCGTAACTTTCGTGTCTCGGTGAGTAACTTTCGTGGCTGACGAAATTTCAATATTAAATATCTACATGAATAATGAACCGATTTTCATGAACTAACAGATTTTGTTACAGTTTGATAGCTTCTTTAAAGCAGTATTTTTTTCATTTGAATAATATCAGTAAAAATTTTCGCCACGAAGGTGACACGAAGAACACTTTCTGAAGAAATGCCCTTAAATGACAGTTAATGACCGTTTTTGACTATTTAACAGTCATTTTCAACACTAGCTCTATAGCCGAATGGTAAAATACGGACATTAGGAAAGAATTAGAACAGAAAATAAGTTAAGAATTAGACCGTGTGTGACACTGACTGCCATTTGAGTTTTAACTGACAAGTGATTTTCGGTCAATGTGCGTGATTCTTATCGGTTATGGCTAAACGAAGGAAGATACGCCGTTCGATTTTTAGGTTTGTTGAAGATTCTGTTTCTTTAATTGGAATTACAAAATAAATGTTAATTTCTTATGGGACTTTGTGAAATAAGGAAAATAAACATGTGGGGAATATAAGACCTTAGCCCGTTGGAGCTAAGCGTTTTGTGGGAACTATACGTCTTTTGCCTGTTGATGTCAACATTTAATAACTTTCTTTTGTATACTAGGTATTTTTCCTGACATTTCTATGTATTGCATACTTGTAAAACTTCAGCAAAATAACCTCCTTATATATATAACGTAATTTAAATTAATTTACAATAATTATATGTAGCAACAAAAAAAAGGAAATCCTTACCCAGGCACAGGGATCATTTCCCACATTTATTTTTCAGGGATATTACTATTTTTTCTGGACTCTGTTGATGAGAAATTAAACAAGGCATTATCCAAAACCAAGTCTATATGCAACTCTTAATTTTTTTCAGCAGTTTTCCGCGGCCTGGATTCCGAGTCTCGTGGCAATCGAACTTTTTTCGTGTGGTACCTCGATTGCGAGTTTAACTTATTTACCTAAAAATCAAATCAAGAATGTAGATACATGTAAAAAAATATCGCACGACCAAAAACTAATTATATAGAAATCGTGACTCTGACAAATTTAAAAATATTTTTTCTTTGACAAAAAAAATTTGATCGGTGAACTTTTTCGTATACGAATTGCGTGAAAATTGGTTAAGGATTAAACCGTCTCATTTTTCAGTCTTACTTTATGTCCTCTTATTGTTGTCACGTGGAGACACCCTTTTATATGTCATTTAAACCAAAAAAATAGTTTTGTATATCTATAAAAGTAAAAAGTAATGTTAAACTGTGTACCGCCGAATATTTTATAATATTTTTGCACAAAAAAATCATATGTTCACTCTTTCTTTTAAGTTAACTTAGCAAAAAATATCAAAGTATTTAGCGATGGCCGATGGAGTGAGCACCAGGCATCCATTTTACTCCTGAACGCACAGTAAAAGTGGTTTGTTTTTATGCTAAATAGTCCTATTTCTAGCCAATTCATACAATGTAAACGTAGTAAGTAAGGTTCATAGAGATACTATAGCGTGTGGATGGAGTGAGCACTATAAATTAATAGTAAATGTTTTAATACGAAACTTGACGATCTGAAATTACAGGCTCCAATTAAACAGAGGTGTAACAAAAAAAAGAACACTGAATGACTCGATCAACTTATTTCAGTATGAAGATATGGCTGACCGCTTGTGAGGACTGAGTGAGCACACATTAAACTAAATATCTTTCATTCAATCGCATTACAAAAAGAAAACCTTGTTTTTACAATTGTTTTAAACCTGTAACAAAATGATAAATATACATTCAATTGAATCTGGAGATGCTCACCTGGTGGAAACGCAGACTAAATTTCAAACACATTCAGGAAAAAGAAAAATGTGTAACAGATTCGCTTATATGCTTATATACTAAGCATAGTATTCAATTCTGTAGTCTTTGTTTGGTGGCCGTTTATATTATTACTCAGGAAATATTATGTGCGGTAGTCAAAAACAAAATCGTGTTCATTTCGGGAGTCTGAATCAAATATATTACGAGCTCATTTACATCTGATTGGCAATTAATCAGCGACTAAAATAACGTAGATCGTGTTGCTCGGATGAAAACTGGATGACCATTTGATTTTCAGTAAAATATTGCTGACCAATAAGTTGTTTTGGCTCCGGTCAATCCGCTATTTTGTACTAATTTCTAGTCGTTATTTACGCGCGAGTTTTGGTTGTTAACATTGTTTATACCAGGATAGTAGCTATAAAATAAATTACATAATTATTGATTTTGACTATACAATTGTAAGGAGTTTTGTTGTGCATTGTTTTATAGACATCAATATCAAGCACAATAAAAAAAACCGGCTAAGTGCGAGTCGGACTCGCGCACTGTGGGTTCCGTGTCAACTTTAACTTACCCAAAAAACACTATGTGATAACAGCAAAAATGAATTTGTTTTTTTTTAAGTTATATTTGCGGTTGTTGAAAATTTGCTATATCTCAAAAAGTACTAGTGCGATCTTGTTCAAACCAAGAACTTTATTGGAGATTTTTGTTGAAAGAATTTGTAATGATCAACATCGTTTTTTTTTTTTTTAATTTTACCACCTTAATTCAAAGTAAAGGGCACCCATTTTACCACTTTAGAAGCGTCTATCTTACAAGCGTTTGACTTTCAGATACAAATGGTGTTAGAAACCTCGATATCATTTTAAGAGATCCATAGAGACGCCACATGCATAGGTTATAGCAATTTCGGATATTGTGAGAGATAATGTCACGACATTGATGATGTCCTGCCTGTGCGTTAAAGTAAGCACTTGCGAAATTCAACGGGCTTGCTAATGTGACGGTGGCCGAGTGGTATAAGCATATGCCCGGATAGCGTAAGACACGGGGTTCGATTCCTCGTCTGTCACAGTCAAAGTTGCTTTTTAGAAGTGCAATTTATATTGTTTTATGTATCGAAATCGTAGTGCGGTTTGCAAAATACACCTACCTACTAAGTTACATATGTGTAATGCTAATAGTTTCAGAATAAAGTGGCTGTGACATACCGACAGAAACTATAATGGTTCCGTTATTGCTATTCGGCAACGGAACCTAAAAAAATCAATTTACTCACGTTTCACTTAACTCGTACCTCTGTAAGCAATAAACAATCAGTCAACAATAGTTGTAAACACTAAGGAATATTTCTGTTTTATATTTGAAATTTCATCTAATTCACCAGTTTCGCGTAGGTATAAGAGAAAATTAAATAAATAACGAGTTCAAATCAACTAAAGTCAAGGAGATTCTCTCAGGTGCTACAGTATTCAGAGCGTGAAGCATCCAACGTGACATCGGCTTCCTCAATTTTTGTCAAAACCACCACAGTCATTTGTTTCTCTCCCGAAACGAGTTGAAACAACTCCGTGCGTTTTCAACGTGTTTTGCATTCTTTTGCGGGACTAATTTCGTGACTTTTAGAATACTTACACAAAAACCCGGCTTCTCGTTTCTCTTTCGACTTTACTAGCACTAAGAATAGAAGTAACATTCACGGAATTACGCAAATTGTTGTTGTTTTGGCTTTACTTCTACGTATTTTTAAGGAAAAGACATAGACACCATCTTTTGTTTCTCATAAGACAAAGCTACAACGTTTTCGAATTAAGCCAGCCCCTTTTGCTACTATTGCTAAGTTATGATGTTAATTTTAACTTAGTTATTTTATAACAATACTTAGGGTGGATTCGACCAAACGAGAATAACATGTTAACCTTAGAACAAATCCCTAGTTATCCGAGAGTAGTATAACAATTTTCCATTTAACCATTTACTTTTCTCGTATGTCGCGTTTATAGGAAAGTAAATCTTAGAGCGCATTCACACAGCGCAACGGTCGCACGGCAGTCGCGTTGCTGTCAATTTCATACATAAAATGACAGCAGTAAGCCTTTCACATTAGAGAGACGCGCTGCTGTCGCTCTAATGTGAAGGCGCACTTAGACCCTTTACACACTGCGACTTTTAACAGTGATGCAGTAGCGCTGCTAACGCGTGTTAGCATCGGTGCAGTCACGATGCTAACGCGCTTTAGCATCGATGCAATCGTAAAATGACAACTTTTGCACACTGCGCTACTTTTAGCATCGATACAGTCGCGATGCAAAAGCTAGAAGTTGACAAATAATGTACTGAATTTAGGCGACTGCATCGATAGTAACGCGCTTTAATATCACGCACTGAATAGATTTAATTTAGCATCGATGCAGTCGCGATACAGCATCGATGCAGTTGCAAAATATCAACCTTTACACACTTGCGCTACTTTATGCATCGATACAGTCGGGATGTCTTTAAATTTAATACACAAGTATAGAGTTATAAAGTAAATATGTTTTAATGAAATGGTCAATATTTGCTTGCTTAAGTTAATTATTTGCATTTTTTTTATATAGTTATAACACTTAGTCCAGTCTTACTTTTTAACATAATAAAACTGACAGTTGTAGTCTCGATAGTCGGCGAAATATTCGCGAACATCTGCGAAGTTATCTGGGTAATGGCCGGCGTCAAAACTCAGGAGCAAGTTGCTACGGCGGGCGAACTTTCGACCGCGTGTCGTCGTTTTTGGCGACTAATTTAAATGATAAACGTGCATAATCTTGCTTATACCTCAGAGTGTTTAATAGCTGCATGTTTTGCATGCAGGCGTGAAACAGGAGTGTGGTGGTGTTGTTCTTCAAAAAAGGAGACAAAACCTTATTGAAGAACTATAGACCCATCTCACTCCTGAGCCATGTCTACAAGCTGTTTTCAAGGGTCATCACGAATCGTCTCGCACGTAGGTTTGATGACTTCCAGCCTCCCGAACAAGCCGGTTTCCGAAAAGGCTATAGTACCAAAGACCACATCCATACGCTTAGGCAAATTATACAGAAGTCAGAGGAGTATAATATGCCTCTATGTTTGGCGTTTGTGGACTATGAGAAGGCCTTTGATTCGATCGAAACTTGGGCGGTGCTTCAGTCTCTGCAGCGGTGCCACATAGACTATAGGTATATAGAGGTTTTAAAGTGCCTTTACAACAACGCCACCATGTCGGTCCGAGTGCAGGAGCAGAACACGAGGGCGATTCCACTGCGGAGAGGTGTGAGACAGGGAGACGTCATATCTCCGAAACTGTTCACAGCGGCATTGGAAGACGCCTTCAAACTTCTGGAATGGGAAGGAATCGGCATCAATGTTAATGGCGAATACATCACACACCTCCGATTTGCCGATGATATAGTCGTTGTGGCAAAGACGCTGGACGATCTTGGCACAATGCTCGAAGACCTTGACCGAGTCTCCCAACAAGTGGGTCTTAAAATGAACATGGAGAAGACGAAAATTATGTCAAGTTCTCTTGTTGTACCCACTCCAGTATCCATTGGAAACTCAACTCTCGAAGTTGTCGACGAGTACGTCTACCTGGGACAAGTGATCCAATTGGGTAGGTCCAACTTCGAGAAAGAGGTCAATCGACGAATCCAACTCGGCTGGGCAGCGTTCGGGAAATTACGCAAGAGTGTCTTCTCATCTCATTTACCTCAGTGTCTTAAGACGAAAGTCTTCAACCAGTGTGTGTTACCAGTGATGACATACGGATCCGAAACATGGTCTCTAACTATGGGCCTTATAAAGAAGCTCAAAGTCACACAACGAGCGATGGAGAGGGCTATGCTGGGTGTTTCTCTACGGGATCGAATCAGAAATGAGGAGATACGTAGAAGAACTACGGTAACGGACATAGCCTTGAGAATCAGTAAGCTTAAGTGGCAATGGGCAGGGCACATAGCGCGAAGAACTGATGGCCGTTGGGGTAGGAAAGTTTTGGATTGGAGACCCTTCGACCAAAGACGCAGCGTGGGACGTCCACCAACAAGATGGACAGACGACCTTATAAAGATTACAGGATCAAACTGGATGCAGACCGCTAGTAATCGGTCACTGTGGAAAACCGTAGGGGAGGCCTATGTTCAGCAGTGGACGTCCTTTGGCTGATAATGATGATGATGATGATGTTTTGTATACATATTTGTGAAATAATATTCTAAATTTCACTTTGGATTACATTATTACTCTTTTTTTTATTTCGTGTTAGGACCCGTCATGTTTCATTGTCGTATAATTATTAAATAAAAATAAAAAAAAACAGAATCCTTACTATGTATGTTACCTATACGATGTCCGTATCTTCGAATCTAGCTCTTCTTGTAACTTAGAATGTTATTAACACTCAGTGTCATATTTTATATTCAAAAAGATGTAATAAGGAACCAAAAATTGAACCGTGCGCAATTTTTGGTTATCTCCTCGTCGTTCTATTAAGTCCTTTTTTCAGTCCAAAATTACTAAGAATTCTAGTAGCAGTAGCCTTATGACGTTACATCAGGAAAAATAGGACAGCAAACTGATTGTTGATTAGTAAAACACCTGCTGCCGACTAATTCTACAATTTCACATATTCATCCGGAAAACTGGGGATCATTTTGACAATTTCATTTGAACCAGATTATTTATTTGCCAACGCACACTTCGCCTGTGTTATTACTTTTCTCTCGTGTTTGCCACATCCGTCTATTTCTCTGCAATGTAATTCGCTGTACTCTGCAAGATATAATTACGGGAACATTTGAAGGGACACTTTGGCACCATTATGGAGATGGCGAAACATCTGCAAAAGTTATCCGACTAATGGACGGCACTCGGCATTAAGGCGAATTGTAAGGAAAAGTACTCATAGTATACATGAAAGGCTTAAATTTTCATGTTTGCAATAATTGTGTTATCTTTTTTACAGTATGGATTATACTTGGTCAGAAATATATTGTAAGAATATCAAAATATCTTAATGCGAGTGAAATCTTTATTTTTTATCACACACTAGCGTTCCCTGCGACTGCGCCCGCGCATTTTGAGTTTGCTTCCACTCTTCCCGTCGTAGCGCGATGTTTTAGAGTCTAAAGGCATCCTCGATAAATAACCTATCCAACACAACAACCTAAAACATTTTTGAAATCTGTCGAAGTTCCTGAAATTAACACGATCAAACAAACAAACTATTTAGCTTTATAGTATTTGTAAAGATATAAAATAGGTTATAATCTCGTTACGCAATAATTAATTATAACTTAAACGAAATATCCTTACAATCATTTGTGACGCGTGGTAGGTACTGTGGTTCAGTCGGATTTATTAAATGTTACCCTTCGCACTGAAACTAAGTTGCCGCCTCACTTCGCAAGCACCAACTTTGACCACTTGTACTCGCAAATGTTTCCGTTAACAATTAACTTGGTGACAGACAGAGTCAACCTTCCAATTTTGCATTCAGCTACATTTAGAACTTATTTTGATATTCATTTTAACTGCACGTCGGAAACTTGTGTGAGATTTTAATTCTGAGTAAAACATTCAAGAGTCCGTTCTTAATTTACACTTTTGAACATTTTGGATATGTTTATTCCACTATACTGTTTTGTGATTCGCAGTGAGTGAATTATCAGTATTTTTAGAGCCATTATATTGTTAAAACAAAAGTTCGTTTTCTGTCTAGTATTCCACGTTATAGTTAAGCTATTTTAGTGTATACAATACTCTAGTTGTTTTACAATGTAGTCATTACATATAACATAGTCGTTATTTCTATGGTGTAGGTATATGTACTTAAGCAGAGCCAAGATGTGATATATTTCATACCTACGAAAAATCTCAGTTTTGCCAAGATTTTTCAAACATGCACATTAATAAACCGCCCTAAAATCAGCAGAGTTATTGTAGCTCGTTACTCATCCTCGCAATAAGCGTAAAATTATTTATTCCTTCTTTAACTATTGGAACGAGAAATGCTGATTTACTCGTGTTTCGAGGATTCAACATTCACAACAAACCTTTTTCCTCTTCATCTCGTGGTGCTTTGACACATATTAAAAATAAAAAGGCAAACTTCCCCGAAAAGACAACTTTTTGAAGCATCTTAGTAAGTGGATACATAAAGTTCCCGAAAACTTTTAAGTAAGTGGTCCTGCAAGTCTACGATACGACTTAAAAACTGCTGTGTGGAAAAGTTTTTTAATTTCATCAAAAAACTTTATGGTAACGTTAAAACTACCTTCCATTGCATGTTTCTACTAAGCAATTAACCGATAAGAAACGGTAACCATCATAAAGATCTATATTGTACCTATAAGTGGGTTGTTGTTTTAATTTTATTTACACCTGTACTTCTGTCGTATAGCTAATCCGTCGAATCCTAGAATCTGCCGAATCCACGAATCCGTCTAATCCAGTACCTGCCGAATCCACGAATCTGTCCAATCCCAGAATCTGTCCTATAACGAACAAAGGCTTTATTTATCCTGTTAACTGTATTTTCCTGAACGTGTGTATAATGAAAGACTATCCATTTGGCTTTCTACTTTGAATTTGGTATTAAGTGGAAAACACTATACCACGAGTCTCTTGGGAGCTATGCTTGTCCTCAGGATAAAATATAGCAAATAGCAGCTTTGTGTCGGTTTTCCAAAATCGATTCGTATTAGGATTAGTATTATAAATAACCACCTAGCTCATACCCAATCTGTGTAATACTACATCTGTCTTTTCAATAAAAATTTAAATAGGCATTAATAATTTAATTTTTATTATTAATGCCTATTTAAATTTTTACAAACTAGAATGTACGATTTAAAGACTTTATGGCTTAAATTTTGAACATACGAGGGTGTATCAAAAAGTTCTTAGAAGTGTCAATTAATATAATATTTTTGTGGGTAGTTTAGTATTTATTTTAAAGAGTGACCATCACTTATTACTTGTGTGGGGTTTCACTCGATTTAGTTGAACGGTTCCCAACAAATAAATTATTTAGTGCGAAGTGTACCTAACGTTCTTTGAAAATGGAAAAAAACGAGTTGCGCGCGGTCATAAAGTACTTGTGTTTGAAAAAAATGTCAACGAAAGAAATTTTTTTGGATATCCAGCAAACTTTAGGAGATAATGCTTTGCCTTATTCTACTGTTGCTTTCTGGGTTGCTGAATTTAAAAGAGGTAGAACGAGCTGTGAAGATGATCCTCGCTCTGGGCGGCCTTCAACCTCTGTCACGGAAGAAAATGTCAAAAAAGTTGAGAAGTTAGTTTTGGAAGACAGAAGAATCACTATAAAACATTTAGCCGAGATCCTAAAGATATCATTTGGCAGCATTCAATCCATTTTAACCGATTCACTGGGTTTCAAAAAAGTGTCAGCAAGGTGGGTTCCACGAATGTTAACCGAGGACAACAAAAAACGACGTATGGAAACTTCAAGGCGGAATCTCGAAATGTTACAGTCTGATCCGGATAAATTTTTCCAACGTGTTATCACTATGGATGAAACATGGGTCCACCATTTCGATCCTGAAACAAAAAAGCAAACCATGTCTTGGAAACGGCCATCTTCTCCGCCAATGAAGAAATTTCGGGTTGCTCCTACCGCGGGCAAGGTTATGGCCTCTGTGTTCTGGGATAGTGAAGGAATTATTTTTATTGATTACTTGCCGAAAGGGCAGACAATTACTGGACAGTATTATGCAGATTTGATCCCAAAAGTGCGAGATGCAGTTAAAGAAAAGCGTCGTGGAAAACTGTCATTGGGCGTGTTGTTTCTTCACGATAACGCTCCTGCTCACCGGTCGGAAGTGGCGCTCAAGGCAATCCGCAATGCGGGGTTCGAAATTCTTGAACACCCACCATATTCTCCGGACTTAGCCCCTAGTGATTTTCATCTATTTCCCAAATTAAAGGAACACATCCGTGGCACAAAATTTAAGGATGATGACGAAGTGATGGCTGCCGTCGACGAGTTTTTTGATAGTCAAGAAAAAGATTTTTTTTTGGAAGGAATAAGAAAGTTAGAAAAGCGGTATTCTAAATGCATTGATTTAGAAGGAGATTATGTTGAAAAATAAAATAATTTTATTTAAGTTATCACGTATTTTTATTGTCATTCTAAGGACTTTTTGATTCACCCTCGTATTTATTGAAAAGACAGATGTAGTATTAAACAGATTGGGTATGAGCTAGGTGGTTATTTATTATACTAATCCTAATACGAATCGATTTAACGAACCAATACCAAATTTCTGAACCTACTTGCCACAGGGACACGTTAAAATTCATATATAGAGATACTAAGGCGCACATTATCTCAGAACAACGTTTTTTAAGAGTTTTGTCTACGAGTTATAGAATAATGGATTTGTTTATAAGCCACCAAAAATCGCCCGAATTACATGTTTTGCAATTTTGATATTTTGAGATAATAAATGGTGTTCAACTGGTATTTTCGGTACCTTAACTCTTGCGTTGCTTATCATAACTCATACATATTTTCAAATAAAAGGATATTGCCCAATAATTAGATTTCATACAAATAATAAAACAAATATTCTTCTATCTTTCCAGTTGCGAGTACAGACGTGCCTGAGGAAGGAGAACCATACCTGCACGTGCTGGCCCGACCATCAGTGTTCAACGTCGGTGAGCGTAGAGCCATCTTCTGTCAAGGGAGGAACCTGAAAGATGTAAGTCACATAAAACTTCACATTAGGTATAATAAAAATAATATAAAAACTTGCAGAATACAGTATGAGATACTGTAAAAGAATGATCAAAGATAGACTCGAGCATTTGCTATCGTTCGATCGTTGTAGCTCCTAAGCAAAGTATTAAATACTTTAAAGCCGGAATATTGTTTCCGCGAACTAAATGCAAACAGCGCCATCTATTGGTGTCAGTCAACCTGTTAAAGCCTTTTTATGCTTGATGTAGTAGGAGCATGGTTATTGTTACAATACTACATACACATATTTTAATTTCTTTCAGGAGATAAACTGGTACTCTCCATCAGGCGTGGTGGTCAAAGAGCGGCCGAACCTCAACTCCAGAATGTACGTGGAGAGGAAAACGGAAGATAATGCAGTACTAGTGCCTCTCATCATCCACGAGATGAAGATATCTGATAGTGGCAAATGGACCTGCAAGTCAGGAGAGTACAATGAGACCATTGAAATCATTGTAGGATGTGAGTACCTCTAAAACTAAGTAACAGCTTTTCTGTATAGTTATCACTATCTCATATCAAGATACCTACGAGATTACTACAATAAAAGGTAGAATTATTTAAAAAAATGAAACCATGATTTAATGGTGTTTATTGTTGTAAAAATATGGCTCAGTTTATGTAATATCATCGTCATCTCTCTAGGCCAGGGATGCACAGACTTATTAAGACTAGGGGCCACTCGGGCAAATTATGAACTGATGGCGGGCCGCCAGAAGTATAGGTAATTAAAGACAATAAAGAATTGATAATTATGTATTAAAATTGAAAAAGAATTTATTAATTTGAAGCGTGGCACTGCATAGTGCTTACAATCTTTTTTATATTTGGCTCAAATTTACTTGTAGCAACACGTAAAACTGCTTCCAAACTTTCATTTGCAAGGCGGTTTCGATTTTTTGTTTTATTATTATTTAGTATTGAAAAGGTTTGTTCACATATATAGGTAGAACCAAATAAGCTGGCACATTTCAGAGCGTTTATGCGCAACTCTTTGTACGTATTTTTATCAATGCAGCGGTAAAAGTTCAGCAATACTCCTTCGTTGAATTTGTTGCGTAAATCTTGGTCGTTTTGAATGTCGATAATTTCTAACTGCATTGACTCTGGCGCATTTTCAACTGAAATCGTGAAAGGATTGCTGAATATGTCCAACAGAGGTTTCACTTTTTTAAACTCCGAAAATCTTTCTTGAAAAGATTGAATCAAAATATCTAGCTTTTCTACATAACTGAAATTAATCGCAGTTTTGTTGAATTTTTCAGCCATTTTCTTATAATTCGGAAAATGATTGTAATTTCCAGAATTCAATTGCGATCTGAAAAGTGTCAGCTTGCATTGAAAGGATGATACGTGAGCGTAGAGCTGGGATATCAGTTGATTTTTGCCTTGAAGCCGTGTGTTCAAGACATTCAAATGATTTGTAATGTCAACTAAAAAAGCCAAATCACACAACCAATCAGGATTTTTAAGTTCCGGGACATCCTTTTGCTTTTCCGCCAGAAATATTCCAATTTCTTCTATTAAATTTAGAAATCGTTCCAGGGTCAATCCACGACTTAGCCACCTTACTTCTGTATAATACAGTAAATCTCCATATTCGCTTTCGATGTCATCAAGGAATTGTTTGAATTGCCTGTGATTGAGTCCTCATGATTTTATGAAATTTACAGTCGAAACTACCACTTTCATGACATTTTGAAATTCAATTTTTTTAGAACAGAGGGCTTCTTGGTGTATAATGCAGTGAAACTGCATGAGATCTTCAGCGCTTATGTTTTTTTCTTGCAGATGCTTTTTCAGCAAAGTAACTAGCCCAGAATTGACACCAATCATCGAAGGAGCACCGTCAGTGGCAACTCCCGATAATTTTGATAAGTCCAAATCAGTTTTTGAACACTCATCCAAAAGTACATTGAGTATATCAACTCCTCTGGTTTGACCTTTCAATGAACACATTCCTAACAACTCTTCTAAGACTTCAAAATCTTGAGTAACACCTCGTATGAATATGAGAAGTTGAGCTGTGGAAGTAATATCAGTGGATTCGTCGAGTGCTAATGAAAAAAATTCAATGATCTTAGTTTTTTCATTTAATTGTTCCGCAATATTACCTGACAAAGACATAATACGTCTTTGGATAGTCATACGATTCAGTTGAATTTTCTCAAACTTTTTTGCTGCTTCTGGACACATTTTCTTAGCGGCAATTTCTATGCATTCTTTTACAAAATCCCCATCATTGAAGGGGCGACTGCGCTTTGCTATCATTCGAGAAATTTCATAACTAACTTCTGTAGCTGTTTCTGAATCTTGGATGGGTTTTGTAAACATAGCTTGCTGACCAATAAGCTCCCGTTTTAAAGACAACATTTTTTGCTTTCTTAATTCGCCTGTAAACTTGGTAAAAGTAGGATGCTGCGTTTCATAGTGCCTTTTTACATTATATTCCTTTGCAATCGCAACAGAATTCTTGCAAATTAAACAAACGACTTTATTATGCGACCATACAAAAAAGTATTTCTCAGTCCAAATTTCTTGAAACTGCCGATTTTCATCTTTAACCTTACGTTTTTTACTAGGTCCTGGCTTGTCCATGTTGCGTTCTAATCCTGGCTAGGATTAACACAGCACCTAAAAACAATTACAGTACCTACTTAAATTACCCATCCTTTTTTAAATTAGCAAAAATAATTGATTTAAATAGGTAGGGAAACACTTATTAATAACAGAGTTTTACTTACGATTTCACAACACAATTATACACGGCACTTGACGGGAAATCTACGTTGAATGTGGATCAAAATATATGACACCGGCTAGTCGAGTTAAAATCTACACTAGAACTATTGACACTTCACTCAAATTAAAACCGAACTATGGGTCGCTGCGGTTAGCGTGGCTTTTATACCGCGCGTAGGTATAGAGTCGAAAACTGTCTGGAGAAATCTCGAAACCGACTCTGGAAGCTTCGTGTATCTACCTACGCGAGCAATCGGGAATTCGTGCACTTAAGAGCGCGCGCGCGAGATTCAAATTACTTTTCGAACATATTTTTTTTGGTTTTATTCTGGAATAGAATTCAATATTTTTCGAATGTACGAGAGTATTATTTTTGCTGTCGGCGGGCCACCAGTATTCGACCGGCGGGCCGCAAGCGGCCCGCGGGCCGCGGTCTGTGCATCCCTGCTCTAGGCTTAATACGAGATGTATGGTTTCCTTCATTTACGGCTTTGTACGCGAGAGTAGACTTCTGAGCAGAAGCCAGGAATACAAACACTTTATAAATAAATAATTTGCTCACAACCTACACTATGGGACAATATAATAACTACTACTAATGACAAAAATAAGAGAATCTGTAAGTTCACATGGCAATACGCAGGACAGGAAAGTTCTAGATTAGAGACCATTTGACCAAAGACGCAGCGTAGGACACCCACAAGATGGAGAGATGACCTTGTAAAGCTCGCAGTATGAAACTGCTGTGGAGAACCGTGGGGGAGGCCTAAGTTCAGCAGTAGATGTTCTTTGGCTTATAATGATGATGATGATAAATGTCAAAAATAGCTTTTATCTAGAAGTAAACAAAAACATAACAAAAATAGTATCAAAAATACCTCTAGAATAAAGGAGGTCTATCGCCAATAAGCTTAGTATAAATATTATCTTATTTTCAGCTAAGGTAAAAATCGTAAACAGAACCGAAAACAAGATTGGTGAAGAAGGAAAATCTATCAAAATGGATTGTGAAGCAAAAGGCCACCCCATGCCAGTCGTACAGTGGTATCGGAATCAGAGGCCTATCAATGGTAAGTACAACTAGAATGTAAATAAACAAAACATATCTTCTTTATTAAATCTAGTCCAAATAAACTCTTAGTGGAATGCAGACGCACTAATAAAAGGACATTTACTGAAGCCCTGATTCATGCTTTAGTATGTTATTAACATATTACCATCAAACTCAACGTCATCTTAACCTCTAAGCCTAAGTCTAAGCACAAACCTATAAATAAATACTCATTTTATTACCTTTTACAGCGGAGAAGAGTAAAAACAAGTACGTGATTAAAAAGAAAGGAGACTTATACACATTGGAGATAAAGGATCTATCGTATGAAGATATTGGTGACTACATTTGCAAAGTCACACAAAAAGCTCTCTCACATTATTTAGATAAAACTATCACCTTGTCTGTTAAACGTAAGTTTCCAAATGTAATTTGCATAACTACGATAGAAGTCTCGACATCATTTCCTAAGACAGTGTGTGATGAATTTTTCTCAGCGTTTTTCGAGCGCAATCTTGTTTTCGACATGGGTAAATTATATCAAGACTTGATATAGGAATACTATACTTAATGAAGGAAACTCCAATTTTACTTTTTTTTCAGATGCACCAATTCTACGCACATACGAGACTGTAGAAACCTACGCAATTTTAAATGAGACGTAAGTATTTACATTCTCCTTTATGTATGAATATTACTGCTTCCTATAAACAACATTCTTAATTCTCTAACATGCAATATAGGTTATATTAATTAAACAGCCTCTGTTAGCACGCTGGGTGTAAAGGCATCGCCGCTTCGCGGTTCCGGATTCGGTTCTGCGTGTCGTAGTACCGCCGTGTTTGGGATCAGAGCAATGTATATTACTGGTGTCCAATGTTTATTATTTTCTTTTGTTTTTAGGAAAAACATAACGTGCAGCGCTTTCGCATTTCCCCCTCCCGAATACGAGTGGTTGCGCACTAAGGACAACTATGACTACGCCATTCCTGAGGATGACATTGTGAGTACTTTGAAACGGACCTTGTACCCCATTAATTAGCTGTTTAGTTACAATAGAGTTAACGCAACGTAGTACATTCGGTCAAAAGTTATAAAAGTCGTGGTTTTAACACTGACTGGCAAAAGAGCTGTACCTTTCATCTCCTCTTTCACATTCTTGACTTAAGGTTGATGCAAATCTACCCATCTGGCACGGGAACAGAACCAACCAGGCGTCAACCATACGGAATCACGTTACATAAAGGGAACAGAAATGCCTCGGATGGGATCGGCACCGGATAGCGAATGCCTCGTCTCGGATCGTGGTTGCCGCATCTTATAACAGTTCTTCTTGTGTATGACAGCCCGTTTGACAGGATGGACGGATAGTTATCAACCAGTGAGCGCGCCGTAAGCGCGTTACAACGCATGCGCCGCTGGTCGAGAGTTGGTCCCGAGTTGGTCTCGATCCGAGGTAGTGACGTTACGAAGTTGATAGATTAGTGCGTTGAAGTATGGAGTTTCATACAAAGAATACTGAACGCCTCGAGTTGATACGGTGCTGTCACCGAGACGGGTTGATTAGTGGGCTTCGACCTTAAAGTGACAGTACTACAAGCGTTAAATAACCTTACTTTACTACAGTCGGCGTGCTATCAACTATCAACTGTCAGTGTCATGTTTATCTCACTTGCACTTACCGATAGAGTGGCACCCTGTATATTCCAATTACGTTAACATTATTTTCGACTCAGTTGGCAATGCGCTGTCTTAAATCACCTCTCCACCCGTGAAGAGAGCAACACCGTATCAACTCGAGTCGTTCAGGATTCTCTGTATGAGACTCCATTCATTAAAGCACATCTATTAACTCCGTAAAGTCAACACTTCGGATCGAGATTAACATGAGGCCCACTCTTGACCAGCTATCGATGGCTGTGAACTATCCGCCCACCCTGTCGGGCTGGCTTTCACAAGAAGGACTGTTATAAGTTGTAGAAAACACGTTCCGTTCGTTCGCAATCTAGCGCCGATCGCATGCCTTGGCGTAGCTGTTCCATTAACGTAACGTGCTTCCCTATGGTTGACTACCGGTTTGTGCTGATCGTGTTGGGAAATATACTTTAACATTAATATATAATGCTGTACATACTTTAAACCGTTCTTCATTGCAGGTGTTCACGGACAAAGACGGCGCATACTCGGTGCTGAGTCTTAGGGTTAGAGGTGAAGACGACCTGGGCCAGTACAAATGCAAAGTGAGCAACAACAAGGGAAGCAAGACTGTCATATTCGACGTATCGCTTGGAAACAAGCCTCCTCCACCAGACTCGGTAGGTACCTACAAACGCATGCGAAGAATTTGATTCTGCATTTACTAAATTTAAATACTGCACTATCATATGCAGTGGTATTAAGGGGTTCGTTTTGAACAAAATAAATTAACCTGACATATTGACGACTGTACATATACTGTACATGAAGTTTTAAATGTATAAACAATGACAATTGTTGTTGTAGCCATATCAATTATGATTCTATTCATCTCACTTCGTGTGATAAAACTTCTCTGTGATAATGACGAGCCTTATTGGGTAGGTGGTTTCATCCTGATGTGTATAAAATTTTACAAAGACATTATCAAGATGGACTCATATTGTTTATTGTGTCTATTTTACAGATCACCCTGCTTGGTGCCAACACGACTGCTTTGGTCTTCAACGTAACATGCTCCGAATGCATGTTACAAAAAGAAGAAGAGGGTGTTTCGCCCGCTCCCGAAAATCTGACAGTAATCGGTAAGTTTTATTACCAAATGAAGAGATATTGGTTGCTCTTAGCGCCTATACTAATTTATGATTTTTAAAATTACAGGGTTTGAATTCCAACTCACTCCTGCAGTAGATGACTATCCTGAGCCTGACTGGGATCTAGCGTTGGATCTCTTCACCATAGATGTTACGGAAGGTAAGTTTATATAATATTAACGAACAGTTGAAAGATATTATTTAAGATTACCGGATGCGTACTTCGGCCCGGTCATATTAGAATCAAATCTACTATGGTCCGGTCGATAGCTAAACGGACACCACGTATATATTTTTAACCATTTGATTATTTTTAATTAGTTGTCCTATTTAATAGTCCTAAATAAAATCAAATATTGGCAAATGCTTATATGAAAATAAACTTTTAAAAAAGT
This sequence comes from Pyrausta purpuralis, assembly GCA_963924145.1. NCBI lineage: Eukaryota > Metazoa > Arthropoda > Insecta > Lepidoptera > Crambidae > Pyrausta > Pyrausta purpuralis. Next base: position 10,194,000 of record OZ001656.1, read on the forward strand.
AAAAACCGACTTCAAAACCAAAATGCACTAAAAAGTCTTAAATAAACTCTTCACCATTGAAAGAAAAGAAATCCGTTTTAGGCAAACAATTTCTTTTTGGAGTCGGTGCCATCACTTTGACCATCAAGCATCACCTATCACATCACCGACTCCAAAAATAAATTGTGAAGAGTTTATTTAAGACTTTTTAGTGCATTTTGGTTTTGAAGTCGGTTTTTACTTTTTGAAAGTTTATTTTTTCTTCATTTTTAGTGATTACATAAGAGGACCCCTCGGGGTGGGAGTTGCACCTTATGATTATATTTTTTTAAGAAGCTACAAATCACCCATCATAAGTTCCGTCATTATAATTACTGAACTCCTAAGCGTTAAGGAGTTCCACCATCAGCTCAGCCCCACAAGATATTGCCTATCAGACGTAACAACACGTCAACATTAAGATTCTAGTAAAGAAACACTATATGTGCCTTTAAAATTTGAGGGTTTCCCTCGATTACACCAAGATCCCATCATCAGATCCCAAAATGGAAAAAATGGGACCAACTAGAAAGTACACCCTCTAAGTAAGCGAAAAATTTTTTGGATTCGGTCCACAAACGACTGAGATATGAGGTAACAAACATACAAAAAAAAAACCTACAGTCGAATTGATAACCTCCTCCTCTTTTGAAGACGGTTACTTACGAAAATCTAAAAAGATTAGAATCCGATTATCCGTCAATCCGGATATTCTCATCGTCAACCGTCTTAAGATTTTTGCAATGATCCAATTTATCTGATAAGATTATCCTATGACGTTACGTATTGCGTCCATGTTTTTTAGATCCCTTAATTTTAGCCACAGTAAAATAATATTGTCACGTAACAAGATGGTTAAATTATGTCGCTATTTGAGAGACTCTGTTAATTTATATTTTGGTAACGTTTTCTTGAACATTGAATATTTTATTGTGTTCTCCCAGAATAACAACGAGATTTACTAGGTTAGCTTTGTAAGAATCGGGTACACCCATTGAAAGTCAGGAATCCTAGCCTTATGTTTATGTTTTCCAATCGTGAATCAAAATTTGTCTCCCACAGATAGCTCATACGTCGTCGGTCCCCTGCCGAACTCAACAACCTTCCACGCGCGGGTCCGCTCGCTCAACATTGCAGGCTACTCGGACTGGACTGACATCTCACCCGACCCCAGCACCACGGCAGATGCTGTCAGGACCCTCGCGTCTGTCACATTGCTGGTCCTCACGCTCCTCGCTGTTTGGTATTAGACTGTTATAGAATCGCCAAGAGCTTAGGAATATCAGCGTTTGAAGTGGTGTTGTTTTCGGGACTTCATGGTGTGATTATTTAAAATCGCGGCTAACTACATTACATGTCCCAGGTTGGATATGCCGTGATTTTTCTCAATTTAAGTTAAGGCATTCTTTTCCAAAAAATAAACAAAATATTTCTTGATGAAACACATGATACATTATTATGCAGAAATAAATAGACCTTGTCGTTTTTAAGTTTATAAAACTTATTTCCGGGTCTGTACATACAGTTTTGTTATGACTACTAAGGGTATGAGAGTTGGGGGATTTTCAATATTTGAGTTTTGCGAGATGTGGCGTCACTTTAAAGTTTACAAGTCACCACAGAAAATAACAATTAGATATGATGAAATAATATCAGTTTTTTTAAGTAATATTAAACTGTGCCTGTTTCTTCTCGTCCAACATACACTTACCATAATTAAGAATCTGCGTAATGCCATCATGATCTCCGAAATATCGCGTTGCTTCTTTCGCTGATGGCTACTTTGCGATTCCAATAAGTTTTGGCGATGGAAGTGGGGATCCAGTCTTTGTATATTTTATGGTGGTTTGTAAGTTATATTAAATTATAACCTTATAAAACCCACTATAGTTACAGCGGCTACGAGCATTGCTTTTAATGTATGTATCTGTGTTCAACATTTTTTTTTTCAATGATGTTTTACCTTTTAAGTTTGTAAATAATTAGAATTAAATACTATGATTTCACTATCCCCATGACATTCCAAGCTTAGAATAGATAGGAAATAATTGTCTATTATTGCAGTTTCAATTAAATGAGTGTTCATTGTACTACCCAATTACGTGTAACAATGGCCTGAATTTAGTATTTAAATGATAACATTGTTAAAATAAAATTATATGTGATAGTAAGAAATGTTCTTAATTCGACCGATAAAAATTCGTTATGACATTGAAGATAGAGGCAGTGCGTTATTATATGCATTTTTGATTTGCCGTTCCATTGTTTGAAATAATTTATTCTAACTCATAGCTAATGTATAAATTTGCGAGTTGAATAAATAAATTAACAAACATAACTTAAGATTGATAATTGTATTTAAAAGATGTAATGTCTGACTGTTCTAAATATGTATAGATTGCGTCCATTTTTCTTACTGAGCATACTGTCGTGTGTATGCTTTTTCATACCTCTTTCAATGATCTAACTTAAATAAACCTCTGAAAATTTCAATTTTAGATTCCTTTCTCTTTCTGTAATCATACTTCATTGTTTGTAAATACAGTTTTTTTATAAGTTTCGATTTTAAGACTCAATTGCATAGTAAAAAGCTGGACAAAAATCATGTTTTTATTTTGGAGTTATTATGTTAACATACATTCCTCTTAATAAAGGTTATTCAATATTTATGACACATTGTAAAATTACTTTCACTTGCACTCTTACCACGGGATGCACTTTTGATAGATGTGAAACATCTTTATTTATGTTAAGTAAATATCGTTTAGAGTTACCCATGATTGTAGAGTTAACGTATTTTACTTATTGTAATTAGCCCTATTATTATATATTAAACTGAGACAATATTTGTGCAGGTACTATACCAAAGATGCCCACTTCTTATTACCATTAGTGTCTTAGAATGCTGTCATTATTGTATCCTAGAATTGAGCCGTGCCCGACAAACATTTATTAGCTGAACTATTTCGGTATTAAAGAAATACGTCTGACTTTAAGTAGCATAAGCTGAAGAATCAACGTCTGTGTAAGCGCTTATACAGTCAAGCTATGTGGTGTAGAATTTCAAATAACAGAACTACACAAAATAAAGATCATTTAAATTTTAGCCCATCGAATCTCAACAGTTCAAAAGTTATAAATTTTAATGTTACTTTTATTTGCGATACCAAATTTATACAGAAAGACTGACATGTTCCACTTTACGGTTTTATCTTAAAAATATCGGTTCTAAACTTTTAAATAATTTATTAATGTTAGAAAAATCTGCGTTAACATTAACAACAGTCATTAATAAACTTTAAAAAATAAATTAGCTTTTAAAGCTTTATAATTAGCGTTACTGAAGATTTGTGAGAGTTTTTATAAGCTGTTTTGCAAAAATTATAATTTAAAAGTTACAATTGTACCTTAACTTTTTGACTTGTTGTACCTAATGCAATCTAAAAAGTTTTTGCTAGTTGATGTGACTATTGTTTTATAAAATGTTTATGATAATATATAACAGTGTCGACTCGATCGTAGTCACTGGTTTAGAGTAAAGCATTTGTACATAATATTATTACGTTCGCTACCATTCAGTACACTTATTGTTACGTTACCTACACTGATGTTCTCTGCCTCCAATAAAATGATTTATAATTTCCGTCTTTCTTTATTTGCTCCCAATAAAGTTGTTAATAAATTAGAATACACATTCTAAAAACAAGGCAACATTTATTCTAAACTCAATAGTTTCCATATTTAAACAGAAATCGGATTAAAATATATAAGTATTCAGTCAAATCACAATGTATGATGACTTACATTAAACAGCTTCATATAATACTCAAACTAATCTCATCATGACCATACAAGCAAAAGCTATAACTAAAATGCCTCCGGCAAAGAATATACCATAAAACATGGTGTCTGTGTGATCAGCAACGGCAGCTATGAGAGTTTTCTTATCTGTTTCTGCATTTTCTATGTCATCTGTTGGACTTTCTTCTGTAGCTTCCGCTTCTTCTTGTTCAGCTGTTGTAGTCACTATAGGATTAGACCATGGAGCGGAACCAAGATCGTTGACAGCCTTCAGTCGTACCCAATAGTCAGTTTCAGGCATCAATTCGTTGAATGACACTGTTGCAACTGAAAATACAATAATTATTAATACTTGAATATTGCATATAACTCGCTGAAATATACAATATTGTGGAAGAAATAAGGTAGATGTAAAGTAAAAAAAAAAAGATGTATGGCACTCGGAGACTGCCGCGGTAAAGCTATTGCATTGCAGCTATTTTACTTTATACAGCCAATTCCACCTTAAGGTGGGTTGCTGATCCGAAAGAGACAAGCGTGATATTTCAAAAATTCATTAAAAGTTCTGCTGTTCATCGATAGATGGAAAAAAAAGTATCAACGCTGTGCCGGCCGGAGTGGAGGGGTGTTAGATTATTTTCGTTAAGAAATTTCTGGATTCTGTCTCCACGCTCAAGGCTCGCGATAGAATCTATGCAATAGCTTAAAAAGTAAAGTCAGTCTGTAGACATCTCACCGCTGGGCTAAGACCTTACCTCAAATATGAGGTAGCATGAGCCAAACTTTACCACGCGGGCTCAAATGTAGGTTGGTGTTGGGTGTTGCAAGTCAAGCGACCAACCTTCCCTCCAAGCCACCATCAAGCCGCCCATAGGGCTTCTGACTATTAACCGGGACCAATGGCATGTCGTGCCTTCCGAAGCACGAAGATACTCGTGATATATGTCACTTACTTATATGGTCCGAATGATCACCCATCCATACCAGACCGCGCCGTAGGTTGCTTAACTTTAGTATCTCTACCAAAGCGCTTTCACCACTGTGCTACGAGCACCACAAACTTAAAGTTGAGTAGAATAAAATAACATAAGGTTGTACCTCCTTCTTCCAAATCTTCGGGTATGTATGACAACATACGAGCTTTTTTCCAGTCAGTTTCACGTGGCGTTTTCTTTTTACTATCGCTTCTAAGTATTTGGACTTCAACCACTGTAACATGAAGAGTGTGAATTAAATACATACCTAGACATTGCTTCAAATTATACTGTTACTAACCATAAAACGAATTTTTAAATTAATTTAGTAGTTCCTGAGATTCAAACAATCAAACAAACTCTTCACATTTAAATTATAAATTTCTCATAATAATTTAACTCTACTTTATCAAACGTATTTAAGACATCTGGTTTACCGTCAATAGGAAACATTATTTCCGTAGGCCACACAACTGATAGGTCCACTTGGTCCGAAGTAACATTTTTGACGCTAACCTGGAATGATCAAAAGATATGTAGTTAATTATTTATCTTTGATAATCCTAAAGTACTACTATGGTTTCTAACGCCTACAAAATGTTTAATGGCAAAGTAAACATTCGATGACTTGTTGCACCTAACTACTTGTTTAATACTAGTATTAGTACTCTAAAAAAGCGTTACTGACAACGATGGTTTGATGCGGTGCACTGACTGGACGTATCTCATACTTCGTTTACTTTGTTAAGTTTTAACCCATTTCGCTTGTTATTTTTTATAAGTTTCCGTTATATGTACTTACAAGCTATAGGTCCTTAGTATTTATATGTGGAAACACGTTAATGGTTTAAAGTTATTTGTCTAGTGTTTAATCTAGTCTTTAGATGTAGTGTTTTCCTAATAAAATAAAATAACTTTAACAATGCTTAATCAGTATTCTTCTAATAACAATGTAAATGCTTTAGAATGTTTTTAACACTCACAGTGTCATATTTTATATTCATGAAGATGAAATAAGAAACCAAAAATTTGCGCACGGGCGGGACTTGAACCAGCAACCTTTTGGCAAACCGGGCCAAACGCTCTTACCAATTGAGCTACCGTGCTGTTAGTCCGACCCTGCGAAATTTGTGGTTTCTTATGAAAACGTCAATTGCGTGACGCTTAGCGCCATCTAGCCGTCTGTTTATGAAACAGATGGCCCAAGCAGTTATTCTTTACAGAATAAATTCAACTTGGAAATTGATGTCGCTTCGCTATCTAATGCTTTAGAATGTTTTTAACACTCACAGTGTCATATTTTATATTCATGAAGATGAAATAAGAAACCAAAAATTTGCGCACGGGCGGGACTTGAACCAGCAACCTTTTGGCAAACCGGGCCAAACGCTCTTACCAATTGAGCTACCGTGCTGTTAGTCCGACCCTGCGAAATTTGTGGTTTCTTATGAAAACGTCAATTGCGTGACGCTTAGCGCCATCTAGCCGTCTGTTTATGAAACAGATGGCCCAAGCAGTTATTCTTTACAGAATAAATTCAACTTGGAAATTGATGTCGCTTCGCTATCTAATGCTTTAGAATGTTTTTAACACTCACAGTGTCATATTTTATATTCATGAAGATGAAATAAGAAACCAAAAATTTGCGCACGGGCGGGACTTGAACCAGCAACCTTTTGGCAAACCGGGCCAAACGCTCTTACCAATTGAGCTACCGTGCTGTTAGTCCGACCCTGCGAAATTTGTGGTTTCTTATGAAAACGTCAATTGCGTGACGCTTAGCGCCATCTAGCCGTCTGTTTATGAAACAGATGGCCCAAGCAGTTATTCTTTACAGAATAAATTCAACTTGGAAATTGATATCGCTTCGCTATCTAATGCTTTAGAATGTTTTTAACACTCACAGTGTCATATTTTATATTCATGAAGATGAAATAAGAAACCAAAAATTTGCGCACGGGCGGGACTTGAACCAGCAACCTTTTGGCAAACCGGGCCAAACGCTCTTACCAATTGAGCTACCGTGCTGTTAGTCCGACCCTGCGAAATTTGTGGTTTCTTATGAAAACGTCAATTGCGTGACGCTTAGCGCCATCTAGCCGTCTGTTTATGAAACAGATGGCCCAAGCAGTTATTCTTTACAGAATAAATTCAACTTGGAAATTGATGTCGCTTCGCTATCTAATGCTTTAGAATGTTTTTAACACTCACAGTGTCATATTTTATATTCATGAAGATGAAATAAGAAACCAAAAATTTGCGCACGGGCGGGACTTGAACCAGCAACCTTTTGGCAAACCGGGCCAAACGCTCTTACCAATTGAGCTACCGTGCTGTTAGTCCGACCCTGCGAAATTTGTGGTTTCTTATGAAAACGTCAATTGCGTGACGCTTAGCGCCATCTAGCCGTCTGTTTATGAAACAGATGGCCCAAGCAGTTATTCTTTACAGAATAAATTCAACTTGGAAATTGATGTCGCTTCGCTATCTAATGCTTTAGAATGTTTTTAACACTCACAGTGTCATATTTTATATTCATGAAGATGAAATAAGAAACCAAAAATTTGCGCACGGGCGGGACTTGAACCAGCAACCTTTTGGCAAACCGGGACAAACGCTCTTACCAATTGAGCTACCGTGCTGTTAGTCCGACCCTGCGAAATTTGTGGTTTCTTATGAAAACGTCAATTGCGTGACGCTTAGCGCCATCTAGCCGTCTGTTTATGAAACAGATGGCCCAAGCAGTTATTCTTTACAGAATAAATTCAACTTGGAAATTGATGTCGCTTCGCTATCTAATGCTTTAGAATGTTTTTAACACTCACAGTGTCATATTTTATATTCATGAAGATGAAATAAGAAACCAAAAATTTGCGCACGGGCGGGACTTGAACCAGCAACCTTTTGGCAAACCGGGCCAAACGCTCTTACCAATTGAGCTACCGTGCTGTTAGTCCGACCCTGCGAAATTTGTGGTTTCTTATGAAAACGTCAATTGCGTGACGCTTAGCGCCATCTAGCCGTCTGTTTATGAAACAGATGGCCCAAGCAGTTATTCTTTACAGAATAAATTCAACTTGGAAATTGATGTCGCTTCGCTATCTAATGCTTTAGAATGTTTTTAACACTCACAGTGTCATATTTTATATTCATGAAGATGAAATAAGAAACCAAAAATTTGCGCACGGGCGGGACTTGAACCAGCAACCTTTTGGCAAACCGGGCCAAACGCTCTTACCAATTGAGCTACCGTGCTGTTAGTCCGACCCTGCGAAATTTGTGGTTTCTTCATGAATATAAAATATGACACTGTGAGTGTTAAAAACATTCTAAAGCATTAGATAGCGAAGCGACATCAATTTCCAAGTTGAATTTATTCTGTAAAGAATAACTGCTTGGGCCATCTGTTTCATAAACAGACGGCTAGATGGCGCTAAGCGTCACGCAATTGACGTTTTCATAAGAAACCACAAATTTCGCAGGGTCGGACTAACAGCACGGTAGCTCAATTGGTAAGAGCGTTTGGCCCGGTTTGCCAAAAGGTTGCTGGTTCAAGTCCCGCCCGTGCGCAAAATTTTTGGTTTCTTATTTCATCTTCATGAATATAAAATATGACACTGTGAGTGTTAAAAACATTCTAAAGCATTAGATAGCGAAGCGACATCAATTTCCAAGTTGAATTTATTCTGTAAAGAATAACTGCTTGGGCCATCTGTTTCATAAACAGACGGCTAGATGGCGCTAAGCGTCACGCAATTGACGTTTTCATAAGAAACCACAAATTTCGCAGGGTCGGACTAACAGCACGGTAGCTCAATTGGTAAGAGCGTTTGGCCCGGTTTGCCAAAAGGTTGCTGGTTCAAGTCCCGCCCGTGCGCAAATTTTTGGTTTCTTATTTCATCTTCATGAATATAAAATATGACACTGTGAGTGTTAAAAACATTCTAAAGCATTAGATAGCGAAGCGACATCAATTTCCAAGTTGAATTTATTCTGTAAAGAATAACTGCTTGGGCCATCTGTTTCATAAACAGACGGCTAGATGGCGCTAAGCGTCACGCAATTGACGTTTTCATAAGAAACCACAAATTTCGCAGGGTCGGACTAACAGCACGGTAGCTCAATTGGTAAGAGCGTTTGGCCCGGTTTGCCAAAAGGTTGCTGGTTCAAGTCCCGCCCGTGCGCAAATTTTTGGTTTCTTATTTCATCTTCATGAATATAAAATATGACACTGTGAGTGTTAAAAACATTCTAAAGCATTAGATAGCGAAGCGACATCAATTTCCAAGTTGAATTTATTCTGTAAAGAATAACTGCTTGGGCCATCTGTTTCATAAACAGACGGCTAGATGGCGCTAAGCGTCACGCAATTGACGTTTTCATAAGAAACCACAAATTTCGCAGGGTCGGACTAACAGCACGGTAGCTCAATTGGTAAGAGCGTTTGGCCCGGTTTGCCAAAAGGTTGCTGGTTCAAGTCCCGCCCGTGCGCAAATTTTTGGTTTCTTATTTCATCTTCATGAATATAAAATATGACACTGTGAGTGTTAAAAACATTCTAAAGCATTAGATAGCGAAGCGACATCAATTTCCAAGTTGAATTTATTCTGTAAAGAATAACTGCTTGGGCCATCTGTTTCATAAACAGACGGCTAGATGGCGCTAAGCGTCACGCAATTGACGTTTTCATAAGAAACCACAAATTTCGCAGGGTCGGACTAACAGCACGGTAGCTCAATTGGTAAGAGCGTTTGGCCCGGTTTGCCAAAAGGTTGCTGGTTCAAGTCCCGCCCGTGCGCAAATTTTTGGTTTCTTATTTCATCTTCATGAACAATGTAAATAATTTAGTTTTCGACTAGCAGTCTTAGCGAACTCCTTTCACTTCAGCCCCGTTTTATGTTTACTATCCCATTCCCATTCGAATCCAAAACAAATGCAACAAAGTAAAAATCATGAAAATCGGTCCACTCGTTCTCGAGGGGTATCTATCATAAAACAGATTTTTTTATATCGAATTTCATTTCACAGAAAACTATTCAATGAATGTTAATACATTTTTTTCTTGATTAATCGAATAGTTAATAATCGTCGTTTCATAACATCGAATAACAGTTCACCAAAAAAATTTTTCGCAACTGTTTTGTTAAGCAGAAAAACGATTTATCAAACAAATGTTTCATAGAATTATTAAGTTATCGATATATCCTTTCATAAAAACTTGTTTCAATGTGTAACGGTTCCCATATATTTTTCCTCAAATAACTTTTAATGCAAGGAAGCACATGCATGCATACGCATGCAAGTAAGAAGGCATACATGCATGCATACAGCAAGCAGGCAGGCATGCAGCAAACAAGCAGGCATGCAAACAAGCAGCATGTATTAGGATTTCCTCGTCTCCGGCTTTTGAATTACACTCTAGTATCGGGCAGACTAGTACCACGGCGAGTCGGAATTAACGCAGTTTATTTATAAGTCCTATATTTATTACATTTTTATATCAGTTATGATTTAATTTGTTATTAATAAAGTATGCAATATAATATAAGTAACAGATTCGTTTGAAAATACGGAATTTAGTGAAGTAAAATTCGATGTTTCTAGAATTCTGCATATTAAAACTTGCGTGGAAATAAAATTATGGGTAACAAAATAGAAAGCTAACGTTACTTAGATAAAATACGTAATTTATGAAAAGAAGTAACGATGAAGTAAGTTTGTAGATAATAAGCATTCGACCAAATGAAATTGTGATGTAACAAGATTCTAGAATTTGTTGAATATTATTTGAAACATCTGCGAATCGTTTTATGGGAAATGAAAAAATTGCGATTAAGTGATGGGTTCCCGTTCTCGAGTTAAAAGTTGTGTACCTATCACGACTTTCTCTTATGTAGGATTTTTTTACACCAACCTCGAGTGTTTTCCTAGGTTTCTCCAGTTTCAGCACTGAAAAAGTTTTTGACGCTTCTCCAAAGCTGTTTTTCGCCTCACAAATGTATTTGACACCATACGTTAGTGCATTCGCCATTATAGTAATTTTGCTCTTCGTGTTATCATCTGATAATATGATCTTTTCAGGAGGGTAATTGAGCAAAGTTTCCTCTTGAAGTTCGTAAAACCATCTGTATGTAGATACCGGATAAGCGGCCGCTTGGCATTCGAATTCTACACTGGATTGAAAATAAAAGTTAATTGTAATACACATATTCGCATACAATATTAATTCATTTAAACTTTTTTGCAATAAGTTGTAAAATGGCGGTTCCTAAATTCGCAATTTTAGGGGTATACTCTTAAGGCATTCTCTCACAAGTCATCCGCTCGGTGATGCAGAATAATTATTCTATATATACCTAATTAGGTTAAATTAAAAAGTAACTGATTATTTTTAATCTTTCAATTTATTTATGCAACTCACCTTTCATTAAATTTAGCAAAAAGAATTGTTTCATTGCCGTCCACAAACGTAGGAGCATCTAAAATTAGAAACTGTATGATAAATGTAAATTGAGGAAGGTCGAATTTAGTACATTAATTATTGCGTAAGCGAAAACAAACGAAACTCAAAGAGGCCCTTTTGAGTAATCCCTCAAACTGTTAATAAATTTGCTTTTACCATTAACAGCTAACAAATTTTGAGAATAAGTCTTGTAAGACAACTTATCAATAATGGCCTTCCAGATTTTTAAATTAGAGATGGGATTAAACTTGATTGTGTTACCTATTTACAGGATGAAAGCCTCTAGCTAAGCCGTTTAGCTATAAAAAGTTTGGAGGGCATAGTTTATGTTTAGAAACTACGTCCTTCAAACTTTTTTAACTTTTAACCTCATTTTAACACAATTAAAATAAGGTGAATCTCTGCAATCTACTTTTAAAACGAATAAACAATCATCAACTAAAGCAAAATAGAAAAGTACGCAGCTTCTAGTTGGAACGATAACTATTGGCTTTGAAGCCTCAACTAGCCCACCATCAAGAAATCGAACAAAACCCCATAGCTGAACCACAAAAGATATTACAATTGGTGAACAATCGCTTACAGTTGACATGCAAGGTTATGTTCCAACTCTTGGTAACACTGCACTCCTCTATATCCCTGTGTTCTTGAATGGCCTCGCAGGTGTAGACTCCAGCGTCACCTGCCTCCGCTTCCAAGATCGTCAGTAGCCCTTGAAACCCTTGGTGGTTGAACTTGGTCATCACTTTGTACTTCGTTGAGTTGCAATCGTCTGCGGTGCATGGAAAGAAATCTAGGGTAGAAATGTAATGTCAGCTAGAACAATGTCTGTTACTTTTGTTATGAAAAAAATTTCATATAGCCCAGTTTGCCTCTTTGAAATTTTGAACTATAATTGAAGATGTTTTCAGTATGTACCTAAATAGTTTGATCTTTTTTAGCATATCAATTCATATTTCGTGTATTAACCCGTAATGGAATCAGCACCAACCAGGTGTGAACCAGGCGGCAACCATACGGAAGCACGTTACTTAAAGGGAACAGAAACGCCTCGGCATGAGATCGGCACCAGATGACGAACGCCTCGTCTCGGATCGTGTTTGCTACAACTTATGACAGATCTTCTTGTGAATAACATCTTGCTTGACAAGGCGGGCAGATAATTGAAAAACACTGGGTGACTCGCCGTTAGCGCGTTATAACATATGCGCTGCTGGTCGAGAGTTGGTCCTGAGTTGATCTCAATCCGAGGTGGTGACATTACGAAGCTTACAGATGTGCATTGAAGTATGGAGTTTCATACAAGGAAAACTGAATGCTTCGATTTAATACGGTTGCTCCCATAACGGGTGGATATATGTGTTATTATAACATTTCGTCATTTGCAGAGCTGTGTTCAAATTTCGACATTAAAAATAATTTACTTATAGATTGGCATGTTGTTAGGTAAGAGTTACGGACTCAAATTACCTGTAATTATTTCTCCATTTCTTGTCCAAACAAGCCTGGGCTCGGGTTGTCCTCTTGCTTCACACTCCAGCGTGTAAGATCTACCCTCATCTACGCTGACTTCTGTTGGCGTATCCACGAAGGTAAGTGGATCTAAAAAAAATATTGTTTAATTAAAAATATTCTACGTTGACCTATGGAAATCAAAGAATAATGCATCTAGACTTCATGTGATGTGACTTATTATAGATAATGACACCATTACCGTGTTGGAGGCAGCACATCTGTAAAGTTGTATGTAGGAGACTGACCAGACCCTACTGAAGCATTAACTTTAATTGGTATCCAGTTTTGATTTATATACTTTAATTGACTTTATGTACTACCATCAAGACCGATTATTAAGTTTATAGTCCCCCTAGCCGATTTCAACTACGGTGGCCAGCCACAACAACTAACCGACTGCGCGGGACATATTATAGTGCACAAGTGTGTGCGCAAACACAGGTGCACTTTCTATTCCTTTCACTCTCATAGTTCGATGGGACAGCAATCTGACACGACCGGAGAGAGATCAGGCGCAGGACCGATGGCTTTACGTGCTTTCCGAGGCACTGGGGTGAAACACTCACATTTATAGATAGAAAAACCCAGGTACATGTTTTTGGCCCGACCCGGGGATCGAACCCGGGGACCTCTGGACAAGACCGATTAACCATCACGACACAAAAAGGTACTCTATATGTAAGAACGTGCGCAACGACAGCGTCACAAACTATTGGCGGACGTTGAAATGACAAATGGCTGGCTGTCATTACGAAAAGTAATTAAACCAAAGTTATTTCAACGAAAAATTGTAAGGTAATAAATCATTTATTTTATGCAACTAAGTTAATCTATAGTGAAATATATATTTTATTTATCAATAAAATATAATTCACGGTCAATTTTGTACTGAAATTGCTAGAGAATGGTGACAGACGTCACAAGTCCTCCAACGATGTCTCTTTGTTGGCTACTGCGAGCGCTGTCAGCGATTCAGGTTCCCCCACCATCTTCTTCGCACATAGTGACCATTCTGTCGAAGCATCAATATTGCAACAATTTCGTAAGAAGCCTCAAAGTGACTTACAGTCATCTCAATAGTCAGCAGGAGCTCATAAACGCGTGAAACTCTGTTGAGAACGAATACCCGAGCAAAATGTTACTCATCTCAATGAGTGTCCAGAGGAGGCCCTACCCGCTATTAAAAAAAAACTCGGCAAGTTTACTTAAAAACAGTGAGCATCGGTATTGTAAATTGACAATAAATTTAGTGCTAACGTCTATTGTCATCAAAATAAACAGTTGTAATCTTATTCTGTGTTTACTTTACTACTGACCCTAATTATTTAACATTGCCTATTCGTAAAAACCATATTAATTTGCTTATCAATAAATTATTGGGCAAAAAACAGTTTTTTTAGTAGTTTATAAATATCCTTCACACTTACCAATGACGCAAATAGATATCTTCTCAGACAAATCACCGGACCGACATTCGTACTCCCCAGAATCCTCTACCCAAGCATCTGTGAATGCCAGGAGTAGAGATGGCACTCTTTCTCCGTGCAGCATCTGGGATAAGTGCTTTTGCACGAAGATTCGCTTCGTCTTCATGTATGACACCGGCTCGCCTGAAGGATCTATCCATTCCACCTGTGATATCAGTACAGTTTTGTTTTAAATACATTGGCCAATTCGTCTGTACTTAACTTAACGCATTTTGTTTCGAATCGGTTTGCCATCTTGACTCTTCTCTGCTTGCTCTCTTGATCTTCTGTTCTTAAGTATGATACGGTCATAGACAGAGTCGTATATGAAGCGAGGTCGCCCTAAAAATCTGTTGACTTTGCCTTTGAAGATGTGGGTTAGTGAGTACTGTAGAGTTGTAGTTTTTATCTACAGTAGTGTGTCAACGCACGGTAAGTGTGACGAGTAAAACATTGATCGATCAACGGTTTTCCATAGCAATAATTGACATCAATTACATTGTCTATAATGGTACACAATTAATGTGCTACATACAATGTAAATACTCATATTATTTACTGTATGAGAAGAGTAGGTTCAGTAAGTCAAGATTTAAGATCAGTTGGTCAAAAGCGTCAAGTTAGTAAATAGTTAGACAGTAGGAACCGGGACTATAAACACAGTATTGCGCAAACAATGTCTATTGAGATTTGCCGTTGTAACCGAAATTCATTTAAGAGGGAAGTTGTTACTAAAGGTATTATAGCTGATCCATCGCAAACGCCGGCGTTGTCAACATTATATCTGGGGCCCTATTTTTGAATCACTCGCTTAGAAATGGCGAATGATTTTCGTTCGACAACGAGTTTTTTTCTACGACTTTTAATTCATCTTCGAACGAAAATCACTCGCCATTTCGAAGCGAGTGGATTCAAAAATAGGGCCCCAGCTCTTAAACCCGCAATGATGATCATGGATATACGATAATATTTAAGCTATCCGGTCTATAGGTATTCAGTGAAATTGTGATTTACACACATACTTATGCACGTGAAAAATATTACCTGTTGATTTTTGTTCGTATATTTACATGCTATCGTTTTGACTGAACCGGGTAGTAAGTATTCTCCATCTTTCTCATACTCTATAGGATCAATTGATAAACTATTGATTTCCTTTACTTTGGCTCCATACACTGAAAAGAAAATAAGTGATAAATCCGATTATCTACTTAACGTGTCCTTTAATTAGATAAAAATGATTTAATAAAACCACCGCGAAACTATACTACCTACTACGTCCGTTCTCATTTTAATATAATGAAATTGCATACGCATATGCATACGAAACGACACGGAATTTATGCATACGAAATTAAAATGTTATGCAATAATGATATTTAACTATGATATATATACCTACTACGATAGAAACCACAATAAAAAATATATTAAAACGTTAACCAACATATTCTTGGGAATAGTATGAAATTCCATAGGTAAAAATGGGGGAAATAAACGTATGGTAGCTACTCGTACACTTGGAAGATGTAAGTTTTCTTTATTTTCCCTTTTAGGATCTGTAATGATTGGTGCAACAATAAAATATCAGGAGGTCGATTCTCACGGCAATCGAATGATTTTCGTGTGTTAATTCGATTGCAATTTTAACCGTATTACCAAAAAAGTCAAGTAAAATATCTACTCGTAAAAAAACTATCGCAAGAACAAAATCTATATACATAGAAATCATGACCCTAAGAAATTCAAGACTATTTTTTCTTCGACAAAGAAAATTCGATCAACTTTTTTCGTATACGAATTGCACAAGGATTGCCCCCTGATGTCTAATTTGTGTCACGGATTTACATAGGCATACTTTTAAAAGAATGGTGGATACTGAAGCTGCAACTATTCACAATTGCAAATCCTAGTTAGTATGTGCTTAAGACGTAAAAATTAATATTATTTTTGCTTACCTGCTCTGAATGCCATGTAAATAAAGACAACTACGTAGAAAATCCACTTCATTTTTGTGTTTAATATATCATTATTTAAATATCACAAATATTATGAGCCCGTGATATTTCGCTCGTCAGTCGAAACTGACTGTGTCCAGGCCTGGACACACAGTTTCCATGATAACGTGGTTTTTAATTAATGCTGTAATTAGCCCTAATACGGGATATGGCACACAATGTCAAATGTCCGGTAATTCTGTTATTTTTACTGCATACCAAATTAAAAAGGTCACCTATTTTGTGGCTTTGTATGTAATTATTACGTTTACTTGCTATAGTTATATGAATCTTCGGATATCTGTGAGGGTAACAAATGTAAAGCATGATTGTAAGGGCATTCGAAATAAGAAGTTCCTGATACCTAACTACTGCAATTGAGAATAAAGGCAAGCAAAAATATCTAATAAAGTATTGCCTTTAAATTTTTGGAACAAATTGAATATGTCACCGTAATATAGTAAAACCGCGAAATTGTAATCCGAGTTAAATTTTAATATGTCGATTTATTGTAAACAAGATTAAGCAATTATGCTTTTTTGGGCACGTCGACCAAACACAAGACACGAAACTTCACCTACCCTGACCCACCAGTTTGTCCAGTAATTGGTCATTTCAGTTTACGTTACAATGTATGAAGTTTGTCATAGTCCACTCCGTTTATCCTTCACCTACCCTGACCCACAACTTTGCCCAGCAATTCGTCATTTCAGTTTACGTTACAATGTATGAAGTTTGTCATAGTCCACTCCGTTTATCCTTCACCTACCCTGACCCACCAGTTTGTCCAGTTATTCGTCATTTCAGTTTACGTTACAATGTATGAAGTTTGTCATAGTCCACTCCGTTTATCCTTCACCTACCCTGACCCACCACTTTGCCAAGAAATTCGTCATTTCAGTTTACGTTATACTGAATGAAGTTTGTCATAGCTCACTCCGTTTATCCTTCACCTACCCTGACCCACCATTTTGCCCAGTAATTCGTCATTTTAGTTTACGTTACAATGTATGAAGTTTGTCATAGTCCACTCTATTTATCCTTCACCTACCCTGACCCACCACTTTGCCAAGAAATTCGTCATTTCAGTTTACTTTACAATGTATGAAGTTTGTCATAATCCACTCCGTTTATCCTTCACCTACCCTGACCCACCACTTTGCCAAGAAATTCGTCATTTCAGTTTACGTTACAATGTATGAAGTTTGTCATAGCTCACTCCATTTATCCTTCACCTGCCCTGACCCACCACTTTGCCCAGTAATTCGTCATTTTAGTTTACGTTACAATGTATGAAATTGGGTACAATTCACAACAAATCGACTGACTGCAAATTAACTGATTTAAAACCGATAAATTGTAACGATGCGCTTTTTACAATATTACGTTGACAAATTATTAAAAAAACGATAGTAGATACTGATACGATACCGTAGAGTACTTACTGGCCACACGTGACAAGTGTTACGACCTCCGTGGTGTAGTGGCTAAACACGCTGGGTTTCAAGACATCGCCGCTCTGAGGTCACGGGTTCGATTTCCTGTCGGATCAATATAGAAATATAATAAAATCTATATAGTCTTGGGTCTAGGTGTTGTTCTGGTACCATCATTGTGTCTGATTTCTATAACACAAGTGAATTAGCTACTTACCAAAGTAAGTAGCTAATTCACGAATAATCCCAAAGGATCAGAACAATGTCAACAGAAAAAATGGCGTCCAAAATTTATTTATTTATTTCTAATATGAATTAAGAATTGCTTTTTGCAAACTTTTCATAAACTTTGGCAGACGTCTTTCGATGAGAGTGAATGCTTGAAATAATGCTTTCGTAGAATAGAGAAGTATGAAATTGCGAACTTAAACCGAAGTAACTAAAGAAAGAGACTATTTGCCTTAACTTAACTTATTATGGCCTAAATATAATCCATAATGAGTTAATACTCATTCGCAAAATTATGTTTCTGATTGGCGTCCAAAATTATTTTATTTATTTCTAATATGAATTATGCAAACTTTTCACGAACTTTGGCGGACGTATTTCGATGAAAGTGAATGCTTGACATAATGCTTCCGTAAACCAGAGAAGTATGAATTTGCGAACCTAAACCAAAGTGACTAAAGAGACTATATATTTGTCAGGCCTAAATATAAGCCATAATGAGTTAAAAATCATTCGCAAAATTAAGTGCTGCATTTGACATTCTTTAAAAAACATCTCCTAGCGCTAAACCGATATCTCTCTATCTCTCTCTTCGACGACCCGTCTGGTGTAGTGGTCGAGAAATCGCCTACTACGCAGCGGGTTGCGGGTTCGATCCCCGCACAATACAAACATTTGTGTGCATGAACGTGTCTGTTTGTATTGGTCTGGGTGTTTTCTATATATATCATGTATGTATTTACAAACAAAAAGTATTTAAGTATTATATCCGTTGTGTGGCACCCATAACACAAGCTTTGAGTAGCTTACTTTGGGACTAGATGGCGATGTGTGGGAATGTCCAATGTGTTAGCATTCAGCAAAATAGCCTAGTGATGATAAAGCATTTGTGATATTTGATGCGCCTAGGTATGCGGCGCGGGAGGGGAATAGGCGGCAAACGCCGAATCCTGAGGGCATTCGGATGCGAGCCTTGAGTGTGTTAGAATTGTATTAGTGGAATATCAATTATTATTTATTGTGAATGTCCGAGATAAAAAGTTTAAGTGATGTAAGCCGGTTGATTAGTGATACTAAAGTGATTATCTAGTAATGTGTTAGTATCAATAATGAAGAAGTATAAATTGTCAAGAAAACAACGGCTTTTATTGAGAGCTATATTGACCAGCGTCAACAAAAGGATATATTAGAAGCTAATGTCAACTCCCACAGCGCAACTGCTAGTTTTGGTATAATGTGGTTGACATTGACATGCTGGCATTTCGTTAAACTCGCAAGAAACTGTTTGCCTCATCGTCGCCAAACCCAAACACACCGCAAAACCATTAACTACAAGCATAGTTAACACAATAAAGCGTACCATTACGAGAAACTGACTTTGGGGTATGGCAATAAAAATTGTGTCTTTCACTTAGAGTAAATTTTACCATCGTCAAATAGGACTTATCCGAACGAATGAGTATAAAATGTCCGATTTAAAAATATCATTTTTATTAATGATTGCTGTCCAATAGGTGACGTTTTAAAATTAGGCGTATTATTCATATTTGACGATATTCCTCACCTGATAATGGTAAAATCAACTCCTGAAGCAAAAAGAGGTAATCAAGTCGCCCTATATGTAGGTATGGGATATATTAATATATAAATATAAATAAATAAATATTGGACATCAATCACCTACACTGTTCTGATCCCAAAGTAAGTAGCCCATGCACTTGTGTTATGGAAATCAGTCACAACGGTGGTACCACAACACCCAGACCCGAGACAATACAGAAAAGATCGTTTTCTACATTGACCCGACCGGGAATCGAACCCGGAACCTCACGAGATGGCGACGCTTGAAACCAGCGTGCTAGCCACTCGACCACGGAGGTCGTCAAATTGGTCAAAATTTTAGTATGTTAATATATCAGGGCTTCCTAGCTCGTGTAAAAAGTTTCGTAAGTGTATGTATGTTTGATATTAGTGTGTTTGTCTCAGGATTTCTCGAAAATGAAGAGTCATAGTGATATATGATGCACCAAAAAAGACTCAAAAATGATTAGTTATTCCTCAATAGAAAACGACTGGTTCATTTTAATTTAAAGCTGTTAGTCAGTAAAGTTAAAAAAACACTCTAAGTACAAGATGCGAAGTATAATGCGATATACTTTCGAAAAAATAATAAAATTGTGCACGATTAAAATCTCACAATATTAGCTAGGATAAATAGGTAATCAATCCTCATGGTAAATTACCTTACGCTAATCTAATGTTGAAATAATGAAACTTTCATACTTCAAAATTTTCTGAAATCTGCTTAAAAACATTTTCGTAGCGAACGTGTAATGTTTCTTTAATAAGGCAAATATTTAAATGCAACAACCCTTTGATATTCAAATAATAATTCCCTTTGCGTCCGTAAATCATAACTTGGTCCCGAAAATTACTTGTCTGCAAGCTCAAGTTACAAAGTTACGTGTTATAAGTTGACACAAATTCTGCAAGGGACAAACAAAAACGTGTATTAATAATAAACTCCGTAAGTATTTGCAATTTTTTTTAACTTTTCAGAAGAAAATGATAAATACTTAATCGCATAGAAAGTAATCTGGTAGGGCTTATAACAATTGATACAGATCTATGTATATATATATACCTATATATCTATGAAAACAAAATCACGTATTTTGATAGCGGGTAAAGACATAACGGCTATTTTAATAATGTTAATGTTTTATTCCCAGAAACAATTTTTATAACAGAATTATGAAGTTATTACACTGTTAAGACCCCTGCGAATTTTAGCGTCGATGCAGTCGTGCGTTTTGAAAACGCGCGATTCACTCAATGAACAGATTTTATTTAGCATCGATGCAGAAGCGCGTCTGCATGGATGCTAACGCGCGTAAGTATCAATGCAGTCGCCAAAATTCAGAACATAATTTGTCAATTTCCAGCTCCTGCATCGCGACTGTATCGATGCTAAAAGTAGCGGAGTGTATAAAGGTTGACATTTTGTGAATGCATCGATACTAACGCGCGTTAGCATCGCGATACAGTCGCGCTGCTAAAAGTCGCAGTGTGTAAATGGTCTAACATTTCTTAGTAATTAATTAACGCCTTAAGTAGTACAACTGACAGTTATTATAACAGAAAGGTTAGCAGTTATTGCACGGAAGTCACCTATAAAAACTATTTGCAGTCATAAAATTTGATACAGTACTTGTAATCTTACGGTATTTTCGTATGGAAACTCGGGGTATCATTTCATCTGTAAATTTTATGAAAGTAACACAGAGTATAAAAAAGAAACTAAGTTTTTTTTATTAGACCCTATTAATTTTAAATTACATGCAATTAATCATTACAAGAAGCAGCACCCACTTAGAGACATGTAGGTATTAAGTATAAGAGAAGAATATAACGTTTACCTACTGTCAGAATGTTAATAGCGGTACGGGTTAATGGCGCGGGGAAATAACACAGATACACTTATAGCATTTAAAGCAGAATAATCTGTTCTGTTAAGAGAAATAAATGTTTAGGGGGGTTTGGTGTTTTTTGACTTTTTGTCACCAATTTTCAGTCTCCATAAAAAGGACATATCCATGTATAGGGCGTTTCGTCATCTTTATAATATTTAATAAAAATTATGTCATTAATTGCAAATTGGCTGTGTGACAGACGAGGAATCGAACCCCGTGTCTTACGCAATCCTGGCGTATGCCTATACCACTCGGCCACCGTCACATTAGCAAGCCTGTTGAATTTTGTGCTTGGCTTGCTAATGTGACGGTGGCCGAGTGGTATAGGCATACGCCCGGATTGCGTAAGACACGGGGTTCGATTCCTCGTCTGTCACACAGCCAAAGTTGCTTTTTACAAGTGCAATTTGCAATTTATATTATTAAGTTTGTATAGTGACAAAACACTATAAAAACAAAAAATTAAGTAAAAATTATGTCGTTCAATTTTTTGAAGTTATTTTGTACAGTCAGAAAGTAAAATTATTACAGGTAATCGCATATTTAAACCCTATTTTTGAATCACTCACTTGAATATGACGTATGAATTTTGTTTGAAAACTAATAAACAATCAATGAAAATGACGCGAAATAAAGACGTTAGTACTCACAAAATTCAATTATCTTTTTGCGAAACACTTCCGTGAGGAATTATACTATTTTTCATTGGAATCTATACTAATATTATAAAGCTGAAGAGTTTGTTTGTTTGTTTGTTTGTTTGAACGCGCTAATCTCAAAAACTACTGACCCGATTTGAAAATTTTTTTTTACGTTGGATAGTCCATTTATCGAGGAAGGCTTTAGGCTATATAACATAAAGATACGACTCATAAAACCACAGCAGCAATGAAAAATGATGCGAAAACGGGAGAAAGATATTCCTTTTGAGAGCTTCCACTGCATACGCTGCGGAAACCGCTTAAGTTACACAAAAATCATGTATGACAGGATTGTTCAGCATTAAGAGTTCTATAATAAAGTCCGCGACAGCATATGTCTATCTTTTATGGTTGACTTACTACAACCTATTTTATGTTAATAAATTGGTAAAAAAATTATGCATTATTTTTAGAGGTGTATTATACACACAGGTATTTATTCTTATCAAAATAAATACATTCATCATTACGAACATTTCATTTAGAACCAAGTTGCCCTTTATATCATTTGATTTCAATAAATATCTTAGGAGCTATCACAGTTTTAACATAACTCCGCACCAAAATAATGTTCGCAGCTTAAGTACAACGTGCGCTTGCTGTAATAATAAAGCTGAAGAGTTTGTTTGTTTGAACGCGCTTATCTCAGGAACTGCTGGACCGATTTGAAAAAATATTTCTGTTTTGAATAGCTTATTTATCGAGAAAGGCTTTAGGGTATAAACATCACGCTGCGACGGGAGGGGTGGGAGCAAACTCAAAAACGCGCGGACGAAGTCGCGGGGGACCGCTAGTATAGGATATTGATCAATGAATATCACACGTCATCATGACGCAAGTGTTTCCAAAATATAAAAATAATTTGTAGTTTACAGTAAAGAAAGATATAAATAAATCTTATTATTTATTTATATCTTTCTTTAAACGATAAGTTTTATTAGTGAAATCTAAGTCATTCACATTTAAGCATAGAAAATAAGTCTTTTCTTATATAATATAGGTACGTCTTTGTAAGAACATTTTAGATCATGTTAATTTCTAAGCTCTTAAAATAACAAATAGAAACGTTTTGTAAAATAATATCTTTAAAAAATCACAGTTTTTTTTTTCAAACTTTTAAGCTATCTCTTTAAAGTATTGATATTTTTTCTTTATTATTTTATATTTTTATACTATGGTAATTGAAGTGGTGACAGGGCTCAAACAAGGGAACGCATTATCTCCGATTCTTTTCAATTTAGTGTCGAATACGTCATCAGGAAAGTGATAGAAGTCAATGGCGGATTGGAGTTGAATTGCATGCACAAAATCATTGGATATGCCGATGATTCAGCACTCCTTGGACAGTGCGAATCGGATGTGCGGGCTATGGCAGAAGTCTTGGAAGAAGGGGCCGTTCAAGTATTACGTAAGCACTATAGGGGGGCGGGGGGGTCTTTGCTTTGCTTATTTTTGATGACATGGGGGGTCGGGGGGTCGGGATGGTGATTACGTCAGCAGACCGGCAGTAGTTTTTTTTTTCATATTGGCTACCCACACATTGTCGTTGTTTGAAAACTATACCCATTTTCGGGGATACTTATAAATTATGAATAAGTTAAGATCCTGTAACCTGTCCTCAAATATACCCCCTCAAACATTTGAATGATAATATTACTGCTGGTAAATGAAAAGTTACAAAGTTAACAGATTTTTAGTAAAGTTTAAAGAAATTTTCGGTCTCGCTTCGCTCGCGTATGGTTTTTGACGTTTTAGTTACGCTTAAATTTATACTCGCCGTTATAAATCAATCTTAAACCATTGGTATGCGGTATTTGACATCACTTGCTTCGCTCGTGTAGTAGCTGATAAAATTAAAGAAGGTTTTTGCGATAGCTTTGCTTAATTTTTGCTTATTCATTATTGAAGTGAAACTTCTTTATCGGCGTTGGGAAAAAAATACCGTCACATTTTTCGGTTACGCGTCACATTTTTCCGTTACGCGCCATCTTTTTCTTGCCCCTACCACGGTTGGTTCAGACGAAGAGTACTTTCACTTACTCATGCTGTAATAATCTTAGTAGCAAAAAGGTAAAGTGAAATAATTGTATTATTTGTATTCATGCCTATGATAATAAAATCCTTTAGTTTAAACTTTATCTAATTTAACTTTTTTAACCAATTTCTGGAAAGTTGCATGTAGATCATTTTTCCAAAAATAAGGCCATAAAGTAGTTTCACTTCTTACGTGTGTACACTAGTACACGCACACATTTTTTTATTAGGTACAGCGTTTACGTAAGCAGGGGAGGGGGGAGTAAGAGCTTTGCTTACTTTTGCTGACAAGGGGGAGGAGGGGGTAAATAAATCATAAATCTGCTTACGTAATACTTGAACGGTCCCGAAGAAGGAAAGAAAGTCGGTCTCAGAATTAGCCGTGAGAAGACGGAATACTTTCACATGAAGAGATACAGGAACACAAGAGAAAAGAGAAAAGATCTAGAAGTGAACGGCTGCATCTATCAAGGTGTTAACAAATTCAAATATTTGGGGTGTACCGTTAGAGATACTAACGACAGAGAGGAAGAGATTTATATCCGTATCCAAAACGCTCTCATATGCACGGCAGCTCTTCACAAGGTTCTGGTGTCTAAGCTGATACGCAGAAGAACTAAAATTCGAGTCTACAAAACTATTATAAGACCAATTTTAATGTATGGATACGAAGCCTGGACACTGACCTTGAAAGAAGAGATTAAGCTGTTAGTAGCGGAAAGGAAAATTCTGCGAAAGATCCTGGGACCGATGATACTGGGTGTTGGGAGGTTGAGAGTTAGGAAGAACATGGAGATTGAACACCTAGTGTCCGAACCCAACATTATCGGAGAGACCAAAGCAGCTAGGCTTCGATGGCTCGGACACTTAGAGAGAATGGAAGAGGATCGTGCTGTGAAGAGAGCGTACCTGGGCCGACCAAATGGAAGAGGCCCGGTTGGACGCCCTAGGCGCCGTTGAAAAGACGTCGTAGCTCAAGACCTGCTCAACTTCAGTCATCGCGACTGGCATGAACTCTCGCAAGACCGAGATCCATGGCGTGATCTGGTGTTGGAGGCCAAGACTCACTTTGGGTCGCTGAGTCACCCTAGTAAGTAAGTATACTATGGTATATTTTTAAAGCCTCTCTCTTATGAACCTCACTGAATACAAATATCTAAGAACGACTCGGATGAATAGATAAAATAATTGATCTTATACAGTGTGTTTCAAAACTACCCGTTTGTAATTAAGGGAGCTACTCGGAAGAAACTAATCAACTTTTTCTTATTAAAGATAGGTCGAAACATGCCACGGAAATCGACTCTCCATAGAAATCGTACTGGTTACGAGGGCGCTTTAGTATGGAACGCAATTAAACACTTTGCAATATTCTTAATTCTCAATGCGTGTCGTAACTGACATCACGGTAGCTCAATTGGTAGAACTTTTGGCATGGCTAGCCAGAAAGTTGCTGGTTCGAGTCCCGCCCATGCGCAAAATTTTGCTTTCTAATTTCATCTTTATGAATATACAATATGACACTGTGAGTTTTTAAAATACTCTAAACCATTAGATAGCAAAGCGTCATCGATTTCCAAGTTTATTCTGTAAAGAATAACTACTTGGCCCACTGTTGCATAAACAGACGGGTAGATGGCGCTAAACGTCACGTATAATGACTTATCCAGAGACCACAATTTTCGCAAGGTCGGGCTGAATGACAGCACGGTAGCCCAATTGGTAAGGCGCTTGGCACGGTTAGCCTGAAAGTTGCTGGTTGGAGTCCCGCCCGTGCGCAATTTTTTGGTTTCTTATTTCATCTTTATTAATATAAAATATGACACTGTGAGTGTTAAAAATACTCTAAACCATTAGATAGCGAAGCGTCATCGATTTCCAAGTTGAATTTATTCTGTACAGAATAACTACATGGCCCACTGTTGCATAAACAGACGGGCAGATGGCGCTAAACGTAACGCATGATGACGTATCCATAAGAGGCTACAATTTTTGCAAGATCGGACTGACAGCACGGTAGCTCAATTGGTAGAGCGTTTGGCACGGTTAGCCAGAAAGTTGATGGTTCGAGTCCCGCAAGTGCGCAATTTTTGGATTTCTTATTTCATCTTTATGAATATAAAATATGACACTGTGAGTGTTAAAAATACTCTAAACCGACACTTTGTAATTTTATAAACAACCATTTTTTTAACGTTAAAAATAAACATGTTCAGCCTTTCATGAAAGCTTTTTTTATCTTTATCTTTATTTTAAAAATTAAAGGACTCCTGAGAATTTGGCGAAATTTCGCAGTCCGTGATCTGAGATATAAAATTTACTATAAAAATGTGAGGTTAAGAATAGCTTATGCCGAAATAGTTGACTTTTACAAAGAATAGCGCATTAAATCATTTATTTTTAAAGTAATAGAGCACTTTACATCGCTACATTGCAATTTTAAAGCGATTCAATTGTATTCCAGTCGAAATGCCGGTCGTGAAGTCGAAAATAAGCAGTGCAAAGTCGTCGTATGCTAGCGGATTTTCGGTGTCCGTGGTGAAATCAAAGGTTGATCAACGAATAGAAGATAATTGTATTCAGTATGGATGGCCCATGTCGTTGAAAAATCCAAAAGCAGAAAAACATCATATTTATAACGCAGCGAAGAAAACAGAGCAAACGTAGCCGAATGGCAAAACACGGAACCATAAAAATGCTTATAGTTTCGTCAAATCTGTCTGTCTATCTGTCTGTCCGTCCGTATGTCACAGCCACTATTCTGAAACTACATATTAGTATTTATTACATACAGGAAAGTAAAACCATTTTTTTTGTCAAACCTGTGCGTGTTAATTTGTCTTTTAAAATGACATCGATGTTCCTACCAAACATTTTCTCTAATAGTCTAACGTTTGAGAGATAGACGCCTCCAAAGTGGTAAATTGGGCGTCGTATACCTCTTATTTCTCCTGTCAATGACATTTTTTTACGGCTTTGGCACCAATGTGTTAAATAAAGTAAGTTTAAATATTAAAATCAACAAGGTTGTTAACGTATATTCAAAACGATTTCTGTGATTTATGCATCTGATGTAATTAATCTTATATATAGCATAGAGACTTTAAACTTATATATATGTATAAGTTTAACGTCTTCGCCTCTATGCCATACAGACAATAATTTATTAAATTTTCATTTTTAACACTTAAAACAAAACTAACACTATAAACTAGCCTATCTTAACCTAACTTATTGAAATGCGAGGTGGTTCGCATTTCAATGTTAAACAAGGAAGCTCAGCGCAGGAACAGCGATCCGGGTAAGACGGCGCGATCAAAGCTCGCTTCACTTGATTCCCCACTTTAATAACATTGTTTTCTGCAAACGCACAAATTATCCACCACACAATCACAATTATTGACCCGAAAAAAACAATTACTAAAACGAAGAAATAAGGTCCGTCCTTCCCTTATCGTTTCCCGCGCTAAACTCAAATCTTATATATTTTTATTAACCTGACAGTGAAATGTTCAACAAATGAATCAAACAACGTGATCGATTTGTGATGTACGATTTTTTTTTCCTAGACTGTGGATAAAGCTAATATTTTGTATTTATCTTAAATATTTAAGAATATTTCATCTTGTTACATTTTGGCCCACCATGCGTCGGCTTATTGCAAGAACTCATTAAGTGACCAAAAGTAAAATGTGAGAAATCAATTATTGAACTTTTCCAAACTTGTAACTACAATAACTATGTTAAATACGAAAGGACCAAAAAAATTTGATGCAGTAGGATAGTGTTATATTACTACTATTGAAATAACCAAGAATTACAGTTTCAACTCAAAACCTATTCTTTTTAAAAGCTTAAAATACAAGTTAATGACTTCTTGAGAAGTTGAATTACTGTGCAATAAAATAAAATGCTAACAACCGAGCCAGTATGATGTAAGAAGTGAAATAAAACTTTTTATTTTTCTTGTTTCACTGTTTGTCTGTTTTTCTGCGTCTGTTTGTCCATCTGGTTGTACAAATTAGTTTCCGAAGCGGGTGGACCAAATTTTTTTTGTGTAGGGGTAGCTTATATCACTGGTCAACATTTAGGATACTTTTGTTTCCGGTAAATTAAAGAGTTCACCTGGGGTTAGAATTTATTGTTACGGTATTACTACTACTACTATAAAAACCAGGCCCCCAGTCTCCGGCAGCCCTGCTATTCCTGACTTTGGTAGCGGTCACGGTAACGGCGGGGCAGGGGGTGCTAAGAATCCCCGGAGGCGATCGCGCTGCCACCCCCAACGACAACTGGCCCTGGTAACTTATAACGCGTGCACACTAAGGACAGATGAGAAGTTGCTCGAGCTGGAGGAAGAAATGAGCAGGTTACACTGGGACATAATGGGTCTATCAGAAGTCCGTAGAGAGGGCGAGGACACGATAACTCTACAGTCCGGAAACCTGCTCTACTACCGGGAAGGCAACCAACGAAAGTCCCAAGGTGGTGTCGGGTTCCTCGTTCACAAGTCCCTCGTCAACAATATCGAGACCATCGAGAGTATGTCGAGCAGGGTAATATACCTTATACTCAGAATATCCAAGAGGTATTCGCTAAAGGTCATACAGGTATATGCACCGACCTCGAAACACCCGGATGAAGAGGTGGAGGAAATGTATGAGGACGTAAGTAGAGCCATACATACTTCCAAAACCTATTTTACTGTTGTAATGGGGGACTTCAACGCGAAGCTGGGCAAGCGAGGCGAGAATGAGTTGAAGGTGGGACCTTTTGGATACGGGCAAAGGAACGCCAGGGGACAGAGGCTGGCCGACTTTCTGGAGAAGGAGGGACTCTTTGCGATGAACTCTTTCTTCCAGAAGCCGCCTCAAAGGAAGTGGACTTGGTTGAGTCCCGATGGCTTCACGAGAAACGAGATTGACTTCTTCATGACCTCCAAGAGACGGTTATTCAATGATGTCTCCGTGATCAACAGGGTGAAAACCGGAAGCGATCACTGAATGGTTCGAGGCACATTGAATATAAATGTCAAATTGGAAAGATCCCGCCTGATGAAGTCCACGCTCCGACCGACTCGTGCTCATATCCAAAATCCCGAGAGCTTTCAACTCGAGTTGTCAAACCGCTTTGATTGCCTAGAGAATTGCGTATCAGTAGACGAAATAAACAACGGGTTTGTGGAAACTGTCCAAACGGTCGGATCTAAGTTTTTTAGACCTGGCCGTAAAAATAGACCTCAAAAACTCTCGGTCCACACTCTCGACCTTATGGCAGAACGTCGATCTATGGCACTGCAGACCTCTGTTAATGCTGAAAACTACAGGCAGCTCAATAGACAAATATGGAAGTCCCTGCGACACGACATTCGTTGCTTTAACACTAACAGTGTTAAAGAAACGATAGAGCGGAACCAAGGCTCCAAAGTGTTTGCAAGGGATATGTCTATTGGGCAAAGCCTGTTGACGAAGCTTCAGACGGAGGACGGCAGTGTAGCGTCGACGAAAGCAGAGGTTTTGAGGGAGATCGAAAGGTTCTATGGGCAGTTGTACACCTCAGTAGCCAAACCCGTTGATAGCTCGGCCAGAGACCCACGAGCTATCCTGACCCGTCACTACACCGAAGACATCCCGGACATCGGCCTCTACGAGATTAGGATGGCCCTTAAACAGCTCAAAAACAACAAGGCACCTGGCAAGGACGGAATCACAGCAGAGCTTCTGAAGGAGGGTGGAACACCGGTACTGAAAGTCCTTCAGAGACTCTTTAATTCCGTGCTGCTAGAGGGCATCACGCCTGAGGCATGGAACAGGAGTGTGGTTGTTTTCCATAATAATTGAAGAACTACAGACCCATCTCACTCCTGAGCCATGTCTACAAGCTGTTTTCAAGGGTCATCACGAACCGTCTCGCACGTAGATTTGATGACTTCCAGCCTCCCGAATAAGCCGGTTTCCGAAAAGGTATAGTACCATAGACCACATACATACGCTTAGGCAAATTATACAGAAGTCTGAGGAGTATAATATGCCTCTATGCTTAGCGTTTGTGGACTATGAGAAGGCCTTTGATTCGATCGAAACTTGGGCGGTGCTTCAATCTCTGCAGCGGTGCCACATAGACTATAGGTATATAGAGGTGTTAAGGTGCCTTTACAATAACGCCACCATGTCGGTCCGAGTACAGAAGCAAAACACGAAGGCGATTCCACTGCGGAGAGGTGTGAGACAGGGAGATGTCATATCTCCGAAATTGTTCACAGCGGCATTGGAAGACGCCTTCAAACTTCTGGAATGGGAAAGAATCGGCATCAATGTTAATGGCGAATACATCACACACCTCCGATTTGCCGATGATATAGTTATTGTGGCAAAGACGCTGGACAATCTGGGCACTATGCTCGAAGACCTTGACCGAGTATCCCAACAAGTGGGTCTTAAAATGAACATGGAAAAGACGAAAATTATGTCGAACTCCCTTGTCGTACCCACTCCAGTATCCGTTGGAAACTCAACTCTCAAAGTTGTCGACGAGTACGCCTACCTGGGACAAGTGATCCAATTGGGTAGGTCCAACTTCGAGAAAGAGGTCAATCGACGAATCCAACTCGGCTGGGCAGCGTTCGGGAAATTGCGCGAGAGTGTCTTCTCATCTCATCTACCTCAGTGTCTGAAGACGAAATTCTTCAACCAGTGTGTGTTACCAGTGATGACATACGGATCCGAAACATGGTCTCTTACTATGGGCCTTATAATGAAGCTCAAAATCACACAACGAGCGATGTAAAGGGCTATGCTGGGTGTTTCTCTACGGGATCGAATCAGAAATGAGGAGATACGTAGAAGAACTAAAGTAACGGACATAGCCTTGAGAATCAGTAAGCTCAAGTGGCAATGGGCAGTGCACATAGCGCAAAGAACTGATGGCCGTTGGGGCAGGAAAGTTCTAGATTGGAGACTCTTCGACCAGAGACGCAGCGTGGGTCCACCAACAAGATGGACAGGATCAAACTGGATGCAGTCCGCTAGTGATCGGTCGCTGTGGAAAGCCGTGGGAGAGGCCTATGTTCAGCAGTGGACGTCCTTTGGCTGGTAATGATGATGATGATGATGTATTTATGTTATTATTTTATTATTATTTTCGAGATTGTATGTTATTATTTTCGAGTTCCCAATATTTTGGTACCCGATATGTTGCAAGTGCCATGGTCCGGGTGTAACTGACGTTGTAAGCTGTTATAAGCAAACATATCGGTCTACTCTAAAGTCTTTTATTGCGATCACTTGCCATACCATTCTTCGGATTGTTCTCAAATTAAATATTTTCTTGCACCTATTCTTGACCACAGCACTCGCAGTATCTGTACGCGAAACGACATTTTGTTGAATTTTTCGGTTTTGTTTTTGCATTTACGAATCGCTAGATTCGAAACATTAGACAATTTAAATACATCCTCACAATTCAATTTTTTGTATGTTTTAATTTCAATCACTTACCTGACCACCCTTGGTACCTGTATAGTAGCGTTAGTTAGCGTTTAGTGCCTTAGTATGTACCAACACCTCAGCTGCAGTCAACTTTGCAGACACCAGGTTTTTTTTAAGGAAAACTGTCTTGCTAGACTACGTTCGGGGGCTCTTACAGAACAATGGATGTAAGGGGGCCCTTACTTACTAGCTACACTAAAAATGTGACATCAAAAATGACAGGGTAGATAGGATTGATTTCTTAATAAGCACTCATTATAAACTACACTAGGAAGTGCCACAATTTCTGCAATCTGATCAAGACTGGTGATGATACGCACTCATAGTGAACAGAAACCGAGCAGTTTGCCAAATGTCAATCTATCAAAACAAACTTTGATAAAGAAACCAATGTTGTTGTTCCTAAATAATCGTTTTGCTCATTGCTGGTAAACGCAGTAACAGTGACAGGTCTTTTCTTATAGTAACCAGGTAGTACCATTCAAAATAGTTATTGATAGCGTGAAAGAGCCAGGTTGAAAATAAAGCGTAAAGAAAATAGACGCTGAAGCATCAAGTTATTGGTGTTACAATGGGCTCATCAGTTAAAAAAACACTCACTTTTATCTGGAAGAAGCAATAAACAGCATTAAAATTAAATAAAATGTGATTTTCAAACGCTTCTTAATATTGTAAAAAGATATTAATTATTTTTCATCCAAAAAACTTTTATATTTAACTAGTTTTTAATTTGAATAAAGTCATTAAGAATCTTTTAAGCCAATTTCAATTCACATTAAGTGCAGATAATGAATTTTAATCAGTTGTTACTAACAGTGATGTTAGTAAAACATATTTGTAAAAAGTCATTAAATACCCTTAACTTTCTTCACACACACATTTCTGCGTCACTAAAAATCACTATTGCTGCTTAATGAGTTTAGAGCCACCACGAAACGGCTAAGCTGAAGTTATCGACTTTATGTGTTGGTTATAACGTCGTTATTTGAAAAGCTAAAAGATCGTGCGTTTTTGCATAATATAAAACGCATACAAATAACTTCTGTGGTACTTCTAACTGTACTTAATGACTTTTTGTAGTTAATGACTTCTTGCAATAAGCCGACGCATGGTCCGTCTCTTTTCCAAATGCTTTGCCGTATATGATTCTGGTATCACAAGAAAGTTCTAAAATTTAAGTATTAGAGCTTGGTACATGTATTAAAATGATTACTACTTCTTCCACTACTGCTTTTACCACGTACTATGCTTTTTTATCATTTAAAAAATAATGAATAAATTAATTAAATATAAATAAATATTGGATACCAATCACATACATTCCTCCGATTCCAAAGTAAGCTAATTCCACATTTTAGAATTGACCCGACCGGGAATCGAACCCGGGACCTCCGACGGCGACGCCTTGAAACCAGTGTGCTTGTCACTACTACACGGAAGTCGAATATTTAGTTTTTAATTACTACTATTGAGTCGTGGCAGATTTTCATTTAACAATACCTACCTATTTTACGAAAGACTCGTCAAAGTCTAAATTATTAACAATCTTACTTCGACTATATTTTTTATTGTTGACGAATCTTCAAAATTAATGAGATATGATGTGACTGTTTTGCTTTAACAAAGGACTGTATGAGACATATATGAATGAAAATGGATGAAATGTTATCAAATCGTAATTATGCCTACAGAGTATTGTGATGTCAATATGAACCGTACTATGTTATGACAACAAACTTATAGATCGTATTGAAATCAAATAATAATAGAGTATAGTATAAGTTTAAGGTAAACTATAATATGGTTTATATTTTGTACCATATCTGGATGTGTGCCTAGTAGTGTTACGTCATTATTGTTTTACAATTTAATAACAAAAATTACAACGTATCGGATTTCAATTTTGTCAGGAAGTATCTAAGTAAAAGTCATTACTTAACCAAGGGTTGTAGTCAACAGTACCATGACTTATGAAAAACAATCCTGTTACTCTTTGAATAGTTTAGTAGTTTTATATCGCGATGATTATGTATCAGTAAACACTCCTGTCCGATGAAACAATGAAAATTTTTCCTATCTTGACAGAAGTAATCAATAAACAAAAATATGCATTACAATAATCAATAAGACCTGTATTTTACAATATCATATGAGAAAAAAATCTTAAAAAATAGTTTAAGATTATGTTTTACTATGTGCCATACACTGTACAAAACAGTATGGCATTATGCAGTAGGTAGGTACTTTACTTTTAACTAACTTTTTTTTAAATTGACAGAACTCAATTAAATATTTTACCTGTTGCAACAGATCCCTGCTTTTTTTGGTCGTTATGTTAAAAACCATTGGGGCTTTTGTGTTGTTCTGCGGGACGCGCGTAAAAAAACTATTTGGGAACGTCAGCCCAGCCACCATCGGTTTGTCATCTCCTATTGTCTAAATCGATTCTGCGCTACACATTAATAAAGAATCCTCCTCTACTTCTTCTTTATGATTACGAAATTATTACGATACGAAATTATTACTACCAGTCAAACGTTTCGTGCATTCAATTTGGAGTGCGAATGATAACGGGCGTCGATATAAGTATATAGACAAAATTAAAGTACTTTTATCATACCGCAAATTTATAATCAAAATATATTCACAGTTTGGTACTTTCAAGATTATACATGTATGAAGATACGTATTAAATCGTTGTCTTCAAAAAAGTAGGCTTGGTGCGAGAAGTCTATCTAAGGCTAACAGAGAAATGGAATCCTTCCTTTTATTCTGTAAAAAATAAAATTACATTTCATTTTTTAGTTTCTAAACGGATTTATGAGTAATCATAACAGTATCAGTTGCATGAATGGGCGGCCAATCCCATGGCGTTGCTTTGCCGCCAGTGCGCCTCAGTCGACGGCGCAGTAAGCACGCGTGCACTTTCTATACCCGCATAATATATCACGCATGTGTGAACGCGCGCGATCGTTGCAACACTTTGTTTATAATATTGAGTTTTGACACAAATGACCAAGGATTGCCGAATTTAATGAAGTAAGTTTTTCTTTATTTTATGGTCTTTTTTGAAATATTTATAATAGGAAAAAAGTATTTTATAACAATTTTATTATAAGTGGTGTAAATAAATCGGAATGTATAATTAAACCAAGCAAATTAATATTAATTAGAATGATGACACAGTTTTAGCAGTCACGTAATAATTATAAAAACACGCGCTACCCTCAAAGCTTACATCTGGCGTCACAAACTCTTGTCAGTTAAAATTTCCATAGATAATATAGGTCAGTTTGTAAACTTGACAGCTGTTCTTATCCATGTCTTATCTCTATTTTGATCCAACACAAATCTCGGAGCCGGCAAGCTGCAGGTTTAGAAAGTGTTCGGTGCGACCCACTATACCTTTTTATGTAAGTAAGCACTCTATGTTACGATTACGCAAGAATGCAAGATACGTAGGAGACGTCGACTTTTAGATTAACGTTAGTAAATGATCATTTGATGTTTTGTTTTCAATTACTGTTAACTGCTCATTAATTGATTGATGTTGAATATAAATATTTTGGTTCTTTCCACAATCACTGTTTCAGTTTACTTGTTTTTTGTAATTAGTAAACAAGTTGA
Organism: Pyrausta purpuralis; assembly: GCA_963924145.1. Lineage (NCBI taxonomy): Eukaryota > Metazoa > Arthropoda > Insecta > Lepidoptera > Crambidae > Pyrausta > Pyrausta purpuralis. The sequence continues at coordinate 10,229,220 of OZ001656.1, forward strand.
ATTCCAATTATTGTAATCTGAGATTTGTATAGATAATGTATCTATCTATTATACCTACTTAGCGAGATATAATCACAGTGAATACAATACCATGTGTATTGTTTTGTTGCAATGTGAATATCGATGTGTTCAAGGGCTAACATAATTGAATACAACTACACGCTGGTGATAATACAAGTATTTACAGCGTACATAAATAAAACATATCCGCCCTGGGACGTATACATATACATATGAAATGAAAACTCTATAAGCATACATATTAATAAATTGTTATAATTAACATGTTAACACCTATTGATTTCTGCATAGCTAGGCGCAATACTAAATTTTAGTTACATTTGCAAAGTGGTATTCAAACCCGTGTTCTGTTTACCTACTTTGGGAACTGCGAAATATTTAAATACACCAATCAGCGAATGCGAATTTGCAATATAAGATCTTTGGTTTATCTTGCAATACCTTTTCGTGTAAACAAGTAAACTCTTTTGAAACATTTCGATTTATCCACGAGCGAATAAGCCGGCTTTTAAAACAAAGAAGTGTTTATTGTAAAAATAATTTTAGACAAGTATTCAGTACTCACTATAATAATAATTAGTCATCACAATAAAGCACTAAATGCTTCAGTATAGTTATTGATAAAATAAATCCTGTTTGCCTAGCGTAATTTAATTGTTCTGTTTGGAAAAAGATAAAAATCTCTGATTCCTGAGAGTTTAAATTACAAAATACGTAATAATTTTATTATATTTTATGCTACGAGGTATGATAATTTTGAGGTTATTACACTCATTACTCTGGTTATACTTAACGGCATTACTTTCCAAAGAGTGCACATACATCTGGTAATACTAACTATTTATCATTTAAACAATTCAAGTACTGAGGTATAAACGAATATTAAGTTTTACTCATGTACAAGCGCCAGCACATCAGGTTACCAACTTTTGTTACAAACTAGCCCTTATTACAACTACATAAGATACCGCAGTGTTTACCTTGACGTGCCGTTGTCGGTACATCCGATCCGCAGTCGATTTGATATTACCCATACCTAACATGTTAAAATGACCGCTTTTTATTAAATATTTATGGGAAAAGGTGATGGTTATAGATGTACTAATATTTTTCTATTCCCATCGGATTCTATGATGAAAAATCTAGATTGCATTACTCGTTAAAAGCACGAGTAGGTCTAGGTTCTATGCCTTCCTCTGTTTTTTGGGTTCCGTAGCCAAATGGCAAAAACCGGAACCCTTTAAGTTTCGTCAAGTCTGTCTGTCTGTCTGGCTGTCCGTCCGTATGTCACAGCAACTTTATTCTGAAACTATCACCACTAGTACCACACAGTTGATTGAAACTTAGTAAGTAGATGTATCCTGTTAACCGCTTTACGATTCTCATACAAAAAATAATAATTATGATATTTAAGGGGGGACGGGCTCCCATGGCTCCCATACAAGCGTCTCTCGTTTTGCGTTTTTCGTCAAAACTATGCATGTAGGGTGTCTATGTCTTTTAAATTCCTAAAACTATTTTCTCTTAAAGCCAAACGTTTGAGAGATAGACGCTTCCAAAGTGGTAAAATGCGAGCCCCCCTCCCCCCCCATCTAACTTTTTAACTAAGCGAGTGTAAATTTTGCACAAAATACATGATCTTGATAAAGACTCAACGGAAATTGGTTTCAACGAGATCGAACTAGTAGTTTTTAAGATAGAGCACATTTTCAATAACTGCAAACATAACTTTACCCTTAGTGTGCGAGTCCGACTCGCACTTGAACGGTTTTTTTCCTTCATTTAGTTACAACACACATTTTGATTGTGCATCAATATCAGCACTTAGCTTCCTATTGACTACAGGCAGGCTGAGTCATTTTTCCGACGATCTTTCCTTCGATGTGTAGACTGTAGATTCCAAATAAAACTCTTCTTTTTGAGATCGGTGACCGTGAGAGCGCGTACGATCTGGCCCGCTCACGGCCCTTTATTTAAACAAAAATACATGTCTGACTTATCGACTAATACAGATTAGTTACAAACAAGGACGGACACATAACATCATCTGCGTATTCCTTCTTACGTTTTTGTAACCTACCTACATTAATCGTGATAAAATTCCCATTCGCAACAATCCACTCTATGGGTTTCCTACCTACCCTCAGAAAGTGCGATATGGGGGACAGGAAATTCGAAGGCTTTACCGGCCTCGCTCCACCTGAGCGAGACAGCCTACTAGGGTCTCCCTCGCCCCTGTACCAAACTACCTACATATTTCTTAATATTTCCTAGCTAGTTAATTGTTACCCTACCTGCCTACCTAATTTGCAAATGGGAATTCCTAACTAACAGGTTTCTTATTATTGAAATAAAACGAGCCCTAAGCTAATTACAATGCTTACTCGCTATGGCCCTAACAGAAAATTATATTTATTATCATCAAAAATCCTTACAAATAAATATAACTAAACTTATTACTAAACATGATTGGGTGTCCGTAACAGTCTCCCCCCGGTGAAGCGCTGCGAAGTGCGAACCTCTTCTTATTCCACCGGCAGGACAGCCAATCTCGACGCCGGTCGACGAAACACGCCGCCCTTGGTCCGAATCTCGACGTTCCTCACTGCTCCGTCAGGTCCAGGATGTACTTCTGTGACGACGCCTCGTGGCCACACGTTTCTAGGCAGTGTGTGGTCCACCACGACGACTAGATCACCGGGCTTGATAGCAACCTCGGCGATATCTCGGGCTCCTCTTCTCGGCACCAGGTCCGGTAGGTATTCTTTAAGCCAGCGGCGCCAATACTCGTCGGCTAGCGCTTGCGCCGCCCTCCACGTCTTCCTCGACGCTGGTTCGCACGGCCCGATGATGGGTAGGCCGCGCGGTCCCCCTAGTAGGAAGTGGTTCGGGGTGAGCGCCTCCGGGTCGTCAGCGCTGACCGGCACGTGTGTTAGCGGTCGCGCGTTCATGGTGTGCTCGACCTCCGCCAGTAGAGTTTGCAGTACCTCTTCTCTCGGTGCCTTTTCATGTAGAGTGACTCGTAGAGCGTTCTTGACAGAGCGAATGAGACGCTCCCACGCTCCCCCCTGATGCGGTGCCCCTGGTGCTATGTAGCGCCAGTCGATGCGCTGGGTGAGCGCATAGTCTCGTAGAGCTGGCTCCCATTCTTCATTCGCTGCTCGTAGCTCCTTGTCTGCGCCTTTGAAGTTCGTCGCGTTGTCTGAGTACATTTTCTGTGGCCACCCTCGTCGCGCTCCCATACGCCGCAACGCCATGATAGCCGAGTCAGTCGACAGGCTCGCTACCAACTCTATATGCACGGCTCTCGTAGTGAGGCATGTGAATAACGCTCCCCACCGTTTTTCGTGACGACGGCCCACAGTTATGATCATGGGACCAAAGAAATCTAGACCACAGTTAGAGAATGGTCTGGTGAAAGCCTCTACTCGAGCGCGTGGCAAGACTCCCAGCACAGGTGTCACAGGTCTCGCCTTTCTCATACATCTTTCCGCTCTATCTATGTGTTCTCTGGTCAAAACAGTTGCGCGCTTGCGACATTTATCTATAAATAGAAGCACATACGCCATCGCCCTCACTAAGCGCTCGTAGTTCGAGAAGCGCCCGGCGTCTGGCACGCTCCATTTGTCCTCTGTCGCGACGCTAAATACAGTCTCCTCGCTGCTCTCTGTGCAGCCTGCTTGAGACGGCCATGTATTCTCCGGTTCGTATAAAAACGATGGCCCAGTAAACCATCTGTCTTCATTTGATTTCATCTCTGTGACGACTCTAGTCGCGTCGTCCGCTACGTTGTCTTGCGTCGGCACCCACCGCCACTGATCGGGTCTTGAAAACTCACATATCTCTCTCAAGCGGTGCGCTACGTATGGCGTGTAACGCACTCTATCGTTCCCAATCCAGTGCAGAACGGTCGTAGAGTCTGTCCAATACGTAACTCTATCGGGCTGCCATCTGTGCTCCTCCATTACTGTCGACGCAAGTCTCGTTCCGATAAGACACGCTTGTAACTCCAGACGTGGTATCGTCTGCGTCTTCATCGGGGCTACTCTTGCCTTTGCTGCCGCTAATACCACACGACGTGATCCATCCTCGTACTCTACAAGCCAATAGACTGCTGTCGCGTAAGCAGACTCGCTAGCGTCGCAGAACACGTGCAGCTGCTTTCCAGTCACTCCCCCCGTCAAAGTGTAGAGGCGGGGTAGACGCAGACTGCTAAGTGTCTCTACGTTCCGCAGCCAAACGCTGAATTCCTTCGCTATTTTTTCAGGTAGAATCTCGTCCCAGCCGGTTTGTAGGCGCCACACTTCTTGCATAAGAATCTTCGCTCTTATCGTGTAGTAACTGAGCAGTCCCAGCGGATCAAATATTGACATAACCGCGCTCAACGCCTCTCGCTTGGTCGGCGCTTGCTCTAGCGTTTTCACCTTACGCGGCACTCTAACTAAGTCAGTGTTAAAACCCAATTCATCTGTACTGGCATTCCACACGAGGCCTAGGGTACGCCCCTGCTGTTCTCCACTTGAGCAGAGCTGTTTCGACGCGTCCGCAGCACGGCATTCTAGTGGCAGCTTACGCATGACTTGCGCTCCATTGGAGTTGAACGCTGCGAGCGCAAATCCCGCCTGCGCGTGTACGTGCGTGACGTCTCTGACGGCGTTGCTTGCTTCTTCTTGTGTATCGAAACAATCTACCCAATCGTCCATGTAGTGGTTCTTCGTGATAGCTTCGTATGCCTTCGGGTACTCTGCTGCATGTTGCTTCGCATTGTGGTCTCTAACACTGTGCGCCAGAAACGGTGAGCTCTTTGCGCCAAAAATCATTGATATCATCTTATACTTTTTAGGCTGCGCTGCTCTGTCCTCGCCTCTCCATAAAAACATTTGCGCCGGTTGGTCCTCTTGAGCAATCTTAATTTGCAGAAACATCTCCCTGATGTCCGCTGTTACGGCGATAGCTCGCTCTCGAAATCTAAACAGGATTCCAGCCAAGTCCCTCAGCAGATCGGGGCCTTCTAGTAGCGCGTCGTTTAAGCACACTCCGTTGCTTTTGGCCGCGGCGTCAAAAACTAGTCTAATCTTCTGTGGCTTGTTAACATTTACCACGGCAAAGTGTGGTAAATACCAGAGACGCGGGCTCTGTGTGTCGGCTTCTCGGCATTCCTCTGCGTAGCCTTTTCTAAACATACTCTCGATCTGGGCTGTGTACTTTGCTTTGAAGTCTTCAGATGCGTCCATCTTCCTTTCTATTGACGTGAGCCTCCGCCTTGCAGCCTCGTAGCTCGGCGGCATAACTGTGTTAACCTTGCGCCACGGCAATCCAACTTCATATCGCTGATTGACACATCTCACTGTTGACTCAAAGGCTTCTAAGGCGCGCACATCGTCAGGGTTCTCGCGTTCCTTTTTCTGAATGCCCAGCGAATCGATGTCGAAGTATGACTTCACCATGTTGTGTAATTCTTCGTCAGGTTGCGTAGACCGAGCTCTCCCATGGTCGTCGACGAACAACACCGTATCTCTCTCCCTTATGACTCGGGACGGCGCTCGACCATGTATCACCCACCCCAGTCTGGTGAGCGATGCTGCTGGCTCGTGGCGTTTGCCTGTCAACAGCTTCCTGCTTACTATCAGATGCCAATTGTCCGCGCCTATGAGGACACGCGGCTTGGCGTTTACATAACACACGTCACTCTCGTTCAGGTTACGCATGTGTCCATACTCTAAACAGCTCCGACCCACCGTTTGAGTATTCAAGCGGAGATTCTTCATTGTTCTCGCTTTCACCAAATGTTTCTCGTTGTTACTGGCGATCATTTGAAGCTCCACCTCTCTGCTCGTGTGTGGTACGCTCTGTGTATTCACACTGCATATGTGTAAGTCTCGAAGCGGGCCTTCTGCACCGACGTATTCCGCCACGTCCTGATCGATCAACGTAACCGTAGACCCTTCGTCAAGTAGAGCGTGTGTGTTTACTCTACCCCGTGGCCCCTCAATGACGATCGGACATACCTTCAACAACACCTTGGATGCCCCCACAGTATGGCTAACTGAGGCTACCACTTCTTGGTTGTGTTGACTTTCGCTGTTTTCACGCTCTGTGTGTAACAGCCTGTGATGACGTCGGTTACAGCCATTCTCATTACACATCGGTGCTTTACATTTGATTCGCCTGTGCTTATTGTTCAAGCATAGAAAGCATATCTTTTCTTCTTTCAACCAATCCCATCTTTGCTTTACTGTCATGGTTTTAAACTTTGTGCACTTCGACACTTCGTGGTCCCCGCCGCAACATAAACACGTCTTATCTTGTGCCGTCGTAGCTTTTTCCTCGGCTGTGGCGTACACACCAGTGTTTCGCTTCTTTGAGTTAGCCTTCTGCTTAGCTTGCACTTCTTTCTTCGCTGCACTGTTGCTAGGTTGCGACACGTATGCGAATCGAATCGCCTTATTCGCTTCCTCCATCAAAAACTGCGATAATGTCACGATCTCTGGCTCCGAGTAGCTTGCGTACCGCGCTGCGTAGTCGCACCATCTTGTTTTCAAATGTGGGCTCAGCTTATCGACCACCTCTCGGGTCATCATCGGATTTCTGAGGTAGCTTTTATTATCTATGGAGTCCAGTGTATACGCGATGTTCTGTACCTTAATCGCGAACGAATTCAGTTCACTGGCTGTCGTTCCAACTCGCGGCAGGTTCTTGAGGTCGTCCAGTGCCCGATCAATGATCACTTCTGGCCTTCCATAGCATTGTTCTAGCGTTCGCATGATCTTGTCCGGATCGGTGGCACGGTATAACAACGCCGCTACTGCCTCCTTGGCTTCTCCTTTTAGACAATTCCTCAATCTAGCCAGGTTCTCGGATTTACTGTAGTTGCATGATCGCGTTGAATCTTCCATTGCAGCTTTAAATGGTAACCAGTCGTTCGTGTTTCCATTAAAAATCGGTAACTCAATAGCTTGACGTGGGGCCGGTCGCTTCGACATAATCCTCTCCAATGTGTAAGCAAGTCGTTCCGCCCCGTCCGTATACTCTTGGGGTCTCGCTGTACAATCATTGTTTGACTCGACCTGTCGCTGCACATCTTGTTGAATGTTGTTTACATCTTCATTTAATTCTATGCTCGGCGAATTCAAATGTCGGTTTCTATCCACTTCTATATTACGCGCATCTTTTTCTTTGCGTCGCGTAAACAAATGCCTATTTCTTTCATTCCTCTCTTCACGGAGGGTAGGAACGCTACAAGACATCTCGGTTGTGGGTAGTTGCATGTTTACATCTTGACGCCGGGACTGGGCTTGATCCAACCAGTCATCCACCCTCGCTAGGGTCTCACCGGCGGGTAGGCTCTCACGGTCATCTTCATCTGTTGTATCCATTATCGTAGCGATCTCAAATTCTAATCTCTTCTGAATTAGATTCTTTTCAATAGCCGCCAACTGCTCGGCTGCTCTCAACTCGGCTTGCTTTAAACGAGCGGCGACGCTTGACCTATTTGACGACGGCGGCGGCCTTATCCTAGGCGCGTCGGCGTTAGCGTCGTGACGTCTCTCTGCTGCAGTTTCCATTCGTCCGCCTTCTGCGGGTAGTTCAGTCTGTCGTAACGTACTCGCGGTGGCTTGCACAGACGGTGATGCGGGTGGCTCTTCAAAGTTGCGTAGTCTTGAGTCTTCGGCTTCCATTTTCCCAGCTTGGCTGCGCGTAGTCGGCATCTTCTTACTTGCTGCCCCTACTCCTATCAATCCCAAACAGGTACACTACCAAGGGGAGCCTGTCTGGGGATGGATGGTCGTGCAGGATCGGAAGGGAGGTACCGCCCGGCAGAGAGTGTACGCATCCGTGGGGTGCTCAGTTCTGGCTGGAATGTCCAGAACCCTCCGCAGTGCCTACAGTCCGGCCCCCACGCTTACGCACACCGTACCGGCGCCGGTCGGACTTGTTCACAATCGCTGGCGCGATATGTGGCAGCTCGCCCGAAAACTGCACCGCCTGGGAATCGGCGTTAAACCCGAGACAGACACCGTTTGGCACCGTTAGGTGGTGAATGCCCGAGCCACGGAACACCCGTGTAAATGTGATCGTCTCTCCACAGGAGTATAGGCCGATTCGCGGCTCCTGGTTACACTGTGCTTCGGCGTAGATCCCTCGGCGTATGTGCTAACCAAAGCACAAGTCGATGCCGCGTTGCTGATTTCTTCTTATATCCGGATCGCAACGGACCAGACGATATTGACTACAGGCAGGCTGAGTCAATTTTCCGACGATCTTTCCTTCGATGTGTAGACTGTAGATTCCAAATAAAACTCTTCTTTTTGAGATCGGTGACCGTGAGAGCGCGTACGATCTGGCCCGCTCACGGCCCTTTATTTAAACAAAAATACATGTCTGACTTATCGACTAATACAGATTAGTTACAAACAAGGACGGACACATAACATCATCTGCGTATTCCTTCTTACGTTTTTGTAACCTACCTACATTAATCGTGATAAAATTCCCATTCGCAACAATCCACTCTATGGGTTTCCTACCTACCCTCAGAAAGTGCGATATGGGGGACAGGAAATTCGAAGGCTTTACCGGCCTCGCTCCACCTGAGCGAGACAGCCTACTAGGGTCTCCCTCGCCCCTGTACCAAACTACCTACATATTTCTTAATATTTCCTAGCTAGTTAATTGTTACCCTACCTGCCTACCTAATTTGCAAATGGGAATTCCTAACTAACAGGTTTCTTATTATTGAAATAAAACGAGCCCTAAGCTAATTACAATGCTTACTCGCTATGGCCCTAACAGAAAATTATATTTATTATCATCAAAAATCCTTACAAATAAATATAACTAAACTTATTACTAAACATGATTGGGTGTCCGTAACACTTCCTTTAAAACCGGCGGAAGATCGTTTTCTAAGCAGGCATGAACGTACCTTTTTAGAGGCCAATCCGCAAATCAACAAACTCTGTGTTTATTACACCACTGGGATATCCTTTGACCTCTGAAGGAATTCCAATCAACGTAATAATACACTTGTTTTTCCTACGGTTTTGTTAATTTACAGTGCTAAGCAATCAACTCAGTATTTTTTACGCAATTAATGTTATTATATATTTGATGAAGCTATTATTAGCGTGACTCTCGCAGGGGGCAATAGATATTACGGATCAATCCATCATAAATTATAATAATAAATAAGACTACGAATCAATAAAACGATAAAATACTGAGGTCATTCTTATCGAAAATGACCTTTCTGTAACTTAAAACCATGGGTTACTTAATACACAGGATGAAAATGTACCATTCACTTCTGGTGCACTACTTACTATTGAATCGCGTCAATATGGTGAATGATTTGCTTTGATTAATGTTTGATTTTTGAATTACAAGCAGTTGAAATCCACAAGTGCGAGTCGGACTCACGCACGTAGCGGAACCCGTATATACGTATGTTAATGTTTTAATTTCCCCTTAAAATATGTCATGTCATCATGAAAAATAACCATCCGAATTTATGACACAAACTTTGTTTTTATGAAACAAACTTTGTTGTTTCTTTTGACGGGGCTTACTCAAAATTTTAATACTTTTCTTAGACTAAAGAGACAATCAAAAGTTATATTTGACTACAGTTTTAGTATCATATTTTTACACGTTTTAGAAGTAAAATTATCTAAATGTTAAAAGATACAAGATTATTTCTATAATTTTACGTACTCAAACTCTGTGATTTGTTAACGATAAGTTATACCTGAGCTAGTATTGCTTAAATTTATCATAATATAATGCTACTGCAGTAAATTTTTCAAAGGAGACATTGGACTATTATAAAAAAAATACCTTTAATTTACTTACTTTATCGAAAAATTATGTTTCGAAACTCATAATCATTTTATAAGATACATTCTACAATACCCCACATGGTGGATAAAGCAAGAAAAAAATAAACATCCCCACGTTACTTGACGTACCCCAAAATAATATTTTCAAAGTTGTATTTATCCATTTTAGCGGGGAGATATATAACGATACTAAATAACAATTTACTAGTACTAGTATTTGAGCTGAACTACAGACAGACGGACACAGCGAAACTATAAGGGTTCCTTATTGGATTAAGGAACGCTAAGAAACTGAATTTCTATTTTGATAATACTCCCGTGTTGTCTTTATACAGCGTAATATTATTTGTATTTTAATTTATTTTAGAACAAACTTCAGTTTGAAGCAAGTGATTTAAAAATAAACCCCCATGCCAAGGATCTTTTGGTTTTTGGTCCAATTTACTTGGGAAATTCCCAACCAATCCTCAGATAATTATAGACATCGTACCCAGCGATAAAATCTTTGCTGGAGGAAAACCTAGCACTATTTTCAAACAGAAAACTAAACAAACATTGGTCTGTATTATAAGTAGGTAGTAAACAATCAGTTGATGCACAAGGCTCCTTTAAATCATAAGCTATTTGATGCCAATTGATTCGCAATGAGCGTTGCTGCACTCCATTGGATTCTTATGTATTAATCATAACACCACATGGGTACTGTAATAAATTATTCTATATCCGATTGATATGTACTCGTTGGCAGTTAAGTGATCAGGACTGGACAGAGCTTCAATTGATTAACTTTGATTGAGCTTGTACTCGTCATAGTTATGAGTTCCAATAAGTCTTTGTCTGGAAAAATACTTAGCCTTTTCAATGATTTATTGAACTTTATGTGTCCCGATAAGACAAAATAATTACTATTTTATAACCTTCTCGACGAATCCAATCTCCTGTACTGATAAAGAAAAAGAATATTAAACTGCTTGCTTGTAGCAATAAAAGAAAAATATTATTTTATTGATTCAATGCCAACACTGAACTAGGTTGCATCTTTTCTGTACTATTTGTGATAATTAGGTAGACCTCTCAAGTAACTGAATCATATTTTCGTCACGCTTGAAAATAAACTTCAGTTTATAAACAAGCTCTTTATTTTGCTTAACGACGCGGTAATTATAAAATGAGTAGGTATCATTAGGATTTTGAGTGAGTCGGTCCCAGTTTTCTTTTTCATTCTTCTGGGCTCATAAATATACAAGACTTGACCACTTATAAACAACCTACTGTATACATAAAAAAAAACTCTAAACATAAAATTTATGTTAAGAGTTTTTTTTTTAATATATAGTGCGTTGTTTTTTTGTTTTTTGGTAGCTAACATTTAATGTTAGCTTGAGCATAATTTAATAAGGACTTAATCAGGTCATTAATTTTACTAATGTCGCATCATACTATCATTATTTTTTAAGTAGATAAAGATACAACGATCTTTCTCGAATACACTATCTGGTATTTCGTCTATCTAACATTCTAAATATGTGTTAATACGACATGGCGATCTAAGTCCACCGTAAACGCAGCGTAAGCGTTGCGCAAACGCAGAAAAGTCGGTATATGAGGTTCGTTAGCCGCATGACCTAGATTAAAAGCACTAGCGTTTCAGTCACAATGGCTGACATTGCTATTGACATTGTGAACTAATTTCCAGTGGCCACTGGTATTTGTAATTTAGTATCATCAAGGCGAAACGCACGCACGTACGGTAAGTAACATACTAGTTTCGTTATCAGAAACCGATATTCTGATATTAGTTTGACGTAACTTAACTGTTTTGTAATATTTCATGAAATCAATCATTTTAATATTTTCTCAAAGATGTGGGCCTCGTTTTTATGACCGATGTTGAAGAACACTTGTAGTGCCAATGAAATTAATTTAGAAATTGGAATTTAATAGCGTTAATTAATATTTGGCATTCATACTCGTCACAAATATAACGAGCCAGTTTATTGAACTCAGTCTAAAAGCTCTAAATTACAACTCGTTGGACACTAATTAATATATAATTAACAGCTTCTTAAAATTAAAAAAAAAACTGTAACGAATGCCTACATTTAACGTGAATTATACCAAAACTTGTATACCTACTCGGATCATTAATCGTATTGTTGCTAAGTAAAGTAAAGGCGTCAAAAAATTAAACCGCCTTAAAAACTATGACGCATTTGTCTTCTATTTAGGAGAAACAAATTCTTTTGGGGTCGCTGCCTGATCTGTGTAGACTGGGTTTTTCGTAAGCTTACGTAAAACAATTCGTTTCTTCTAAATAGAAGATAAATACGTTATTTAAAGCATTTTTTGTCTCTTTTTGAAGGCGTATTTTTTAAAATTTTACCTTTTATAATTTTTAGTTAATTTCTATATCTCAAAAAATACAGTTAGAATAATTGAATGAAAAAAGAATCAACTCGCTATTGAGAAATCCGTGGACAAACATACGTACACTTACTTACTTACCTAAATTTTGAATACGTGTTAAGAAGTCAAATATTATAAAATTCCAATGAACCACATACATACACATTGAACTGATTACCTCCTTTTTTGAAGTCGATAAAAATACGTACAATTTTTGCGTGCTTGAGTGCTTACACATACAAGCGCAGTTTCTACACCCTAATCTTTCGTATAACTAATACTTTATCAAAAAAATTGGTGCCACCTACTCCTAAAATTAAACTAGCTCGAGGGAGTCGTTACATTAAACCACACAATAGTCAGTCAGACGCGAGGTTCTTGTTAACATTTTGTTGACGGAAACTACTGACTGATAAACTGATAACAACTGCGTGGGTAAAACAGAGCTTAAATGTACTGTGTTATTTTAATTGTTATGGTCATTGTCACCATTCTTTTTCCTGCTTTGATAGTTAATATTTGAACAGCAGAACGATAATTTTAATTTGTTTGGTAATGGAATTTCACAGTATGTTCTATAAATATAAAAATGATAAATTAATTTCAAATTGTTGTTAACCATTCTCCTATTACATCGGCCTCAGTTTATTTGAATTAGATCTTAATTATAACGTATAGTTTTGGAATAAGAATTCCATTTATAAATTGATTTATTTTTCATAATGACAAGGGTTATTTTCTGTTTCTATAATTATTATTTCAAATTACTCATTTTTGTACTTGACCGTACTGCTAAAGGTAACGAAAGTTTTCGCAATCTAATTAGCCGATAACACATTAGTAATTGTTAATTAGATATCTAATTCGACACGTGTTTACAAACTGATGATAATGTTTTTTCCAGGGACGCGTCGAGTGGATTATTACCGGCAGGAACTCGATAAGTGTGAACTAGAAGATTCTTAGTCATTCAATGTTCAGTCGCAAATGATAAGTCATCGATCATTTTGACTGGGAAGTTCAAGTGAAGCGAATGGGAAAGTGAACTGCGATTACTGAGTGACTGTTAGTGAACCTGTGACCGGCTGGGTACGCGTCAAAAATGGCGCCAAGTGAGTTTGACGAGGCTGGAAACAACAACGTTGTACCCCTACTACCTAGGAACACCGTACAATTGGAGTTTAGGAACATAACGTGCACGATCAACACATTCTCCGTCAACAAACTGCGATTCGGTAAGTGTTACCTTGTAATCATTAATTAGAATAATTCTATTATAATTTCTAATTTTCTCGACAAGATCAGAATGTAACTGGTTTTTCTGGTGGAACCAGTTATTTTTTTAAATGAAGGAATGTAAATAAACCAACAAACACATTGGTATAGGCTCTTTAGAAGAGCTTCTACGAAAAAGAATCGACTCTCAGAATACCACTATCAATTGCTGAGTTCTTACAAAGATTTTAAGTTTAGGCTTTCTCCTAACTAAGATGTCACGAAATTTAATGATACTGTAAATATGATTAGTATTTCATTAAAAGTATTTGAGTAACTAGACCTCCACAATAGGTTTTTCAGTTTAATCGGGCAGCATAAATAATAACAATCGTCATTTCGCATGGGTCATAGAGCGTTATCAATGGATATGCCGTTGCAGAATCATTACAATTACATAATGTAGAAGTAGGTAGGTATATAACATAGTAAGTATCGACTTAATTGTGAATAATATTGCCATTTCTACAAGCTTTAATCAAAGTATTATTCTTATTAAAAGTAATGGATACAAACTATCAATGCATAAATTAATTCCAATACGTGTCAGACAAAGTAACATTGTATCTGTAACACAAGCATTATGGAATCTGAAAAAATATTTTATGTATACTACACTAGTAATTTTAACTTGTTAAATTCATTTACGGAATTGTAAAAGTATAAAAATAAAACAAATTTTATAATACATATATCAGTCAGATACTACAGCTATCTATATAGGTACAATAATTTCCAAATATCCGCGTAATTTTATAATGTATTTTATAGTGTAATAAATTCATATATTGTTTAAAAGCATTCAATTCGATGTAACAAATTCTCAACTTGTAAATGATAATAATTATTTTAAATGTGGAAATAAACTTTTAATATAGCCATACTCATAAGAAAAACGCCATCAGATAATAATGTCAACAGCACATCACCCTTGCACTTTTAAATCATATCGATGTCTTGCCCAAAGTTCTGAAGAGTTCCGTAAAATTTCTCTTTCGTTGTCAATTTCTTTTCAACCGACACAATATTAAGACACATTTCATCGCTGGCTGTGTTACCCCGTTAACCGCGTGTCCGTAAAATAAGATGGCAATGGTAACGACACTTGGCATTCTGTCTCGCGAACCGGTCGTGAAAGATGAGGCAAGGTAGGGACGCTCACTTTCGAGCTGTCAGCGGGTTAAGTAATATTGCACGCGCAATTTTTGCGTGATCAGAAAACAAAGACAACTCGAGTATGCGTCACTGTACGACTTTCCACTTTCGTCCCAATTCACTTTGTGAGTGGAGTTACCGAGCTTGTTGGTCCATTGGTTTTACTTTCTTAATTTCCGATAACAAAGCAATTCTTCAATTAAGAAAGTTAATTGTCGAATGATTTTGCCATCGGAAATAATTTATTCTTATTTAATATTTACTTATATTATCAAAAGAAAAGATTTGATTGTTTGTTTGTTTATTTGCATCGATTTGGCTTTGAAACTACTAGACCAATTTGAAGAAAGAAACACTATTAGAATCCTGCATTATATGCAGTATCATTAAAGGATATATTAAACTAGCGGTCCGCCGCGACTTTGTCCGCGCGTTTTGAGTTTGCACCCTCCCCTCCCGTCGCAGCATGATGTTTAATAGCCACAAGCCTTCGTAGATAAATGAGCTATCTAACACCAAATATTTTTTCAAATCGGTCCAGTAGTTCCTGAGATTAGCGCGTTCATACAAACAAACAAACTCTTCACCTTTATAATATTAGTATAGAAAAAAGGTTGTAGTGAGTAAACAATATAAGATAGACATACACCGTCGTGGACTTTATAGAACTGTTAATGCAGAGTAATCTCGTGATACATGATTTCTGTGTAACTTAAACGGTTTACGCAGCGTACGCAGCAGAAGTTCTCAAAAGGAATAATTTTCCCCCGTATTCGCAACATTTTTCGTTGCAGCGCTGGACTTATGAGTTATATTTTAATTATATACAGCTTAAAGCCTTTCTCGAAAAATGGGCTATCTAACGTAAAAAAAAATGTTCAAACCGATCAAGTAGTTTTTGGAATTAGCGCGGTCAAACAAACTCTTCAGCTTATAATGCTTTTAACATTAGTATAGATTTTAAAAAAAGTTAAGGATCAGTATGAAAACTTCGATAACGTAACCGAAGGTGTGCAGGTAAATCTTAATATCGCGAACGCTGCAAAAACTATTAAAAGTAGAGCAAAATGATGTAATAGAGGACATCATTATCTACAAATAAGACCGCATATGGTATGTCTAACTACAATAGTAACACAACAATAACTCATTTATTTAGGTTAAATAAAGGATGATACAAAAAAGTCCACATTATTCTATTGGTACCAATACCTCGGTATTAATCCTCATACATTCAAGGCTAAATGTAAATATCTTATTAAATTATCCAAATCACACATACCATTAAAAAGTTATCATTAGTTTAATGTTATCAAATTTACTATTAACTCGCGGTAAAGCTTGAGCTTTGCAAAATACCTAAGAAGTACAAAAACAAAATGCCACATCTCAGTGCAGAGCGGTCTGATCGTAAATGATATTAAAATGTATTGATTCAGTTATTATTACCATTTCGTGTCTCCGTCCACTCAGAAAACAGCCATAGGGTGTATTGTACCACAGAAACGGCTGAACGATAGGTACATAAAACTACTTTGATGGCCTTTTTGAACTCTGTGATGAATATGAATTTAACAAGACACTTCTGTTTAATGATGTTCCTCAATATAAAAGATTTCAACATTTTAAAAACTCTGCATCAATATAATACTCGCAGGAAATCCAAAATTTACGCAAACGCATTTGCGGGGTACCGCTAGGAGATCGATATATTTTTAATGTTAGATATACAGGGTGTTGTTTTAGTCAGCGACGAGCGACTCAAGGGTGGCTATACAAACGATACTGATATTTATATTTTTTTTGGAATGGAAAAAACTCACAAAATCATTTTTTTAATCCGGTACTGCGATCGAGTCAAAACCACCAACACCACGTAGCCTCTTCGTAGCTTACTAGCTATGGTGTAGTATTTTGTAGATAAGCGCTAGCTACGCGCTAGGGTGCGAATTTTCCCATTCGTTTTGTATTTTTTTTTAATGTTGTGAAAAAGTTTTCTTGTATAAAACTTGCTCAGAATTTAAAGAAATCATTTTTTTTAGAATAAGCATTACTCATATTATCATCCCTGAGGATGCCACTCACCAAAACAACACCCTGTATACGCGTCTGTATAATAAAATACGCGTCCTGTAGGTAGAAATTGGACTAAAAATATAATTCCTAGATAAATTACGAAGACCAATCAAAAATATTTACTTTTGATGTTTCTAGATGTATGACATTGATACGGAGGTGTATCTCGAAATCTTCAATTACAGAGAAACCTGGGTGATCTATTTACCTATTTTGTAAGCAGTTTATTCACCGTGCTAATACAAAATAATATTAATACGTACGTACGTAAGTATGTTGAAACAATAAACAAACAATATTTAAGTCACGCGTGTTTTTAGCGGCTATATCTCACATGTGGCTTATACTAACGAAAAATTGTTAAGCTAGTTGATTGTACATTTTTTGTGATAATAATAATATTTGATTTGATATTTAAGTAATCGATCATGTAGTTGACCTAATAAGGAAAAATACTGGGACTAATCCAAACATCGAGTACCCAAGTATTACATTAATTAGATTTTTAGGGTTCCGTAGCCGAATGGCAAAAAACGGAACCCTTATAGTTTCGTCAAGTCTGTCTGTCTGTCCGTCCGTATGACACAGCCACTTTATCATGTAACTTTAAGCATCACACTATTGAAACTTGTTAAGAAGATGTATCTTGTTAACCGCTTCACGATGGTCATACAAAAAATAAAAAATAATGACATTTAAGGGGGGGCTCCCATACATGAAACTAAAACCAAAAATTTTTTTTTTAAATCAAACCTATGCGTGTAGGGTGTCTATGGATAGGTCTTTTAAAATGACATAGAGGTTTCTAAAACCATTTTCTTTTAAAGTCTAACGTTTTATAGCTAGACGCTTCCTAAGTGGTAAAATGGGCGCCCCCCCCCCCCCCCCCCCATCTAACTTCTAAACTAATCGAGTGTACAATTTTAAAAACATATATGATGTATATCTTACCAAATACTTTCAACGAAAATTGGTTCGGTCGGGATCGAACAAGAAGTTTTTGAGATATAGCACATTTTCAACAACCGCAAACTTAACTTTGTTCTTCATCTTTTACTCGTATTGAATGTATTTAATACCCCTATTGAAATGTGTTTTGAACTTAAAAGCCGAAGCCATTAAATATAAAAACACTAATTACTTATTTTTATTTTTTGTTGTTTTGTGCGCCGTAATGATAGGTTTTTAGTAAAACAGACATCCATCAACTTTTGCGATTGTGTTTAATTTCTCAGACTTTATCAAATAAAATAATATTTTTGAAACTGATACGCTCAAGTTAAAGTGAAAGAATTAACAAACACAAAAGTCCCAACCCAACCATTGGCACGTAAAGAAAGCAATGAAAATATGTATTCACTAGCTGCACTATCACTTTTTAATAAGTAAAAATAAATTATTCAACAAGATAAAACAATCAATCGTATCAAAATGTCAATTCACGTTCATGCCTTCACCAAAGTTGCCATGCCATCCCACTATTTACTGTTTGTTTTACTACGGCCCGTTCCACACATTACCATAATCTTTCCAATACTTCATACGAAATGACGTTCCATATTTAAATTATTCATTGATTAGTTCTTATTTGTCGATGGCGAAACAGGCCCTTGTTGTATTTAGTTCCAACAGAAAGTTCAAACAACTTGTCTGCCTTGAAGATGTCATTGCATCATAAAACAATACACTAATTAAATTCAAGCAAATCAGTTTTTAAAATTAACTGCGGTCTTGGAGGGGTTATTTAAGATGATATTCTTACTTAAGATTTCTATAAACGGAGAAGCCGACACGAAAAATATATTACTATATTTAAATTTTAACACCAAGAAATGTGTGTCACATGAACAAAAAATAAGTGTGTCTGTGTGTTTGCGTGACTAATATCTAATAAGTAGTGAAGCGTGGAAATTCACACTATTGCCACATAATAACGGTAGCTGTGTCAATATTTAACCACTCGAATAACAATGTCAAGGAATACCTCACTGACATAAAACGGTGGTAGCTGAAAATAGATGTCACAATGTGTTTATTTTCAACTTGAGCGCCTAGATACAGTCTCTATAGAGATCGCCGTCTCAAAATCCAGTTTAATGTGACAGATAATATCACACATTGATACGATTAACATACAATATAGCAAGCTTGGGTTGAGTTATTTAGGTAGGGTGGACTTCTCGATCGTATTAAAAAAATCTTATTTATTTTATTGAGTTGATTAGAAATATTTTTTGTAGCATTAAAGAAAGGAACTGTTTTGGATAATTATGGATAAATTCCCATGATCTTCTTAAAGTAATTCTTACTTTTTTTTTTTCACTTTACTCACTTGAAAATGTTATGCATAATGTATGCAAGCAAATGGTAGGTGAAATTTTAATAAAAAATGTAAATTCTTAGGTTTATTTTCATTTTACCTACTCACATGGAAATTTTGTGCAAAATGTGTGCAAGCAAATGATAAGTGAAATTGATCCTGAACTATTTATTTGCTACAGCGCACGAGTAATACTTAAAGTCTGTTTCTTTTTGCTTGTCCAATATTGTAAACTATCTTGACATTCCTTTTTAACGAAATAATACATTTTAAAATAAGACAAACCCAAAACTTCCCAAATACATAGGTAATTTAAAATTTATCACCGAGATCTTTTTAAATCAAATAGTAAATTAATTTTATAACCGACAATATTTTAAAAGTTATAAATAGATTGTTTACATTATTGGACTAGCAAAGAAAAACTGACTTTAGCTTTTAAGCATGTTGTCTTCAACTGTTTTTGTTTATGTCATTGCGGTAATGGACGTCGTGTTGCTAGCATTTCAAAACTTATGTCGACAGTTAATATTATACCGGTACCTCGATTTAGTATCGTTTCGTCAAGTGCTGTTAGGTATTTAACCATCCATTATCGAATATGTCAACATAGTATCCTAGAAGCTGTTATTTCCTCAGCAGGGATAGAAAACCGATGCCCGCGACATGACAGTCTTTTAAAATCGTTGCTTAAAAGGAACCTTAGAAGTAAGTTCAATGTACTCAATATTTATTAACGATGTGAAAGTCAATCCAAATGTATTACACATGGGACATAAAATTTCTCCCGTTTTCTATTAGATCTACGTGACTGTTTGCATCTGCACTTGTGTCACTCGCTCATAGGAAATTATACCTTACCGATTTGTCATAAAATATATAATGCTGCTGTAAGAAAATAAGGATATTTTTATGGAATGTGTGTTTCGATTTGGTTTTATTACCGAAGAATTCTAGTAGCTGGGTTTACGCACGTACGCAAACACACGGACAATGTTCTGTCTGTGCAGGTAGCGTAGCTGAGAAATTAATATTCAAGAATGAGGTTTCATTGACATATAATAAATCATTTGTTGTGTTGATAGTAAGTCATTGTATATTAGTTTCCATTGTCTTTAACTGTTCATACAATTTATTGATACGACATTATTATCGACATTTCTTTATGACTTCTTTTTAATTTTTACCCGTTACTAATTAATTTAAAGTATTTCTTTGCTGCTACAGTTTTAAACCAGCTACTTTTAAAATAACGATCGTCCATAAAAAATACGTTCTTTGTTATCGAAGCTATTATTATATTTCGTAAATTGGCAATAACGGAACTGGTGGTTGATTGTGGCGAAGGGTTCATATTATTATCGCCAGTGCTACACTGCATTGCAAATAGTGAAACGCATCGGTGAGGACCGAAACACGCAATTCTAATTATCGTTGCGGCTTACCCAAATACATACAAATGCATTGGACCAGAGCAAGGGATAGAGGGAGATGGATGATGGAGATAACTTCTGGAACATTCGATTCATATTTTTTGACCACGGTCGCACCTGCTGTTAAATGTGATGTTAGGTTATGGTGTCTAGGGTGGAACCTAACTACTTATCCACTTCATTGTAATTTATTTCCTATTCCCTTTAAGATACCAGGGCCCAAGGCAGATTACATAATACTGTTTATCCTACATAAATAACTAGCAATATATTTACAACATACATAATTAAAATTAATCAATCTTAAACTATTATTCTGCAATTAGCTTTTATAAATCAGATAGTTTACTGAAACGCAACGTCACATAAGTCAGTAGAATTACATTAAAAACAACTTTAATTACAAGTCAGTATCATATTTCATTCGATGTATTCCTCCAAAGAGTTTCATAACTATTACTTCACAGGTCAATAACATTACTTCAATATTGAACATAATAATATTTATAATATTCGTATTCTACATATTTCGAAGCCAAAAAAGGTTTCCTTATAACCTTGTCTTTTAACACATTAACCTTCTTCCCACGCAAAACACAAGGTGATTTTAGAAAAGATGTTTAAAACTATTTTGTTTCTGGGAAAAGAATAGCCTATATTAGTAATTTATAAACCAAAATGTTTGATAAAATTGGGTAAATGCATACTTTGTAACTATTTTGCTGCATTTGGACAAAAAAATCAAAACACAACCATTCTATATAAAAAGTATTTTAAAAATTGCAAAACATGTACCTTTTATGTTGAGAAATACCCCTGTTTGAGCACTTATCCACTAAAACAAGCGTTTTATTATATGTACGAGTATGTATTGCCGAATGCGAAAGTATAGTGCTTCAAAATATCACGTAAACGGAATAACTTTCAAAGTAATCAGGGGGCGATCCAACTTTAGCCGTTCAATTTCCAGGCAGCTCTATTCCGACTCAGTGTAAACGAATATTATTAATATAATAATATGATTATAATACTACAATGGTACGAATATTAATATTTATGTTGTTTTATTATAAAAATATTATAAATATCATGCGAAATCGCAATACGAATTGCTAGTTAGACAGTTAAGCTGAGCCGCCTACCTTTCAGAACTGCATCGCAATACGCGCCAAGTTCCCATAACTGATAATGTAATTTTCTGTATACGTGTCCATTCCTACAATGCCGAAGACATAAAACCTATAATTAGCACTTGAAAACAAACGCCAAGCCAATTAAATGCCATACTGTTGCCAATATCTCGGTATATTTGAATTAGCATCCGTTTCTATCCGAAGAAACTGTGCAGTCTCTATAGGTAAGGAAGTGTGTGTGCAGCATCAGAAATACGAAATAGGGCAGTATTTTGATAAAACGTTTTTTTAATAAAATTGATTATTAGTGAAGTTGCTTAGAGAAACAGAGTTTATATTAAATAATGCAATGAATTTATAATCAGAATTCTGTTCCTGATACCAGAGTTAGATGTGATATTTCCTATAAAATAGTATATCACATTAATCTGATTTCTAATCAGATACTCGGAAGCAAACATCTCCGCAAAGTAGGAAATAGAATTGTACTATAAACGTTATGTATAATGTCATTTCTGTTAGATTGAATGCGGATTGACAGAAAAATAAGAGATAAATACAGATTTTTCTCTAAAACTTACACTCAACAAGCCTTTGAATCTTTAAAGAGAATCTTCTCTTGCAAAGATTTTGTTAAACTTTCAATGCCAGCTTCAGCTCTAAATGTGATATAACATAAAGCTTTCAATAAACATTTTTTCTAAAACTAATTTATGTTTGTAAAAGTAGTTTCAATATTTCATTCATAAACTTGAAGTTAAAAACTACGATTTATTTTATACCTCTACATAAGCAATCGAGTAAAATATTTTAAGCAAAGTAACTCAGAACAGTGCAAGAAAGTTTAACATATCCAGGCACTTTAAAAGTATCATTTAAACGTGATTCATAAAGTGCATCAAGTCATACCTACTGATAATACTTGCAGATCATTTGCGGAAGTTGGCATCATCTTTTAACTCATAAAACCTATAATTAGCACTTGAAAACAAACGCCAAGCCAATTAAATGCCATACTGTTGCCAATATCTCGGTATATTTGAATTAGCATCCGTTTCTATCCGAAGAAACTGTGCAGTCTCTATAGGTAAGGAAGTGTGTGTGCAGCATCAGAAATACGAAATAGGGCAGTATTTTGATAAAACGTTTTTTTAATAAAATTGATTATTAGTGAAGTTGCTTAGAGAAACAGAGTTTATATTAAATAATGCAATGAATTTATAATCAGAATTCTGTTCCTGATACCAGAGTTAGATGTGATATTTCCTATAAAATAGTATATCACATTAATCTGATTTCTAATCAGATACTCGGAAGCAAACATCTCCGCAAAGTAGGAAATAGAATTGTACTATAAACGTTATGTATAATGTCATTTCTGTTAGATTGAATGCGGATTGACAGAAAAATAAGAGATAAATACAGATTTTTCTCTAAAACTTACACTCAACAAGCCTTTGAATCTTTAAAGAGAATCTTCTCTTGCAAAGATTTTGTTAAACTTTCAATGCCAGCTTCAGCTCTAAATGTGATATAACATAAAGCTTTCAATAAACATTTTTTCTAAAACTAATTTATGTTTGTAAAAGTAGTTTCAATATTTCATTCATAAACTTGAAGTTAAAAACTACGATTTATTTTATACCTCTACATAAGCAATCGAGTAAAATATTTTAAGCAAAGTAACTCAGAACAGTGCAAGAAAGTTCAACATATCCAGGCACTTTAAAAGTATCATTTAAACGTGATTCATAAAGTGCATCAAGTCATACCTACTGATAATACTTGCAGATCATTTGCGGAAGTTGGCATCATCTTTTAACTCATAAAACCTATAATTAGCACTTGAAAACAAACGCCAAGCCAATTAAATGCCATACTGTTGCCAATATCTCGGTATATTTGAATTAGCATCCGTTTCTATCCGAAGAAACTGTGCAGTCTCTATAGGTAAGGAAGTGTGTGTGCA
This sequence comes from Pyrausta purpuralis, assembly GCA_963924145.1. NCBI lineage: Eukaryota > Metazoa > Arthropoda > Insecta > Lepidoptera > Crambidae > Pyrausta > Pyrausta purpuralis. The sequence continues at coordinate 10,252,847 of OZ001656.1, forward strand.
GCATCAGAAATACGAAATAGGGCAGTATTTTGATAAAACGTTTTTTTAATAAAATTGATTATTAGTGAAGTTGCTTAGAGAAACAGAGTTTATATTAAATAATGCAATGAATTTATAATCAGAATTCTGTTCCTGATACCAGAGTTAGATGTGATATTTCCTATAAAATAGTATATCACATTAATCTGATTTCTAATCAGATACTCGGAAGCAAACATCTCCGCAAAGTAGGAAATAGAATTGTACTATAAACGTTATGTATAATGTCATTTCTGTTAGATTGAATGCGGATTGACAGAAAAATAAGAGATAAATACAGATTTTTCTCTAAAACTTACACTCAACAAGCCTTTGAATCTTTAAAGAGAATCTTCTCTTGCAAAGATTTTGTTAAACTTTCAATGCCAGCTTCAGCTCTAAATGTGATATAACATAAAGCTTTCAATAAACATTTTTTCTAAAACTAATTTATGTTTGTAAAAGTAGTTTCAATATTTCATTCATAAACTTGAAGTTAAAAACTACGATTTATTTTATACCTCTACATAAGCAATCGAGTAAAATATTTTAAGCAAAGTAACTCAGAACAGTGCAAGAAAGTTTAACATATCCAGGCACTTTAAAAGTATCATTTAAACGTGATTCATAAAGTGCATCAAGTCATACCTACTGATAATACTTGCAGATCATTTGCGGAAGTTGGCATCATCTTTTAACTCCGGCATAGTGTTAGTTGTTTAACGAATATACAATTAGCAAAGACAGAGTAAGGAATGACAAATGCTCGTGACTTACGAGTATGGCTGTTGCTGTACAGTAAATTTAATAAAGGCTTTATGATTAGCTTCGTTACTATGAGACAAGGTAATCTGTTGAATTTTTCGCAAGCTAATGATTTTTATCACTACAAAGTATATTAAAATATAGGCATTTTTTTAAATTTAATGTAAATTTGCGTTCCCAACCGCTATTTTGTCACTTTTCAATTATCAGTCATATTTCAAACGTCAACTAGTAATTATTTTGTTTTGACCATAAAATTAATATTCCTATCGGAATAGAAGGACAAGTAAAAGATGTCAAACGAAACCGATTTAAGATGTCAGTAACTCACATAAGTAAGTAACATTTGTAGCTTTAAATGAGATAACCTTTCGATCAGGTGATTTACGACAATGTTCCTAAGTTAAACATATTAGTTTACTGCATGATAAACAGCCGACACAAAATATTTAAAATGCAGCACTAGTGTAAAACTAAATATTATTTCATTATACAAAATATTCGTACATATGCATTCCCTGTATTATTCTGTCTTTAGTTTTTACGTAAATTACGTTTGTAGAATAGAATAATCAAATTTATCACACAGTTTGCCGCTAGTGACATCTCGCTTTTGTCGTTCTATTCTAAAGGGATAATAATTTTATGGTTTTGACACAATTAATAAACGAAACGTACCTAACTAGCGCGATTTTGAGGATAACCGCACTCTAATGATTTTGCACATGCGAAACTTGATATTCCACGTGTCCTGGTCATGTGCGCCTCCTGACAACGTTATAAATCGTTGCTGATAATTTCATTGTAATTCTAAGGTAGTTTCGCACTGATGACGTCAGACGTCAAACACTGACGCAGGTGAATCGGATTCAGTTCACGACATTGGGATCAATCGATTACGTCATTATTCTTGTTGCCATCTGATTAGTTAATTACAAGCAGTACCCGCGACTGTGTTTGCTATGCTATATCGGATTTCCCATACAAACTTTCACCCCATTTTCAACCCGTAAAACGATTATTTCTGGAATATAAAAAAATTATTTCAGTCCGGGAAATAACAGGATATTTCCCGGACTGAAATAATTTTAGCGTGTACCAAGTAGGTAAAAGACAGACACACTTTACTGTTGATATTATTAGTATGGCAAGAGTATCGATACACATACGAGCATATGTCTCTGGTAACAAACTTTTAAGTTAATTTAATCACGCGAAGAATTTACATGCAGCAAGTCAGCAGGCGCCTGTCAAAAATAGTCATCAATGAGTAATGACCGCAGTGACTGTAAATAAGGATTGAATAAATATTTTTGACTCGATCCTTTGTTTTCAATTAGCATAACTGAATGATATACACTACTGACATCTCATACTATAGGAGTATTAAATGCACGATGATCTTTTAACAGGTTTCGTAGAGAGTGGAATAGTTTTTGTGTATATTTGCGTGGTATTAGTGTTTAATTAAGTTGATTTTGCCTAAGAATATCGCTGATACCTTGTCATTTCGTCATTTTTTGTGATATAGCCCAATAATATTAAACGAATTTTTCGTGCATAGTTATCGATTAGTGTCCTACATTATTAGTTCGTAAAATATTTTTCAAGCACAGGGCATATATAAACCGTACATAATTTTTAACCCTTTTCTACTGATCATGCTGTCGAAACAAGTAGATAAACAGTACTAAAACAAAAAAAAAGGATACCATTAATTTAAATAAATATCAAAATCGATAGCGATCATATTTACATGCGGTTTTCATCAATAAATATAGTAATTGATTAGCTCATACCGATTATTCGAACGCACATGATTGTGGGCCGATTATGTGACGTCATTCACTTTAGTTCGAGTGCCAATCCAAGCGTAATTTTTGATTTTTTTTATTTTCAAAAAAATACAAATCTATTACTTTGTATCAAAATAAATGTTTATATTTAATAAGACACTATTTTAACAACAACAACAACAATATATATTTTTAATTATATTTACTTTGTAAAATAATATTTTTATTCTTGGAATGTAGAATGCCTGAAACGGAAGAATGTGTCATATGTAATGTGAAAAAATGTGGAAGAATGTCTCAGCGATCATCATAAAAGAAATTACTATAGTAGACAAAGTAATGATTTATCTATACTAATATTATAAAACTGATTAGTTTATTTGTTTGAACGCGCTAATCTCAGGAACTACTGGACCCATTTTCGATAGCTTCTTAATTGAGGATAGCTTAATTGAGGGCTTTACAACACCCCGCTTGGAGGGGAGGGAGCAAACTCAAGACGTTCAGACGAAGTCGCTGGGAACTGCTAGTCATGACATAAGTAGGTACTGGTGCACGATAACAATGTCGCTAACTTTTGAAAAAGTTCCTTTTAATCTAGCTTAGAATAAGATATAAACAACTGACAATAATGACTATCCGTTGATCTGTTACTACTTGATTTATTGGCAAAACTAAATCTCTACTGTAAACTACTACTACTGTTAAACTATTAAATCATTGTTTTAATATTGTTTCAGAACGAAGGGAGATTCTCAAAGGTGTTAATGGCAGTTTTAGGCCGGGAGAGCTGACTGCTATCATGGGCCCATCGGGCGCCGGCAAAACCACGCTACTCAATATTCTAGCCGGGTACTTGTAAGTACACAATCGTCTTACTAATTTATTAGTTAATGCGTACGCGATGAATGGCTGTGACACATTCATTATCTCTAATTGTCGCTTTGTTTTACAACAAACCGGCCAGTGTGAGTCGGACTCGCGCACCGAGGGTTCCGTGCCAACTTAAATAAATTAAGGAAATTATACTACCACTTGGCTAAAATATCACAATGTTTTGTTGACAGCAAATGTAACTTTGTTTTTCATAGTATTTGTATGAAAAACAAAGTTATGTTTGCGGTTGTTGAAAATGTCCTATATCTCAAAAACTACTAATTCGATCCCGTACAAACCAATTTTCGTTAAAAGTATTTGTTAAGATCTACATTACATGGTGTGAGGTGCTCGTAGCGCAGTGGTAGCAGCGTAGTGTAGCATTTGGTAGTGATACAGAAGTGAAGCAACCTACGGCGCGGTCGTGTTTGGATGGGTGACCATTCCGACCATATAAGTGACGTACATCACGAGCATCTCCGTGCTTCGGAAGGCACGTTAAGCCGTTGGTCCCGGCTAATATCGGTTGATATTAGTCGTTAAGCCTAGTCAGAGGCCTTATGGGCGGCTTGATAAAATCTGACAGCAGGGTTAGTCGCTTGCCTTGCAAACACCCCTCCACCAACCCGCACTGAGCCCGCGTGGTGGAGTATGGCTCTAACTACCTCATAGTTGAGGTAAGGCCTTTGCCCAGCAGTGGGATGTTACAGGCTAACTTTACTTTTACTTTTTTTACATTATATATTTTGTTCAAAATTAACACTCGCTTAGTTTTGAAGTAAGAGGGGGGGGGAACCCATTTTACCACTTTGGAAGCGTATATCTATCAAACGTTGGACTTTAAAGGAAAATGGTTTATAGAACTTAAAATATAATAATATGAGGTTTGACTTAAAATATTTTTTCCAGTTTTAGTTTCATGTAATATTTTAGGCTGTGACATACGGATGGAAAGACAGACAGACAAACAGACTTGACGAAACTATAAGGGTTCCGTTTTTGTCATTCGGCTACGGAACCCTAAAAACATTGATGCAAAAATGGCCTTCGCGTAACGGAAAAGTTTTAGAAATTTGTTCTGGTCTCATACGGCTGAGATTGCTCTAATTTTTTTGTTACAATTTTTTGTGTGATGTCAACTCGACTGCAATCATGTAGTCGTATTCGTCATCTCCATGACACATTATGATAAATGTTAGGTACACAAATAAAATAATTTCTTAGCCAAAATAATAGAATCCAGCAAATGTTTAAACTGGCTTGTGATATGGGAAAAAAACATTGTTCACTAGATCTTTCTTTCCTTGAAATGGCTGATGTTACGCAACGTGGAAAGTTGCCTAGGCTCAAGCTAGGACATGCGCCAGCGCAGGCGACAACAAGTGCAAATGCTATTAACCCTACGGCTCGTATGATGTAACTATTTGATTTCTTCCTGATCAAACACTTTGGGGTACAAACGTGTGTTGACAAAGTAATTTTGCTGAGACATGTTCCATAGACGATACAAATTATTTGGAAATACGTTTTATAGTGCAAAGTAACAAATAATATTGCTAATACTGCAACTTACTGTCACTAAGGTAATGCTATGATTTTGTAGACTGCACTCTGATTTTTAATTATATACACTAAACTGGCATTTGGTTGGTAATGAAGCTCATAATCACACAACTAGCGATGGATAGGGCTATGCTGGGTGTTTCTCTAGGGGATCGAATCAAAAATGAGGAGATATGTAGAAGAACTAAAGTAACGGACATAGCCTTGAGAATCAGTAAGCTCAAGTGGCAATGGGCAGGGCACATAGCGCGAAGAACTGATGGCCGTTGGGGCAGGAAAGTTCTCGATTCCCTTCGACCAGAGACGCAGCGTGGGACGTCTACCAACAAGATGGACTAAGGTCTATGGTCGTCTCCTTATAAAGATCGCAGTATCAAACTGGATGCAGACCGCTAGTGATCGGTCGCTGTGGAAAGCCGTGGGGGAGGCCTATGTTCAGCAGTGGACGTCCTTTGGCTGATAATGATGATGATGATGATGGCATTTGGTCCGTGGCCATTGCTACGTAATTAAAAAAAGTGTTCCTAAGTAAAAACGTAACCGATTATTATTACCGTAATTCGAAAACGTAACGCTAAAAACTCACAATCGAATTACCTCACGAAAAAGTTCGATAGCCGCGAGAATCGGCCTCCTGATCAAAAGTTCAATTAATCGCGCATTGTTACAACGCTACTGCACTATCCTTGTAACTTTAAAGAAGAAAATGTGCGATGGAAGCTGTCATCCAAGTCTATTTATTAAAAAATCAGAGTATTGGTAGATAACTATAGTACTACTGTAATATATTTTTGACAACGCGAGTTATAAAAAGTTTCCAGGAGACCATGAGCTTGTTGATTTGTTAGCAACCATACATTTAGTAACCATGAAAAGACCTAGCCATAAAAATTACATCATACGCAGATTTTCCATTGTACTTATATATCCTGTGAGGAGCCGTAATCATGCTTCCTTCCATGTAATAAATAAGTGATTCAGAGTCACTGACAAGGCCATGATCCGCTAAGTACAAGGCTTTAGCAAGATAAAAGTTCACTACGTCCGTACTGATAAGAAACGAAGTACGAATTGTTAAATATATAAATTGCGCCATTGTTAAATATATAAATTAAGCCATGAACTATGTTCTTTGGACAAGGATGGTCGAATCGAGGATGCTGATCAAATTAAAATGATCCTGCTAATACTGTTTTTTCTTCGTTATTTCAATCAAGTACTCAATCCAGCAGTTATTAGTTCGTAAATTGCGTCTTCAAATGACTATGTGTGGTTGCAATGACAAAAAGAGACAAAGTTATGTGTAATATGTCAGTAAGTAATTTACACTTGAAAGATTATGAGAAATCTAAGATAAACTGAAAGTTATTGGTATTACATTTGACGGAAAAATCAATATGAATTTATTTTCAGAAAGGGTGGAAAATTAAAACGCAAACAGTGTAAAATAACCCATTGACGTAACAGGCATGCTTCGCTTCGGACTACGATTGTTTATATTTTCGCTACGCTTTTCTTATAAACGCTACGAATGTGGCTGGCTTTTTTATTTGAAAACAAACATCAGTGAATGGGTGCTGTTACCAGTATCGTAACCGATAATAATAAATATGTATAAATTCAACTAATAGTTTAATGTGGTTGCCAGCGGTTGAAAATTAAGATTTTGGGTTATTGGAAGAACGCCTTATGCCTTAACAAAAAGTCATAATGGCTATTTTTTGTCCTTAAAACACGCACAATAAAAAATAAACAACCGCTGGTTACGAAATTTAACTAGTTGAGTTAACTATCGATTACGCAACCGGGCTAAGTCAAACGTTTAGTTGGTCAAGCAGCTTCCTGCAACGGGCGCAATAAAAAAACGTAGAGCGTTTAATAAAGCCCGATTGCTCCTTTCACCAGGACTCGAGGAGCAAAAGGCGAGATCGCAGTCAACGGAGTCTGCGCATGCGCATCCAAATCAGCTGGTCGCGGTGGCGCGCGCTATATTCGGCAACAAGATGACTTGCGCGCCCACCTCACTGTCTACGAGTCCATGTCCTTGGCTGCCGCCCTCAAGCTCGCTGACTTTACTCCCCATGAGAGGAAAGAAAAGGTACATATGCTCTTTAAAACATCACTGGCGGTTCCCCGCGACCTCGTCCGCGCGTTTTGCGTTTGCCTCCTCCCCTCCCGTTGCAGCATAATGTTTTATAATCTAAAACCTTCCTAGTCAAATAAGCTATCCAACACAAAATTATTTTTTCAAATCGGTCCAGTAGTTCCTGAGATAAGCGCGTTCAAACAAACAAACTCTTCAGGTTTATAATATTACTAGCGGTCCCCCGCGACTTCGTCCGCGCGTTTTGAGTTTGCTCCCTCCCCTCCCGTCGCAGCGTCATGTTTTATATCCTAAAGCCTTTCTCGATAAATAAGCTATGCAACACAGAAATATTTTTTCAAATCGGTCTAGCAGTTCTGAGATAAGCGCGTTCAAACAAACAAACTCTTAAGCTTTATAATATACGAGTATTAGCGCAAGCGCACGTTGTACTTAAGCTGCGAACATTATTTTGGTGCGGAGTTATGTTAAAACTGTGATAGCTCCTAAGATATTTATTGAAATCAAATGATATAAAGGGCAACTTGGTTCTAAATGAAATGCTCGTGATGATGAATGTATTTATTTTGATAAGAATAAATACCTGTGTGTATAATACACCTCTAAAAATAATGCATCATTTTTTTTTTCAAATTTATTAACATAAAAAAGGTTGTAGTAAGTCAACCATAAAAGATAGACATATGCTGTCGCGGATTTTATTATAGAACTCTTAATGCTGAACAATCCTGTCATACATGATTTTTGTGTAACTTAAGCGGTTTCCGCAGCGTATGCAGCGGAAGCTCTCAAAAGGAATATCTTTCTCCCGTTTTCGCAACATTTTTCATTTCTGCTGTGGTCTTATGAGTTGTATCTTTATGTTATATAGCCTAAAGCCTTCCTCGATAAATGGGCTATCCAACGTTAAAAATTTTTTTTCAAATCGGGCCAGTAGTTTTTGAGATTAGCGCGTTCAAACAAACAAACAAACAAACTCTTCAGCTTTATAATATTAGTATAGATTATAGATTATAGCCTGATGATTTCAATATCTGACGTAGACCTCTACAGTGCTTGGTCTTACCGCGGTGGAACGAGCCACATTCGGCAGCAGTATGACAGGTCTTATTTTGCTATATGACCACGTTTAGTAATCAATCTCGTTTTCTTAATTTCAACCAGCGACGGAATCGTGCATTTCAAAATATCCCAAGCCATTGACATCTCAACTAACACAAATCGACCATCAAAAACGGTTATGCTCAGGGGAATCACGTTGTGTATACAAATAGCTTGTATTAGCCAACGCCTCATCATAATGATGTAATTCATATATTCGTGATACCCTAACCACCAAAAAGTTCCATTAAGGACAATTTCAAACTAATCGATAATCAAGCAAGTTTTACATTAATTACGCGTAGAAAATTATATTTATCAGCATGCATATTTAAGCGGGTTGAATTATAATATCTTTGAACTATGACCTTATTTAACAGGTGTATGAAATCCTGGCACTGCTGGGTCTGAGCGGGGCTGCGCAAACTCTTTGTCGAGACCTTTCTGGAGGACAGAAAAGAAGACTTGCCGTAGCGTTAGAACTACTGTCAGACCCTTCACTATTGTTCCTAGACGAGCCTACAACGTAAGTATCAGCTTTATTATATTGTCGACGCACACTGCCGACCCTCGCAAAAGATGTCGCTGATAAAAGAACAATGAAATATGCCCATTTAAATCATAAATAAATTGTTATTTATCCGCAGTGAATCATGTACTTAAAAGTACTCATAACTGCGATAACGCGTTTAAAATGGCATTTAATTTTAAATGATCATGTTCAGTTTTCCTTGTTATTTGTCAACAGGGGTCTGGACTCGTCAGCATCAGCGTCCTTGATAGCATTACTGAGTAGTCTCGCCCGCGGTGGCAGGACTCTCATAGCCACCATTCACCAGCCTTCTGCTCTGCTATTTGAGAAGATTGACTCTGTGTACTGTCTGGCAGCAGGCAGAACACTTTATAATGGACCCAGGGTCCAACTGCTCCCTGCCTTAGACAGCGCAGGACTTCGATGTCCCCCATACCACAACCCCGCTGATTTCTGTAAGTATACTTAAACTTTCTCTAGACATTTACTTGACCACTTCACAAGAACATGTTAATTGCTACTTTCTGAACTAACATACGTTGTTTGTTCAGGACAAGCTAAACAAATCTCTATATTTGATAGTTTCCTATGTTTGCATCTAAAATGCCATTACCGTATAGAATTAGAAAGGTAGCTGGACGCATACGAGATAAACATCGTACTATAACAGACAGAGTGTGATTGCGATATTTTTTTATATAATTGCAATTACAATAAAAAACAATATCATAAATCGGTTTTAGAAAACCGATTATTAGTTAATGAAACGATGTTTTATGGATCAGTCCACATGGTAGGTCAAAAAATTTAAGAACATATTTCATATTCCATTGACTTTATTACATAAGGTCTGTGCAACGGACGCCATGTGTTCAAAGTTTAATCCAGATAGATCCAATAAGACCTATTCGATTACATGAATAGAGCTAAGCGTTACAATTACGCAAGAAACGGAATATGTACTCATATTACGACGAAGTGATCCCGGAGATTAGGGATCAAACATCATTTAGATTGACTTATTTTTACAAATAAACATGTCATTTACAATTAAATACTAATGTTTACCAAAGGTACTTATTAAATACCTCGTGTACTGACATGTTTACAAGAATTCAATGAGCTAATGTACATACTAATTAATCAATAGGAATTAGAAAAAAATAATGGAGAATACACACGCAACGTAACTATTACTAGAGAAAATTGTGATCAATTTTCTGTAATTAAGCTATGTCACTGTGTTCACACTTTGTACTTTTTGGTAAGCAAGTTTGTAGTGATTTTGTTTTTTGGCTAGTAACAAATATTAATCTACTTTTAACAATGACATAGTTACTATTCATACTAAGATATCTTTTTATTCTTAAGATAGATATGTTTTATTCTTAACTTGTAACTTTGTGTAGGTCATTGTAATCATAAATACTGAAAAACGTGTTTTTTCGCACATAAGTATGCCTGCTTCCATTGTCAATCAAGTAGATATTTTTTGTCAATATGGTTATAGAAAACATAATTTATGTCACATCGCAGGGAGATCAAGAAGACAAACCGATTACTAGTAACAACGTCGTGTGAACCGAGCCACGCAAACATTACATAACTCTAAAAAGATGTGAGACTGGAACTTGGTTACTGTACGATGTTGTAAAGTCGCCAGCACATCAGGCTACCCACTTTTGTTGCGAACTGGCCCTTATTACAACTGCATAAGATACCGAAGTGTTTACCTTGACGTGCTGTTAAAAGCGGGGCACCTATGCATTTTTATCTCACCTTAAACTGAAGAACTGTAACAAATGGTGGCTCCATTTGTTACAGTTCTGATTAAAAAACACTTACCGTGTCATTTGAAAAAAAAAATACAAGGATATCACATTATTCTTTTAAGTATTGTGTTAAGTGGTGGTGGAAGATGGGTTCATAATAAATAAGTAAATTAAGCAAATCTAAATATAGACACATGTTCGCATCGCTATCAATAATTTATTTATCAGCATAATCAGTCACGTATGTGACTGTACATTATAATGTTCTTTTAATTAAATTTTAAATAAAGCCATAATTTGCAATAGAATCATTTGGAACTTAGTACACACAATAAGATAGATATTTAGGTCACATGGTTAAAACTAAGCTAAAGTCCATATTTTTTTGCTTGTCGAATATGGTAAGCAATCTCTAAATTTTTCTTTTCCGAAATAATTCGTTGTAAAATAAGATTAAACACGAAACTCACATTCATATTGCGCACGGGCAGGACTCGAACCAGGAACTTTCTGGCTATCCGGGCCAAACGCTCTTCCAATTGAGCTACCGTGCCGTCGGTCCGACCGCGCGAAATTTTTGGTAAAAAAAAGATAAAATATGACACTGTTAGTGTTAAACATTTTCTAAACCACAAAACTCACTACCTACGTAAAAAAAAATCGTCTAATAACACAGATCTTTTATCACATAATTAATTCATTTCATTCACTAATAGTACTTTAAAAGTTACAAAAATCTGTTCATTGCGTGAGTCACGATGCTGAAGCGCATTTTCAAAACGCGTGACAGCATGGATGCTAAAAGTCGCAGTGTATAAGGGGTCTAAGACTGTTTAAGTTATTATGATGAGGCTGCTATTGTTTACAATATACGACAAGCAAAGAAAAACAGACTTTATATGATATTTCTTTTCCGAATTTCTTTCATACTTAAAGGTCAATACATCAAAACCCTACATTAAGACTCTTCTGCTGGTCTCTTCATCGACTCTATCAGTAAACAGCCATGTTATTGGAACCATATATTAACTAGCAAAACTCCCTACAGCAAAACACTGAACTGACGAAAATTTTCCCCTTACAGTACCAAATAATACTGTATCATTTCTTTTCAGTAATGGAAGTGGCGTCAGGCGAATATGATGTGGACTTGATTAGGGCTGCCAAAACCATGGAGGTGTACAAACCGGACCCTTCTGCTAACAGGACGTGGGAGGCTCATGTTCCCACCATCCCTGCGTTGCCTGGGCCTTTAGGTGAGTTAGATAACCACTAGCTTTTAGGATTCCGTAGCCGAATGGCAAAAAACGGAACCCTTATAGTTTCGTAAAGTCTGTTTGTCTGTCTGTCTGTCCGTCTGTCATAGCCACTTTATTCTGTAACTATAAGCATCCCATGCATGAAACTAAAACCGAAAAAAAAATTTTTTGTCAAACCAATATGCGTGTGAGTGTCTATAGATAGGTCTTTTAAAATGAGAGAGGGCCCTAAAACTATTTTATTTTAAAGTCTTATGTTTAATAGATAGGCGCTTCCAAAATAGTTAAATGGGCTCACCCCCATGTAACTTTTAAACTAAGAAAGTGTAAATTTTAAAAAAATATATAAAATGTAGATCTTAACAAATACTTTCAACGAAAACTGGTTTGGACGGGATCCAACTAGGAGTTTCTGAGATATGACACATTTTCAACAACCGCAAACATAACTTTGTTCTTCATACAAACACTATGAAAAACAAAGTTATATTTGCTGACAACAAAATACTGTGGTATTTTAGCTAAGTGGATTCCCTAATCCAGTTAAAGTTGGCACGGAACTCTCAGTGCGCGAGTCCGACTTGCACTTAACCGGTATTTTTTAACTAGATTTAACACGCGGTTTTGTCGGTAGTCCTAAAACATTAAACAATATCTTTATACTTGCACGATGAAGGATTTCTAAAGTGCGTATATTATACGTCCTATTTTCTATTACTTGACTACAAGACGTCGTAGCAATATTTTTTGTCTTTCTGAAGCAAATACCCGTTAATAATACTAATTGTTTTTACTAAATTGTATTCTAATTGTATTGTTCTACTCGTTCTAGGTTCAGTTTAGGTCACTTACAGGGGAAAAAAATAAGTATAAATATATATAATTATGCCTAAAGTCGGAACTACAAAAAAAATATTAGCTTCCTTGTTTGATCTAAAAGCAGTGCGTATGCTGATATACGACAGGAGTATTTGCAAAATGTTACATGACAGAACAATAGATCGGTTGTCGCTCATTTGAGTATGTTAATTAACATTAAATAACAGAGGTCGGTTTTAACAATACTTGGCGTTTAAAATCATGTCTCGTACACATTTACATATTAGCAGATGTTCAGATGTTCGATAGCGATAAGACTAATTCGTGACATTACATTATTTAAGTACAGTCGCCAGCACATCAATTTATACATTATTGTCGAAAACTGGCCCTTATCACAACTGCATAAGATACCGCAGTATTTATCTTGATGCGCTGTCGTCCGTACAATGGTATCGATCCGTCATGAATTATTGAAATTAATACCTAAATGACCGAGCTTCACGCGGTATTTTGTTGAATAAAAAAGAGAAAAAAGTTCAAAGGACTGATAAAAACAATAATAAAATGGACTCAAATGAGTCATTATATGTCAAGGAACTAATATTGAATGTTGATAAGGCGTTTTTATATTATAAAACTAGCATAGGAGGTGACTACCAATATCTACATGAACATTGCAAAGAGTCAGTTCATACCACTCATTTTCCTTGATACTAACGTCATTATCATACGGAATAAAAAAAAATTTTTTTTCTCTCTTTTCAGATATAACTACTGAACTGAAGTCCAAACACCTTCTAGTGAATTTAAAGCATCAACAAAATAAGGTTTCTAAGAATATTTATAGACCCTCCGGCCTCTTAAGACAAACGTGGATACTTCTATATAGAAATTATTTAATGACGACAAGAAATTATGTGAGTACATGACATTCGTCTTCCTCATTTTTCAATTGCAATATTGACGACCTCTGTTGTGTAGTGGCTAAGCACGCTGGGTTTCATCAAGGCAAGGCGTCGCCGCTCCGTGGTCCCGGGTTCGAATCTCGGTCGAATCAATATTGAATTCCAAAATTTTCTTCATTGACTCGGATCTGGGTGCTGTGGTACCACCATTATGTGATTTCCATAACACAAGTGCATAATTTACTTATTTTGAGATGAAAGCAATGTATGTGATTGGTGTCCATTATAATAATTTGTTGGTCGTTACTGGTCATATCGTGTTGGTCCTGTTTGGGAGCTATTGTAAACTTTTTTCCAAATATTGAACATGTATAACCTATTATTATATTTAACCTTCCCAACGAATCACTGCCAACATTATTTCCATTAACAGTTCACTAACTCGTTTTCTTGTTATTGTGCAACTGAATTACCAGTTTTCCAAAGTTGTTAAATTTTGTTCTTACTTGCTAATGGTTCTTACCCATTTCCTAATAATATGAAGGCAGCTGCCTTCCTCACACGTCTCAAGTGGGATTAGGGTAAAAGTACCACACTTCATAGGTATTAGGTTTTATAGACCAAAAAAATGACATTTTAAATTTTCTTCTTCAGTCGCTATTCATGTACCGAGTGGCAGCCCACGTCGTCATCGCCCTCATCTTCGGCTATCTATACCTGGGCGTCGGCAGTGAAGCCAGCACGGTGCTGGGCAACTACGTCTACTTGTACGGGTCCATGCTGCTTGTGGTGTACACCGGCAAGATGTCTGTCACGCTTTCGTGTGAGTATAATAGGCTCTAGTGCCTGACTATAAGGTCGTTATTTGAGTTACCACTTGAGGCATGCAGGGTACGATGTCATGAAATACCTGACGTATGGCTGTTGCTTCTGATATACACCAGCAAATATCATGTTTGTTGGTATATATCAGATGCTTTTAGAATTCGCATGCAACTTCGCCGCCAAACAAAATGGCTGGCCGGGAGCGAAGATGCATTCAGCACCGTCGCTCGCTCAGATATGGATTCAATAAATTTATGGTGATACCACAGTTTCTTTAGGATATTGAATTCCTGCACCAACTCATTTCGCTTACAAAAATGACTTGTATTTATTTTTATTTTGGAGTTCGAGTGAAAGTTCTGATGCCTTACCCTGTGAACCCTCCTTTATTTTATACATTTTAGAACTGTATTGCACAAATTAGAATTTTTCCTGAAAGCATTGTCAAGAAATACATAAAAAATAATACTGCCTAAAATAATAATACATAGAAATACAGAAAACGTAAAGTACGTTTTCTGTATTTCCGTGGACGCGATTAAGTATAGTCTTCTTAAACGAAGTTCAGTGTCAGCGATAACTAGTGATCTTTGACGCCTGCTGCTCTCGAAATAATTACTAGCAATTAACGGCTTGCCGCATAACATTCTATTAGATAATGTCCGCATAATAATAACATGGTTTTCATATCAATTGCCTCGTGTCTGCCTCATGAATTAACTACTCCATCATCCTCAATTATGATTTGTTGCTCTTATTTTAGTAGCTTTTTAAATTCATTATTTTTAAAAAAAAATGTTATTTATTTAATTTAACAGTTTATTGTTCACTATAATTATACATTAGATTAACTCGTTAGCAGCAAATATTCGATACTTTGAATATGTTGATCAAAATGTTTTTAGGCTTTCGTAACATAGTATGGTATTGTAAGCCTCAATCATTTTTGACAATTCTTAGTAAAATAAAAATACAGATTTACATACGGAACCGTATAAAAAGCTGTACCTATAAAGTTATGTTAAGTAAAACAAATGATAAATAAAGTCTGTTTTAATTAAGAGTTCATCTCACTGATGCTTATCACATTGTTCTAAGTAATTCCGAGTTACATCATCGCAATATAATCGTGTAAATGAGCCGGCAAATGTAAATTATGTCTTCTCGATTAGCGCAAATGACATACTCATAAAATACCCAGCATATTAGATTAAGGGTTATGGATATTTTATTTCTAAACTTATTTTTAATATTTGTATGCTATTGTTGATGGCTGAGTGGGCCGAACTTTCTTTAATTTGTAAGAACTTCAGTGTACTCTATTCAAATACAAATAAATTATTCTATTTTATATTCTACTAGCGGTCCCCCGCGACTTCGTCCGCGCGTTTTGAGTTTGCTCCCTCCCCTCCCGTCGCAGCGTGATGTTTTATACCCTAAAGCCTTTCTCGATAAGTAAGCTATCCAAAACCGAAATATTTTTTCAAATCGGTCCAGCAGTTCCTGAGATAAGCGCGTTCAAACAAACAAACCCTTCACCTTTATAATATTATTAGCGCAAGCGCACGTCGTACTTAAGCTGCGAACATTATTTTGGTGCGGAGTTATGTTAAAACTGTGATAGCTCCTAAGATATTTATTGAATTTAAATGATATAAAAGGCAACTTTGTTCTAAATGAAATGCTCGTGATGATAAATGTATTTTTTTTTGATAAGAATAAATACCTGTGTGTATAATACACCTCTAAAAATAATGTATTATTTTTTTACAAATTTATTAACATAAAAAAGGTTGTAGTAAGTCAACCATAAAAGATAGACATATGCTGTCGCAGACTTTATTATAGAACTCTTAATGCTGAACAATCCTGTCATACATGATTTTTGTGTAACTTAAGCGGTTTTCGCAGCGTACGCAGCGGAAGCTCTCAAAAGGAATATCTTTCTCCCGTTTTCGCAACATTTTTCATTGCTGCTGTGGTCTTATGAGTCGTATCTTTATGTTATATAGCCTAAAGCCTTCCTCGATAAATGGACTATCCAACGTAAAAAAAAAATCAAATCGGGCCAGTAGTTTTTGAGATTAGCGCGTTCAAACAAACAAACAAACAAACAAACAAACTCTTCAGCTTTATAATATTAGTATAGATTCTGGAATATATCAACCATATAAAGAAATTCTATATTATTCATTTTACTTAGGTTGGCAGTTTATAGATAGTGCCATCCACGGAGGTGCGCGCCACTCATGTTTTATTGAGGACTGTTAAAGTATCAAACAAGAAATATATATTAATAATATTTATTATTATATTATTCAATTATTGGAAAAGCTTACACACGTACAGTCACCAGCACATTAGGTTACCCAATGAAGTTTTAGTAAGGCCATTAGTTGTTGGGAGGTTGTCACTCCATCCAAGTTCTTTAAAACAAGTCTCTGGAGCATGTCCCATGAATGCTCGATGGGTTTAAGGTCTGGCGATTGCGCAGGCCAAGGCAATAAAAGGATGTTTTCCCTTACCAAGTACCCTCGTGTATGCAAAACTGTATGCAAACGCTCATTGTTATGCATCATCGTGAAATCGGAGTTAAGCGTTAGTGCGAATGAACAGACATTAGGCCTTAGAACATCTTCAACGTTGTTTACAGCGTCCATGTTACCATTTACAAAAAGCTCAGTTCGTCTGTTCTTCCTAATACCCAACCATACCATAACTGTTGAGCCGTTGTATGGATGCACTTCCTGAACACACTTCAGTCTTTCAGTACTTCCAGGACGACGGCACACTCTTACCCTTCTAGTATCAGGCTTGAACCCAAATTGAGACTCATCGAAAAATTAATTTTTATCCTATTGTTCTCAGGTTCATGTAATATGTTCCCTACAACATTCATTTCGACGAGTACGATTCTTTTGACGTATCAGTGGGCATCTAATGGGTCGTCGTGCTCGTAGGCCATACCCATGCAGTCGATTTCGTACAATTTGGCAGCTAGTTGTTAGCTGCCAAAACACTATGTGAATTTTGTAGCCATAGATCTATCTCTCGGGCGGTTAACACCGGCTGGCGTCTTGCAGTTGTATGTAACGATCTTGCCTTGTGGTTGTACAACTTCCTTGACCTGGGTGCTGCTCAGCAGGATCTCCCTTGCTAGTGTAACGCTGATCAAGACGGAAAATAACGCTTCTGTTGACACCATAATACCTGAGATTGACTTCTTCCCGCTTGCAACATCCCTACAGCTCATAGCATCTCATCTGCGTTCGAATGACGTCGCTCCATAGCGTAAAAATCTTCTCAGCAAAGATAAAAGCTATAAAACTCGAACAAATGCATTCGCGGGCGAGATTCGAAAGCGCGGTGCCTGAAAAGCACAGCAGGAGGTGTCCGCGCCCTCCGCACCCCTTACGCTACCCGTTCTCGCAGGCGAGGTTTTAATGTTGCGATATACCTATGGGTATCCTTTTTTGTATTGTATGAGACCAGCAACAATGCCAGATTTTATATTCTGGTTTTGTCCAATATCTCAAAGCTAGTTGGTCGTCGTATATTGTCGTTTACAATTTTTGCATAACGTAATACTTAAAATGTCGAACCTGTATCACACCCGAAGCAAAAGACTAGCAGCGCAGTTAACGGCAGTCAGCGCTATCTCTAAAAATACCTCTATTAACGAAGATATAGTCCGTGACGTCTCCCAATTTCAAATTTTATATGTAACTTTTAAAAGGCTTTTTGGATATATTTTACTGAATAAGACCATGAATTTTGATGCTAGGTCAAAGATAAATACCTCTATCAAATAACGTAAAGTAAATGCAACGAATTAAAGAGAAAACACCTCTCTTAGGGTGCACTATTTAGCCGAAAATGAGATTATTGAACATGGTAACATACGGTTTTCTGAATAAGCACTCTATATTTTCTAGACTTTAAGTTTTAGGGTATACCTGTGTACCTTGGAGTTTTTTAATTTAGTAATAACTAGCGATCTGCCCCGGCTTTGCTCGGGTGCAATGAATTTTACATAAAAACCTTGCTCTTGAATCAGTCTCTATCTCTATCTATTAAAAAATACGCATCAAAATCCGTTGCGAAGTTTTATACAATGTGTTAATTTTACACTTAATCAAACTTTTAGGAAGTGCTCTCACGATGGTTTTGAACTACTTTTGCTATGGGATCACCTTCGAAATCGAGTAAAAAAACAGGTGTTCCATACAAAAACTAATTTCATCTCAGAAAAAATGTATGGGGAACAGCTGATTTTTTTTCTCGATTTCGAAGTTGGTTCCGTAGCAAAAGTTGTTCAAAACCATCATTAGAGCACTCCCTAAAAGTTTGATGAAGTGTAAAATTAACACATTTTATATTTAAGCATACATACGTGAACATGCAGAGAGCGGGAAGCGACTTTGTTTTATACTATGTAGTGATAATTGGTGTAAAATTACTTTAAAGATGAGCGTCAGCAAATCACGACTTAGAAATTCCCTTTTCTCTGTGTGTATAATCTAATAAAAACAAATTTCGGTCAATGGAATTTACAAGCTGTATCAAGCTGGGTCATAATGATAAAATTAGCTTTAGCTTGGTATGTAAAACCTCTTTTTAGTTAGTACTACTTATGTTTTACCGCTGTTTTCTCTTCTCATTAACTGTCAAAAAACATAATATCACATACCAAGGATAATTACGTAATCATAAACTGTAATGAAGGGACTGGTCGTAACCCATTGGCGACGATCTCTTCAAATTCGTTATCATCTTGTACTTAGTAGTCTTAATAAGTTTATAAATATTGTTTCAATGAAGAAGACCAAAAAAAATGGAGTTGAAATAAAAAAAATGATAATAAATATGCTTTCAGACACAAGAACCTAGAAAAATAACTTATATGAGGAAAAATACTTCAAAATCTACCTCATTCGCAATTAGCTGTCAAATGTGATAACCCTCTTAATATAACTACATATTTTGTTTCATTGCAGTTCCTTTGGAGATGAACATATTAAAAGGTGAATACTTCAATAGATGGTATTCCCTTGGACCCTACATCGTTTCTATACTAGCAGTGGAACTGCCTTTTCAGGTAATACATTTTTTTGGTTTTTGCGATAAACTTAGCGATAAGACTTTATTTACACGATTCTGTCACTGCTGGACTTGCAACACGTTTTCAGACAGAGCAGTAAAATTTCCTGCAAATCCCTTTTGGTGCAGGGCAGGGTAATTTATTTACGTATATCATTAAAATCACTGGAGTAAAAAGCGCCCTAGCCGATTTCAACTACGGTGACCAAACGATTGTGCGGGACATTTATAGTGCAGAAATGTGTGCGCAAACAAAAGTGTACTCTCTATTCCTTTCACTCTCATCGCCCGATGGGATCTGACACAACTGGAGAGAGATTGGGCACAGGACAACGGCTTTACATGCTTCCCGAGACACAGCCATCTTTGAGAATTTTTAACCAGAAAAATCCCAGATTTTTGGCCCGCCCCGGGAATCAAACCCTAGATCTCTGGCGCAGCCGTCACTTTAAAGTGCAACCCGCTAACCAATGCTGACGCATGCCGAGACAGTCAAAGTAAAATCACTGGAATACGATGGGTATATTATGATCCTGTAGTCTCTTATAGCGGTCTGAGGAATACCGAAAAGATTTTCGTGGATAAAATTGGTCAATAATAATGTTGTCCCCAATATTGTTACTATCTACCTAGCTGCACCTAGGATTAAGAGTATTCAAAGCTTTTTCTCCGTGAAGCAAAGCCTACATTGATTGATACCCCGTTATATTATTGAATAGCGGTCGCCGCGCCTTTGTACGCGCTTTTTTTGTTTTGAGCTTTCTCTTTTCCCGTCGCAGCGTGATGTTTTATAGCCTAAAGCCTTTCTCAAGAAATAAGCTGTCTAACACAACAAAATTTCAGATAAATCTAGAAGTCCCTGAGATTAGCGCATTCAATCAAACACACTCTTCATTTTTATAATATTAGTGGAGATTGAAACACTTTACGGGTAAATTTAGCGCATTTTTATTTAAAATTATACGCCTGACGTTTGGAATGCTTTACAGCATACATGGTCACAGGCAGTCAATAAATAGTATTTGCGTAAACTTCAGAACCGAATACCGGTATATTAATTGTTTGCCCATGTCTTCTTTCCAGATGATCTCATGCGTATCATACGTGGTGCTGTCTTACTGGCTGACAGACAACCCCCTGGAGCCGACGCGGGCGACGCTGTTCTTGGCTACCATAGTCGCTACGTCGCTCTGTGCGCAGGCGTGGGGCTACTTCATTGGGTCCACGACGCCTACTAAGGTAAATATAAGTATAATAACATCGAACCCTCCGTCCTAACAATGCCCTCCAGCTATACTATACACACCTCTTCACAAGACTGCTTATGTCTCTAACTCCTTCACCCTCAGTGCTATAAGACTCTGGAACTCCCTCCCTGATACCATCAAGACTTCATGTCTAAGTATTAGTTCAAAAAGTCTATTCGTGAGCTTTTTCTCAGTGAGAATACCACGTAATGCTTGATAAGGTTTGTCCTTCTCTGTTTCTCCCCTATTATACTCTCTGTTAGCCTATGTATGGATAATTGTATGTTCTCAAGTATTTTTAAGTAGGTTTATTTATTATTATTTATGTAAGTATATTAGTAGTTTTAAATTAATTAGTTGTTTTTATATGTAATTTTACGCTGCCTAAATCGTTTCTGCTTCACCCAATTGTTGACTGGTAGAGAATGCTTTAAGCATTAAATCCGCCATTTGTACTTTAGTTTTGACAGTGCAATAAAGAATTTAAAAAAAACGAAGTAAGAGAAGATCTCATCACAAGCCCAATCATATCCAGTCTTGAATGTAGTGTGCCCTCTAATTTCAACCATGATGAATTCAAGGAACATACGTAAAGAAAAAATGTTGCGAAAAAAACTGACTAAAAAGCTCAAAATAACGCATTCTCTCTCTGCTTAGGAGAAACAAATTCATTTGAAGTTGGTACATTATGAGCACAGACTATTGATGTACGTAAACTTGAGATCATGCACCGACTCCAAATGTTTTTTTTCTTCTCATCAGAGGGCTTACGCGTTACGTAGTTATTACCCATATCTAAAAAAACAAGAGTAACCTATGTTGAATATCTCGCCATGGCTTCTATATTTATTTTCACACGTGTTTGGAAGCCTTAATTGATCAACATACTCAAGTAATATGGAATTTATTACTATCAAATTTTTTTGAAGTCGGTAAAAAGTATGCAAATCGTTTATGTATTTGCATGAAACAGTAATGTGGACTCTTTACGTTCAAGTTACGACCTCGATAAAAGTACAATGAACTGCAAAACTTCCACTGGCTGATGCTTGCCTGGTCTTACCCTCTCCAGTCTAACCTATTTACCTGAAACCAATTTTAGCTATCTAAACTTACAAACCATGTTTTTACTTCCTCAGATCGCGGTGTTCGTAGGTCCAGTGGTGGCGTGTCTTTTTTCCGTGTTTGGTTTCTGCCTGGCACTATCCGACACCCCTTACGCGTTCAGATGGCTGCACCACATCTCCTACTTCAGGGCTGGTTTCCACGTCGCCGTGCACTCGGTCTACGGCTTCAATAGGACTAAAATCCACTGTTCTAAGAGTAAGTTGAAGGTCTACAATAGCATCTTGAAAAACATCTGCTAACGTTTTTAGAAGACGCCTGGTCTAAAATTGCAAATAGTTTGTCTGTCACAATTGCAGATGCTTTTCAGCCAGCACCTTTTTAACAAATTTAGATAGAACGTTGACTCACATCTCCAACCTGGGTGCGATTGTGTAAAGCAATCGTATTCATTTGACAGTTCAAAACGTACGGTATGGTCTGTAAAATGGCAAAGAACAAAGGGTTTGACAGATCATATCGTACGTTATGAACTGTCAATTGAATACGATTGCTTTACACAATTCCAGAACTGTGTTCAAATATCTCAGTACAGTATGTTCAAAGGATAAAATAAGAGTTTTAACTTCACCACAACTTAGGCATACCAAATGATCAAAATTAATTACATTTTCAATTTCCACACTACAATTTCCCTATTTAAAAAGAACATATCTTTGTAACTCTGAAGTTTAAACGTTATTCACTAGACATGTGGTTGTATTAAATTCAATCATATTTCAAATAGAACGCTACTAGAATAAGTGTGTCTGCCTATAGGTTGAAAGAGAGATAGTTAGTATACTTTCTGTATATTCATTTATGGTCTGATTTCCAGTGTACTGCCACTACATAACGCCGAGCAAGTTCCTGACAGAAATGGACATGGCTGAGGTGGACGTTGGAGGGAACATGGCGCTGGTGCTTTCCACTACGGTTCTGATGCATCTACTCACTTGCACTGTCCTGTGGTACCGCCTTAACAAGAGATGAACAACGTAGTTATTAAATGAGTTAATATAAAATCTACAGTTACTGTGCAGATATACAGCAGCAACACCCTTATAAAAATTACAGAGGAATTTTAACTGATCGGGGCAACTTAGCGTCGGGCTTTAGTGAGTCAATGATTAATTAACACATCATAAAAATTACATGAAAAATATTTAAATGTTTTAAGCTGCTGTACACTAGTTAAGTAAATAAATTAGTTCAATCTCTCGAATTATAAGTATAAATTAAGAGTTCCTTTGCCTTGACTGCTCTGCTTTTGGACTCCTTGACTTTCATTATTGTCTGAAAATTAATTTATTATTCATAAAATCCCAATGATATTTTAGAGACATAATTATCTAATTAACTGACCAAGCTATGAAAATAAGAAAAAATATGTTATAGAAACTATTTTACTATCACTGTTATTATAAGTTCCTATACCTACACATCAAACTGTAAATCATTATACCGGGTGTTTGGCATATCATGTCACACCAAATAACATATTTTAAAAATACATACAATAAGGTTTCAGTAATTAGAATTTAGGGTAACTACCTCATTGCTTATTGAGTTTAGATCCGATTTATAACTCATTTTGTTTTTAGTAAAATATTAAGCTTTTATTTTATATACCACGTTTTATATTACAATTACCACACTTACATTACTGAAATCAAATGACTGATACACTTTAGTTTCAGATTGAATTTGTTCGTAAATTAAGTGTTAATTCTAGAAATCTCTTAGTTATATTCTTTGGGTATTTCGTTTTGTGTATAGGATATTATTTAGAAGATCTGGTTGACAATGTGAATGCAATAAAATTTAGCTTAGGTGTAGACCGGAATATTTTTCTTGACATTCTCTATATGGATCTAATTAAAATTAAAGTAAATTCACAGCAAAAATAATTTTAAGTTTTAACATTAGGCTATTTATTAAAAAAAACTGTTTAGATGTAAGTAGTATTATACCTTTATCGACTCTACGATGGCGAACGGTTACTTAAGGTGGATCTTCGAATTATTAGGTAGGTTGTATTATTAAGATTATTGACGATGTACTGTATACTTTGGATATTGTGATATGTAGATAAATTGAACATAACGGCCAAACTTGCCCTAAATAAAACGCAGTTTCATCTTACACTCCATTTTTGTTGTTATTGTAATATCATAACTTAATCCTCGTAATTTTAAATAAGTGTGATAAAAAATTAGGATTTTTTAAAATAGTAATATCTTTTAATTTCGAAATAAATGCTGTGCAACATCGATTAGATAACCACTTTCTTGCTTTCTTACTTGTATCAAATTACTGGAACTTTTAATGGTACCTTTTATATTGAACATAATATACAGGTGTCGATAGGCCTCCCCATGTTTTATTTAATGTATTTTTAAAATATTAATTAACCAAGGAACTTCTAAAGATGATAGGCACGCTGGACGTTCTATTTTTTTTAACCTCCCCTGATAAAA
Source organism: Pyrausta purpuralis (assembly GCA_963924145.1). NCBI lineage: Eukaryota > Metazoa > Arthropoda > Insecta > Lepidoptera > Crambidae > Pyrausta > Pyrausta purpuralis. Next base: position 10,277,116 of record OZ001656.1, read on the forward strand.
ATGTGAGACAATGAATAAAACTATATTTTTCCAGTTTTTTTTTGATAACCCAATTATCTCTAATGAAACCGAAATTGAACTGAAAAATGTTATAATTTGTAAAAAGGCTATGACAAAAAGAAATTACAATTAGCAATTTAAAAAAACACGAAAAGTTGAAATTCTTGAAAACGAAAGGCCTAACATAAGGCCTAGTTTTTTTATTTTATTTGTCTTTCAATCAATCGGTTTACAGTAGTTTAGTTAGCGATTTTGATAATATGCATGTTTGTCGGATATGATCATGGTCCAGTGTAAATTAATTATAACTAGTGACTCGCCACGGCCTCGCACAGGTGCAATTTGATCCATCTCGTAGGGTTCAGCCAGTTTGCAATGTAAACGCAAAAAATGAGTTTATACGACTTTACTTAGAAACTTCTTAAATTATCAATGTTTCATTACTAATGCACGTATCTATACTAATATTATAAAGCTGAAGAGTTTGTTTGTTTGTTTGTTTGTTTGTTTGAACGCGCTAATCTCAAAAACTACTGGCCCGATTTGAAAAAATATTTTTACATTGGATAGTCCATTTATCGAGGATGGCTTTAGGCTATATAACATAAAGATACGACTCATAAGACCACAGCAGATATGAAAAATGTTGCGAAAACGGGAGAAAGATATTCCTTTTAAGAGCTTCCGCTGCATACGCTGCGGAAACCGCTTAAGTTACAAAAAAATCATGTATCACAAGATTGTTCAGCATTAAGAGTTCTATAATAAAGTCCGCGACAGCATATGTCTATCTTTTATGGTTGACTTACTACAACCTTTTTTATGTTAATAAATTTGTAAAAAAATAATGCATTATTTTTAGAGGTGTATTATACACACAGGTATTTATTCTTATCAAAATAAATACATTCATCATCACGAGCATTTCATTTAGAACCAAGTTGCCCTTTATATCATGTGATTTCAATAAATATCTTAGGAGCTATCACAGTTTTAACATAACTCCGCACCAAAATAATGTTCGCAGCTAAGTACAACGTGCGCTTGCGCTAATATATTATAAAGCTGAAAAGTTTGTTTGTTTGAACGCGCTTATCTCAGGAACTGCTGGACCGATTTGAAAAAATATTTCTGTGTTGGATAGCTTATTTATCGAGAAAGGACGATTAAACATGACGCTGCGACGGGAGGGGAGGGAGCAAACTCAAAACGCGCGGACGAAGTCGCGGGGGACCGCTAGTTATACATATATCTCTTGAATCAGTTTTTTTAAAAGCTGTAACAAAATCCGTTGCGTCGTATTAAAGATTTTAGCATACATGCATACAGACAGCGGGAACGACTTTGTTTTTTTTTTTTTTTTTTATTAATAAAACTACAGTCCACAGACTCTTTGGTCCGTGCCTTTTTTGATTTAGGTTTTTGTTATGTGTGTTACTTTTTATTTTTGCTCCGCGCAAAAATTTATAGTGCTTTTTACAATACTTATTACTAGGGTTGTTAGTTTATGCTATAACTCTCTTATAAGTTAAACATCGTCTCTTATTTCTACTTAAGATAACTTAATATATATATATATATATATATTTTTCTTGTGTTGTTATAGTTGCTATTTTTTTTTCTATTATTATTTGTACATGTGCATATATTTTTGTTGTATTGTTTTTTTTTATTATTATTATTATTACATATTTGTATTATTCTATTAGGTTTTGGAATTCTATTATCCTTGTGATTTTGCTATACAATATTAAACAATATTGCTCTTATTCTAGTTTGTGTAAGTGATTGTGTTTGTGTTTGGGGAGTAAAGTAATCCCTCTACGTCGTCGCCTTTAGGTACTAAGATGTTCTTAGTGACTTGGTTGATAGAGTTAGTTATGTTAGTGGATTGGCCAATATCTTGTTTCGGACTTGCTCGTCGCCCCTGCGCATGGCCATCCGCAGGTTGTAGTCCCGGATTATTGTTGGTGTGGCCTTCTCTGCCCGGATTATCAGACGAGCTGTGGCGTCGTCGGTGGCATTGTCTGTGTAATAAACACAAGACTTTGTGTGTCTAGAGATGGCCACAACAGCGTGGGGAACACTCTTTAGGAGATGGGATTTTTTTGATACTGTGCGCACTATCACCACTGACTCAAAAGTCTGCCCCTGTGCTTCATGTATGGTAAGTGTGCGTGATCCTTCGTCTTTCCCGTATCCTTGGCTGATAAGGCTTGCCTTTTCAGCTTGGGTGTGAGTGAGGTATAGGGTTCTTTCCGATTTTGGGATCACTGCACCTGAGAAGCGCTTGAGGTAAAGGGACTGTACTTGAGTATTGGCTGAGTATATGCCGCTGTAGATTTCACTAAGGGCATACGCTACATCCTGGGGGTTTCGATAGGTGCACAGTAACTCCTTAGTAACCTTTGTGATTTTATTAGGTCTGTTGTATTCCAAAGTGAAGAGATTACAGCGATCTATGTATAGGAGTTGGTTATTATCTCCTAACAAAGTCACCTCTCTGGCTTTCGCTATTTGGATAGCCAGTACAATGGATCCATAATGGTTCATGAGGGCTTCATCCACCATTAGGCGTGTGCACGATTCTCCCTCACTCATACCATTTACAAGTAGAGATGCCATTGTTCTGACTCTCCTTTTCGCCCTCTCTTCCCCTATTCTCGTTGCCAGTTTCTCTCGGAGGTCCTTTGCTGCTTCAGTCGTGGTTGTGATTATTATGTCCTGTTCGGGGTTTATTTGGGACATTACCCACGTGGTTTTGCCACAACCAGGGACTCCATTGACCCATGTAATTGTCGGTATAGTCCAGTGTTCCGGGACCTTACCTTTCGACAGATCTCCCGATTATATGGTGTTAGCCATTTCGATTATTCTGTCGTCGAGCATGACCTTCGTACACTTTGCGACTACGACTATGGGGTCTTCGGACGGTGTTTTGAAGACAAGTTTTCCCTCCTCTAAGTTACTCAGTTGTTCGTCCTGTCCCACGAAGCCACACGCGTTGCTGTATGCCGCCATATACGACCCCGACATTTGTCCATGGATAACCTTGGATTGTTCGCTATCGTATATTGCGGCCTCTGCGTCCTTTAATTTAGCTCGCAGCAGTCCCAGATTGTCAAGATTGTACGCTTGCATGATGCCCTTGCAAGTGTCTTCGTTGACTTTTCTAGTGGCTTTAGTTACCGCTACGAACTCGATAAAGGCATTTAGCATGTGCTCCTGTGGTTGACAGGCTGGTCTGAGAGTCGGTGGAGCTACTTGTCCCATGTCTGCCCTGGTGCGTTCCACTCTTGGGTTTGTTTCCTCCTCTGGTGGTGGTGAGGTAAACTTTTCGACTGCTTTCTCGATCGCTGTTATACTCCTCATCCTCGTTATTTTTCTGGTGATCATCTCCGGGATCGCCTTGAAAACACTGCTGAGTGCTGCTGTCATAGTGGAGAGTGTGTTCTCGTCGACGCTCAGCTCTTTCGCACTCCGTTTCGTCTGGCACTTTTCGCTTCTCACCCTGAGTTCCAATCGCTCGGACCCACTGATGTCAGTTCTGACTATAGGGTGGTCCCAGCAATCAGTGGGTGGTGGTGGTGCGTTTTGGTCTGCTGGTCGTGGTTTAAGGAAGCTGAGGTTTTGGCCTCTGTCCTCATAGACCACGACCTCGTGATATTTAGAAGCTGCCACGGCCCCAAGGTAGTCCTCGGTTTTGCCTTTTTGGTAGCTTACGACCATTGCATCCAGACTGATCTTAACCGGTCTCGATGTTCCTTTCTCCCCTCGCTCACTTATCTTCGTAAGCACCTTGCATGCCTGTTCGAATTCCGTAACATGCAGTTCGTTGGAGAATAGTGCGATAGTCTTGTTTTTCTTTCGCACTATTCTACACTCTTGCTGCTCTATTGTTACAATTGGTAATTCGTTGTAGACCTTTCGTCTCATTGATGTTTTAAAGGTACTTCCGTTGATAAGTGCGCCGAGACCGGGTGAAATATAGACCGTGTTTCGTACCATGGCGTTACAGAATGCGATTCCTAGCCGCTCCCAGTTGTTGTCCATAAACAGCGCGACTCCCCGCAGCCTTATTCCAGGCTCTCCCGGTTCACCGGATGCCAGCAGATTGTAGGGTTTAGGTTGACTTTGTGAGGGTTTCTGTGTGGTGAGTTGTTGTATTTGTTGTTGTGTGTCCTGTGTCGTGGGTGTGCAATTTGGTATTGCGCTATTTCGCCTTGTTGTTATTTTGGCGACTGATTCCACATAGTTTAAGAAAGTGGTTCTTAACTTCGCACCCAACTGAATGTCCATCATGTCCAACCAAACTCCATCTGAATGTCGCATTCCAGGTTGTGCTTGCTCAGTTGGAACCGAACGACTTTGTTTTATACTATGTAGTGATGTTTTGCTTTTATGTAAAATAAATCAAATATATTTTCAAAAAATATTTTTTATTTTTTTTACCTTCCCAGTTCAATTCCCAGGTGCGGCATCTTTTTATCTTGTAGCTTGGAAATAAAATATAATATATTATGTTGAATGTATTATTTATTTAAAAGGAGGAAGCCCAAATCGAGGTCTGTGATGTAAAATGAGTCATGCTTAATTTTTTTTTATGTGTCCGTCTCTCTGCTCCTTCTTAATCCGTGACCTGATTGAATGTTGACCCGTGAAATCCCGCGTCCCGGGAAAACACATTATAGTTTTTATCATATCTTTCTTTGAAGGGTGATAAAGAGGTTTGATTTGTTTATCTGACGTTGGTAAAATCGACTCTTAGATACATTGATTACGAATTAAATTTGGATTACTTTTACTCTGAGTTAACGCCTTTTAGAGCACATTTTTTGGGTCACAGTAACCTTGAGGACGAAATACCCTCAAAAGACTGCACCGCCAAGACACCTTGGGCAAGTGGGTGGTCCGTATGAGCCTAAACCCTTTCAAAAAGATGCACGTAAGAGACTGGCATAAAAGAAAGGAGGCCTAAACCAAGAGAATGGTAGAAGAAGGCTAAAAAGAAGAGCACTATAACCAGGTCAAAGCAAGTACCTACGTGTACACTCTGTAGAATAATTAATTAATTTTTTTATTCCAATTACAGGCCACTTGCTGTATACGAGGGGAAATTATTACGCAGGATATGCCTCGTCCTCAGGGACGACTATTGTAATCATAAGTATGCACAAACCATGTTCTACTAATGCGCGTATCAGCCTTAGTGACGTCACTTATCGCTCTCACGCATTCAACGTATGTCTCAAGTTAAATTATTGTTTATTAAACAATCCATTAAGATCTCATATCGTTTAACTTCATCGTTTATTTATTGAACCAAATTATCTACTTCCAAAACAACTTAAAGAACTACAATAGTTTTCTGGTCATATCAAATTAAGGTGTTTCTTTTTCATATCTGTAATAGTAGATTACTTACTAAGGCGAAAAAGTAATGTCTGAAGGCTTGGGCGCCATCTTGAATCACGACCAAAACAAAAGAATTATAATTTTGAGGTATGCGAGGGAGTAGAGATTATAGAGAATTCTGAGTGTAGCGAGATAAATAACCTTTATTCCCATTGTGAATACACTGCTATTCACAGCTTCTGTCGTATGCAGTGACTCGCAGACACCAATCAGCTCGGAGAGTTATACAATGAGGTGCGTAAACTGATTGGCACATCCTGTCCAGTTCGCGTACCCCTTAGATTGGCAGACGGCGGGTATCTTATAACCAGCAAGGAGGAAGTGACAAACGTTGGGCAGATCATTTTGACAGACTGCTTTATATCGGTCGATTAGTAAATCTTTATTATACCAGTTTAATCACCCTTCTTCTTTTGGTTTTTGAGCTGGATGAGCCACAGTCACGTGATGATGTAGTCACTGCCATCAGACAAGAATATCACAAACGGGCGGTAGGCATTGACCTTATACAGGTGTAATTATTGAAGTATAGCGGCGAGCACGTGCATACACGGCTTAGGGAACTTTTTGTTCGAAAGTGGGAGAAAGAGCGAGTGCCAAATGAATTTGAAGTGTCGAGCATTAGCTCTCTCTATAAGCACAAGGGTGACCATTCCGATTGCTATTCTTACCGTGGTATTTACCTTTTATCAACTCCTGGAAAGGCTTTTGTCTTAGTTTTACTCAACCACCTGCTTCTGTTTGTGTCAGAAAATAAATAAATATCTTTTGGACATTCCCACACATCGCCATCTAGTCCCAAAGTAACCTACTTGAAGCTAGTGTTATGGGTGCCAGACAACGAATATAATACTTAAATACTTTTTGTTTGTAAATATTCATACATGATATACATAGAAAACACCCAGACCAATACAAACAGACATGTTCATGCACACAAATGTTTATATTGTGCGGGGATCGAACCCGCAACCCGCTGCGTAGTAGGCGATTTCTCGACCACTACACCAGACAGGTCGTCAAATCGTCATTCTTCTTGATGAAACCCAGATTGGTTTCCGACCAAAACGAGGCACCTGCGAGGCTATCTTCTCAGTACGTCAACTGCAAGAAAAAAGCAGTGAACAAGATCTAAGTGGTACCTCTGCTTTGTTGACTTGGAGAAACTTATTCGTGAGGTGATTTATTCGACTACTGCATGAAGACATGCAATACTGCGTCACCGTAGACGGCGAACAATTAGATTCTTTCTCGTTACCTGTGGGATGAAACATGGATGGGGGATACTTTGCATCTGTTTCTCACAAACTGTCTATGAAGGTGTGTGCATCTTTTTTTTTGCACTAATGGCACGCACTAAAGTTTCCCAAGCGTTAGTCACAAAAATTATGCAAGCTGACGATCTGTGCTTCTTAGCAGAATCTCCAGATGGCATGCAAAAACTTATATCACCGTTTTACCAGGCGTTCTGTAAATTGAGCCTGAAGATAAGTGTCAAAAAGACAGATGTTATAAGTATACTTGGACGTATATGGTCAAAAGACAGTAAACGTTAAGATCGGTGAAGCACACTCAAACAAGTCCAAAAATTTCGATAACTGGGGTGCACCATATCATATTGTAATGCTGAAATAAATAACAGAGTAGGGTGACTTAAGCAAACTGCGCTCAAAGGACTTCTGCTCGCTCATAAAATGTCAACAAAAATATCAGTTTACATGGCAATTGTGTTGCTAAACCTTTAGACTCATCTGAGATGTGGTGCTTGTATCGTCACTACATGCGCACATTCTGCGATGCGCCTATGTTGGTGGCATTGAGGTTTAAATTATACGTCAGCAGTTTCGATGGTGCGGTCACGTATCGCATTTTCTATTCTGAACGTGAGGAGGGCAGGGTTGGCAGTACAGCGGCTTTAATGGCACGGGCATGTTTATCAGCAAGTATGCTACTTCGAGGACCAGCGCCAAGCCGATATCGATGCTAAGGAGGACGCGAGGAGCTAAAAACACCCACTACTGTAGCCATATCCTAGAATTATGTAAACGGCAAACTAACGTGCTCATATTGCGCTCGAGAGTTTGCCACCCATAAGGGTGGCTTGATAACATCTGACAGTCGGGTTAGTCGCTTGCCTTGCAAACACCGCTCCACCAATCCAATCCGCACTGAGCCCGCGTTGTGGAGTATGGCTCGAACTACCTTATAGTTAAGGTAGCCTAGCTGTGGGACGATACAGGCTAACTTTACTTTTTTTTACTTAACTAAGTGAAGTAAGTAGATTCCCTAATTCAGTAAAAGTTGGTCGGTTTTTTAACCGACTTCAAACAAGGAAAAGGTTATCAATTCGACTGTATGTTTTTTTTTGTATATATGTTACCTCATATCTCAGTCGTTTGTCGACCAAATCGATTTTTTTTTCCATTTAGGGATCTGATGATAGGATCTTGGTGTAATCGAGGGAAACCCTCAAATCTAAAGGCACGTATAGTGTTTCTTTACTAGAATCTTAATGTTGACGTGTTGTTATGTCTGATAGTCAACATCTTGTGGGGCTGAGCTGATGGTGGAACTCCTTAACGCTTAAGAGTTCAGTAATTATAATGACGTAACTTATGATAGGTAATTTGTAGCTTCTTAAAAAAAAATCATAAGGTGCAACTTGCCCCCCCCCCCCCCCCTTATGTAATCACTAAAAATGAAGAAATAAATTAAACTTTTAAAAAAAGTAAAAACCGACTTCAAAACCAAAATGCACTAAAAAGTCAATAAACTCTTCACCATTGATAGGAAAGGAATCCGTTTTAGGCAAACAATTTCTTTTTGGAGTCGGTCCTGTGATAGTTGATGCTTAATGGTCAAAGTGATGGCTTATGGAAGAGTTTATTTAAGACTTTTTAGGGCATTTTGGTTTTGAAGTCGGTTTTTCACTTCAAGGCAGGGCATGGCCATCTAGGTTTTCTAATCATGATGCCTTTTTGATGCAACCTCGTGCTCACTGCCACTTGCTTACGAGCTCGTCTTCCAAATTCAAATATCATTACAGCTTTATGGCTGTGGTGGATTTACTTACAGTATTTCGGCCCGTGAGCCGAAATGAGTCACTTCGAGACAAAATTACGTGACGTGTAATTGAACGTTACCGAACAGACGGTGTGACTAATAGATAAACTATCGTTTTATTATTTTTTACAAACGTTATCTAATAAATAGGTACAGATACCTTAAACTCATAGAATATACACATTTTTCCTTAGCAATGTATTCATTATTTATCTTATCCTTAAAATTGGTAACTATGCTAAAATATTAATAAACATGTTATCGAAACAAGTATTAGATATTGAACACGTGAATTCTTTTGATTATTATGATAAATATGGTCAAAAAAATATAAGCGTGTACGTTATAGATAATAAAGACGTAGTAATCCTAGGTTAACTTCGTATTACTCAAACGTTTTGGGTAAAGTTTTAATACGTAAGCTACATTTTAATTCGCAGTGGTGTACCCATACTCACCTCAGTCTATTATAATCTGGCTGTGTAATGGTAGGTTCTTTTGGCGCTTCCGATTTGTTTTAGCACTCAAATTCCGCGTGTGTTATTTGTAGCTTTCCACCTTAACACGTCTACTGATGAACATAGGCTTCCGGCCACAGAGATAGATCACACGGTGGTCTGCATCAGTGTGATCATGCAATATTTACAAGGTCATCGGTCCATTTCGTTAGTGGACGTCCTACGTTTCGTCTTTGGTCAAAGAGTCTCCAATCTAGTACTTTTCTGCCCCAATGGCCACCAGTTTCTCGCGCTATGTTCCCTGCCTGCATTGGCATTTGAGCTTACTGTTTCGCAGGGCTGTATCGGTTACCTCAGTTCTTCTACATATCTCCTCATTTCTGATTCGATCTCCTAGAGAAACACCGAGCATAGCCCTCGAAATCGCTTATTGTGTTATTATGAGCTTGTTCATTAGGCGCATAGTTGGAGACCATGTTTCGGAGCCGTATGTCATCTCTGGTAACAAATACGTATTACCAGTGATGGCATACGGCTCCGATGTTGAAGACATAATTTTGTCTTCAGACACTGAGGAAATTGTGGACGCTGCCCAGCCAAATTGGATTCACCGATTGACCATTTTCTCTAAGTTGGACCTACCTAATTGGATTACTTTACCCAGTTAGACGTTCTCGTATATAAACTAGTTAGTTAACTCTAATAACTTTGAGAATTGAGTTCCATACAGATACTGGAGTGGTACAACAAGGATCTCGACATGATTTTCGTCTTTTCCATGTTAATTTTAAGACCTACTTGTTGGGAGACTCGATCAAGGTCTTCTAGCATAGTCTAAGTCTAGTAACATATTATAGGCATATCGAAGGTTTGTGATGTATTCGCCATTAACGTTGATGCCGATTCCACCCCGTTCCAGGATATTGAAGGCGTCTTCCAATGCCACTTGGAACAGTTTCAGAGATATAACGTTTCCCTGTCACACACCTCCCCGCAATGGAATCGCCTGTCCTGTGTCCTGTACTCGGACCGACATGGTGGTGTTCTTGTATGACCAGGTCTCATTCCATCTCCATTGTAGGTCTTCTAGCATTCTTTACCCGTAACATATTGTGAGCAGGATTTGCAAATAATAAGATTCGATTACGTTTAAAACTATATTGCTTATATTTTACTTTTTTTTATTTTTTTTATTTTAATATACACGAGCACTCCAAATACGCCGAAGCTCGAACGCCAGCTCCGCCATCTTGACCGCTTTCTTAGTGTCGTCCGTCGTCCAACGCTAGGGCGGTGCCCCTAGTCGATAATCACGCAAACAAATAAATTTATTACATAAATGAATAAAATATGACATGAGATCTTTAAAAAAAACCTAACTTAATAAGTTCATTTATAAGTAATATAATAAATTCATATTTTATTGAAACTAAACTAAACTTGAGAGCACATGTATGTTTTTATGCAACTTTCACTTAGTTAAGTCCCGTAAAGTGATTGTCACGTTAAGGATAAGACGCAACACAATTCAGTTTGCTGTCACAGTTATAGTTCTTTATAATGGAAGAGGGTTTGAGTCATAAGGTCCGAAGTATATCTAAACCTATGATTAAACCCAACGAAGTTAACGAGGTATTCCGGCGCCAGATTTTATACGGGCACTGGGACAGCAACGGCGCGACCCTAATTTTTACTGTTTTCGGCTTCGACGTAGATTAGCCATTACAAATTTGTTTTCCCAGTCGCTAGATAACGAAAAATAAAATCTTTTGTAAACTGACTCGAGTCTGATATCATTAAATAATGTATTTACCGACTTCTTTCTGACTTGTGTTCACAATTAATATGTCGATAGCTATCTTGGGTTTTTTTTTCTATCAAGTAAAGTATCAACAATCGTGCTTTGTTTTTTTTTCAATTCACTAGATAAGAACTATAAAAATATATTTGAAAATTTTTACGCAAGTTAACATTTTGTGTTGTAGCATCACGCCCAATGGAGGTTTGATTTAATGTAAACAGTAAAAGAGCGCCCTAATCATCGGCCTTGTTTTTCGTATTCTTAACGGCTAAGTATTTAATGCTTGTCAATTTATTTACCGTGCAAACATTAAAAGTACAAATGCTGAAATGAATGTTTTAAAGCATTTTCTACTAGCCCAGCCCGTTACACTAGTACCATAAAGTAGCATGGTGAAACTGATCCAAGCTAGAAAATTTTTATCATCTCAATATTTCTTAGTAAATAAATTCAAATTAACAAGGGTTTACTTACTATGGACCGATTTCACCAACGTCACTTAAGACATAATAAGTATAAAACGACCTTAAAAATTATACTTCTATAAAAACGACCGATTTTAAAATGACATCTACATGATTCCTGATAAATAGGTGATGTTTTCAAATTAGCGCTAAGTTCTCCTTTATTTATATTTTTTATAACGAATCGAAATGTTCGTTCATAACGTTATAAAAATATATTGAGAAAAAAAGCAATAAAATATTCCCATATCGCAGCATTGTAACTCTACAATGCTAGACACCACTCGGATTTTCATATCTGAGATAGTGCAAAGACAAAGAGAGAACTCGATGAATAAATATGAATCATGATGTATTTATTTACTTTCATTATAATGTGCAAAGCACGGTTCATTGGTTTGACGACGCGTTTGGTGGGTTAGCGCGAATATGTTTGTTTGTTTGAACGCGCTAATCGACCGATTTCAAGAATTATTTTTGTGTGGGGTAGTTCATTTATCGAGGTAAGCATAAAATATACTGCGCGGGAGGGGAGGCAGCAAACTTAAAACGCGCGAGCAAATTCGCGGGGTACCGCTATAAATAAATAAATATGTGCCAATTGTCGTTGTTTCGAAGTAAGGAATTTTCTTTCTTGTGTTACAAATACCAGACAACGATTGCGTCGGGGGCGTCTTTCATAAATACTTAAACACATATAAACATCTGAGATAAAATATTCGTGCTAATCACACAAACATTTGCCCCTTGCGAGATGCGAACCCGCGACCGCGACGGCCGGTGTAATAGTCAGGAGCGCTAACCACTACACCAAACGCGTACTCGTTGTTAGAGGTCCACTCCACTTACTTCCACATATTAGCCAAAATACCACTATAATTTTGGACCGGAAATATTGTTGTTGACCGGTTGTTGAAAATGAGCTATATCTCAAAAACTACTGGTTCGATCTCGTTCAAACCTATTTTCTTTGAAAGTATTTGTAAACATCTACATTACGTATTTTTTTCAAAATTTACACTCGCTTAGTTTAGAAGTTAGATGGAAGGGGGGACGCCCATTTTACCACTTTGGAAGCGTGTATCTCTCAAACGTTAGACTTTAAAGGAAAATGATTTTAGGAACCTTAATGTCATTTTAAAAGACCTATCTAAAGATACCCCACACGCATAGGTTTGAGTATATTTTTTTTTCGGTTTTAGTTTCATGTATGGGAGCCCCCTTCAAAATATCATTATGTTTTATTTTTTGTATAAGAATCTTAAAGCGGTTAACAGGATACACCTTACTACCAAATTTCTACTACCAAATTTCAACAGTGTGATGCTTATAGGTACAGAATAAAGTGGCTGTGACATACGGACGGACAGACAGACATACAGACTTGACGAAACTATAAGGGTTCCGTTTTATGCCGTTCGGCTACGGAACCCCAAAACCGACCAAGTGCGAGTCGGACTCGCGCACTGAGTGTTCCGTACCAACTTTAACTGATTTAGGATCTCCTTTAACTCTCACTTAGTAAAATATCACAATATTTTGTTGACAGCAAATATAACTTTGTTTTTCATAGTGTTTGTATGAAGAACAAAGTTATGTTTGTAATGTATCTCAAAAACGACTAGTTCAATCCCGTTCAAACCAATTTTCGATGAAAGTATTTGTTAAGATGTACATTCTATTTTTTTTTTCAATATTTACACTCCATTAGTTTAGAAGTCAGATAGGGGGGACGCCCATTTTACCACTTTGGAGGCGTCTAGCTATGAAATGTTAGACTTTCGAAGACGAAATAGTTTTTTAACCCCCACCCCCTCCATCAGTTAAATATCATTATTTTTTTATTTTGTGTATAAGAATCGTAAAGCGGTTCTTCCTACCAAATTTCAACAGTGTCGGATACAAAACATTTTATAGCTGTGAAAAAAATATAATACAGTAAAAAAAACTTTACTTTAAAACTAAAAATGCGTACACAGTACCTATTTAGGTATGGCATTTAGCGAAAAATACAATAAATAAATACTAACTACATATTGTATACAGAAACTTACTTAGAATACTGTGAACTTTAAAAACTATCGTAACACTTTAAAACGGAACGTCTTTTAAAAATCGCTTTATGTATAAATAAATAGATATATATAAAAAGTTTAACAGAGCTTAACACAAACGAATTCAAATCGAATATCTTATTTTTAATATTTTGACTAATTTACATTGAAAACCTAAAAGAATAAAATAAAACAGATGGAGGATATACATAATATATTTAATTATGTGCTAGACTGGGTCATCCAATTTATAACCACTTTTTTAATTGACTTAATGTCAAGTGGTTTTATTCCTATCCGTATAACTTGTCGCCCAGCTCAATGTGAGCTTGCCACATTCTGACAATTGAATTTTAAAATGAAATATTGTTCGCGTAAACATCACGCACAAAAGGTTTTGGGTTTCTTTCGACATACGTGTTAAAGTTTAATACGCTTATTGCGAATTAAATAATAATAATAATAAAAATACTTCATTGCACACCATAAACATAATTACACAGGGTAGTATCTTATATATTCGCTATAAGTACAATTTAGGTGGTCTTATTACTTATAGCAATTTCTTCCAGATAACCTTCAGGTAAGGAAAAGCATGAAGAATGAAAGAAGAAGCATGGCAATGAAATTATTTTAAACAAATTTGAAGTGGACAGTTTTTTATATAGAAACATAAAAGAAGATGATTAGTGCACATTATATAATATTAAATGTCAATAAATGACCATAAAATACACACCATAATACAAAATATACAAACTTATACATATTTTAACACATTTACATAAAAATATATATAAATAAATGGGTAAAAATAAATGCATAATCAGTTGCAACTATCATCCGAGACCCAATGAAGAATAAAAAGAGTAGCAAGTAGGTTAGTAGATATTGTCAAAAGACTATAGAATTTATAAACGAGAAAGTAAAAAGGTTTTTACTTTACGTTTAAGAGTAGGCAGCGTTTTGGACTCCCTGATTGAAAGGGGCAGAGAGTTCCATAAACGGATTGCCTGTATAGTAAACTATTATTAAACAGGTTTAAATAAAGAGTGTGCTCCACTCCATGACTCAAAATGAGTAACATCTTCTGTAACATCGATGTCAGCACTTAAGATGGTAAACAGTTCTACGGCGCGTTAGGTCGGTTACAAGGAAGTGGTTTTAATGACGATCACAGTTTCGGCATACATGTTTCTCTTTGTCTGTCTATGCGATAAGAAATCATCTGTAAGAGCTATGCCGTGTACACACATTAACAAACTTTACGATCTCTTTGAAAAATCTAAACCTTTTTTACGCCAAATAATACCATCACATATTATTGATATTATAAAATCATTACAGGTTTTTTTATGTTTGAAGAAAACACACAACAATAACGTTTTCTTGATACAGGTACATTTAAAATATAAAATCAGCTTATTATATTAGTGATCACAAACTGTTTTGAGGTGTGTAGGTTTATTCAAAGTTTATATCACTTTCCTCAAAAAGCATGATTTTTTGTGAGGTAAAGTCAACATCTGTTGTTTATGGGTAAGAACGAGTTGCTCGATACATAGGTACTCAACATTGTCTCTCCTTTTTGCGATACCTTTCAAAACTAATGGTAATTACTTTTACTGAAAGTTATTGTGATAAAAATGTGTGGAACCCTTGGATAGAGTTTTAACTACGTAGTCGCTAGTGAAAACTGTAATAATCAAATGCTTCAAGGTAATCGTTATCAAACATTTCTGGCTCAATCCGTTTACAATTTATTTTTACATACAAAGTATTTTTCTAGGCTTATGCAGATTCCTGTGATATGTAACTCGTATCGTACTACAACATACGTCTATTGTCATTAATTTCTGAGTATCATACGACCTCTATTCTTGGATCACTCGCCTCAACATTCCTAGTGATATTCATTCAAAAATCAATTAATAGTCAATGAAAATCACTCTTAATATAAACGCAAGTATTAACATTTGATGTGTGTGGCTTTCAATTGATAAAATCAAATAGCTATAAAATAAATCAGGCGCCCTCTTGGCGCGTGTTTCTAAAATAGGGCCCCAAGTCTGAAAGCGTAGATAGTCACACCACAGTCCACACGCATTCTCTACAGCTGGCTGCCTACTGGCTATAACGGGCGGATTAATAGTGGGGGAGAACGACCGATATCGATACTGCGCCTGGGCACCCGGCACAGTGCGCGCCCAACTCGCGAGCGCCACACGTGTGTGGCACACAACCGCTTTGTTTACGCTCCTTTGTGTTCGCGATCCGCGCAATGGAAGTTACTACAGTAACCGTGTCATAGTAATAATTACATTGTGCAGTGACAGTGACAAAATGGGCAGCGAAAACTCAGAGTCCCAGGAGACAACGTCCACCTCTCTCGTCTACGACTCTCTCAACATTTCCTTCGATGACATCAACTACACTGTACGGCATGGCATCTTAGCTGGAGGTGAGCGAACCTTGTCTATACTTGGAACCCCATTTGTAGACAGAATTAATATAACACTCATTAACGATCGCACGTATCAAGGTTAGATAGTGCTATACAATAATGCGGTCGAAGTAGCATTATACGAACACGTTAAAACAATGCTTTGGTTGTTTACTTCAAACGGTAGACTAACGTTCAGACATTTAGTTAGGTAGGTATATGATGGATGAGACTAACTTTCGAAGAACGATCAAACACAAAAAAACTCAGATGCGAGAAGTAACAACTAACAACAAAGCTACGTCACTGACAGCCAAAACAAACCTAAACGATAAGTAATATTCATATAACTAGGTACCATTTCAATATTTCTATTATCTGACTGGATCTTATCGTCGTGACATACTTGAACAGACCAAACTCGATATCCTTTTTCCGAATATGTTAATCAGTTTACAAACGTGATTGAGAATATTCATGGCACTTTTATTCAATTACGATTGTGTGTAAGCGAATCTTACCGAGATATTATCTGACAGCTGACAGGCCATTCGGTTAGGGGACCATTGTATTTGGTTTAGTAGACTACGCGTGAGTTTTTTTTACACAATTAACAGTTAAAGTAGAGACTTCTGTGCGTTTACATTGCCGTATGTTGCCGTATTGCTAGTTTGTAAAATAATCAAATTTTTGTGTTGCGACGAATTATATTGCAACACGCAAAATACTTGTTATTAATAACTTAGTTGTTTTACCGGGAATGATTTGCGGAAGATTTGAAAATGATTTATTTTGATGCGCTCTTGCCGAATTTCAACTTTGCCACCTCGTAAGTCCACCGACCGCGCCGCCATTTTAAAAAATGGCGGCTTATAAACGATAACTCCATTATGATGACTCATTTAACAATAAGGCCATCTGGAGCTAAATTGAACTACAAAATATTACGTACATTTATATTAAAAAAATAAAATAAAGCTAATAATATTAGAACGCGCTTTTTTACCGTTTCCTCACCTACTGCAGTATTTAGTGGTCCACAAACTTTCAGTTTATTAATGAAGGAATGCTTTGCACAGCAATATCCGAAACTCATCTAAGTACAGTAAATTAAGCCCCGTACCCAAGTGATAACTCCTTGTATGTAGAAGAAGTACAAAATAATTTAATTATGGATGGTTTTGGTTTGTTTTGGACCGGGGTCTTTAAGCAAAACCATCCAGGTCCAAGTTTATATGTCTTCTTCTTCTTCTCTTTTAATGGCTAATCTGTGTTGCCACATTCGCCAGTGTCGCTTTATATGTCGACAATACTCAATAGAAGAAGGTTAAAGATCCTGCCAAATGATAGTCAAAGTCAAAGTCAAAAATAATTTATTCAATTTAGGACGCATAAGGAATCGGACCCTGTGTCATACGCTACCCGGGCAGATGCTTATACCACGAGACTAGGGTTCCCAACTTTTTTTTCAACAAAAAAAGTATATCAGGGTCAGAAAAGAAAAACAAACAGTATTTCCCAAAATAAAACAGTTTTGTTTTTCAACTTTTAAAACATATCTTTTAGATCTTCTTGCACAAGTTAACAATTTGATATTACTTTCAACTATTCATAAGCCTCTTCACAGTTTAAATTCAAATTAAAGAGTATAAGAAGTTCATTAAAAAAAATAGGATGCTCTATTTCTGTCATCCCGCCTCTTTGCATTCATTACCGAAAAAACTCTTTCGGTGTAGGCAGAAGTGGCGTTTTTTTTTCGTGATATTCACGTTCATTAACAGTTTTGTACAAAATTGTAGTTCGTGTATGGACGAACGTACCTATACTTTATAATATAAACAGATTTTTTGCCCCGGATACCAGCCACCAGCGGACATAAAAACAGTATTTTCCATACTTTTTTTTTGTCCAGCAGTAAAAAGTATAATGTAGCTGAAAACAGTATAATACTGTTAAAAACAGTATGGTTGGGAACCCTACACGAGACATTAGCAAACCAGTTGATTTTGCAAGTGCTTTCTTTAACGCGCAGGCTCTGTCACCTCATCAATGATGCCAGATTACTCTGTAAACATCCAAAAGAAATACTTAACTATTTACAATCGGTTCAGAAAATTTGGGAAGTAATTTTATCACAAGTGCTTGTTATAGAAAGATAATATATTTTACGGCTATTATACATTCTATTTTCCTCGAGCATCTACTTAGTACAATGTTAAATTAGATATGGTTAATCAGATCACAAACCAAATCAGTATCTGCCTGATACTGTACCTGCATGTTGACCAAAGTGTAGCGAAGTGAATCATTGTTTTACTATATGATCAATATTTTCGTAGTAAATAATTTTACCTGGATAACAATAAGTTTACTTACTCGCACTTATACATGAATTGTGTTATGTAAAGGGCATGCCTAGATAGAGTTTACCAACATTATCTTTCTATACTGTGGCTCTGAAAGCCTACTATGAAAATCGAAATCCGGCAATGCGAAAATCGTTTTGCAGCTCCGAAGCATTTCGTAAAACCGGCCAAGTGCGAGTCGGACTCGCGCACTGAGGGTTCCGTGCCAACGTTAATTGAATTAGGCAATCCACTTACTTCCACTTAGTAAAATACCACAATATTTTGTTGACAGCAAATATAACTTTGTTTTTCATAGTGTTTGTATGAAGAACAAAGTTATGTTTGCGGTTGTTGAAAAAGTTCTATATCTCAAAAACTTCTCGTTCGATCCCGTTCGAACCAATTTTCGTTGAAAGTATTTGTTATGATCTATATCACATATTTTTTTCAAAATTTACACTCGCTTAGTTTAGAAGTTAGATGGGGGGGGACGCCCATTTTTCCACTTTGGAAGCGTCTAGCTAAGAAACCTTAGACTTTAAAAGAAAACGGTTTTAAGAATCTCTATGTCATTTTTAAAGACCTATCCATAGATACCCCACACGCATAGGTTTGACTAAAAAAATTTTTTTCGGTTTTAGTTTCATGTATGGGAGCCCCCCCTTAAATATCATAACTTTTTATTTTTTGTATGAGAATCGTAAAGCGGTTAACAGGATACATCTCCCTACTAAATTTCAATAGTGTGATGCTTATAGTTTCAGAATAAATTGGGTGTGACATACGGACGGACAGACAGACAGACAGACAGACAGACAGACAGACAGACAGACAGACAGACAGACTTGACGAAACTATAAGGGTTCCGTTTTCTGCCATTCGGCTACGGAACCCTAAAAAGGATTCCATACTTTAAAAATCGGATCTGGAAAATGATATTTGGATTGACGGGTTTCGTTTTTCGTTGTTCACCTGCTGTTTTACCATCTTAATTTAAAGACAAAGCTAATGAAAATTTAATGGGTTACAGTCGTAGTTTCGATAAGGCATACTAACTAGTAAATAGGTATATTCCGTGTTAAGAATAATGTAAATTTTTTAAGGGTCCTTAAGATGGTACCACATAGTTTATTCGCAGAAACTTATTTAATAAATGTTTATACTTCATTAGAAGTTAGAGTTCCTGGCTACTGAACCAGCGGTCGCGGGAATCCCGCAAGGAGCAAATGTTTGTGTGATGAGAAACAAACATTTTGTATCTAAGTCATGGATGTTATATGTATTTAAGTATTTATGGAAGACGCCCCATGACATGTACCAGACAATTGGTGTGTTGTCTGGCGCATATTTATTTACTTATTTATACATAGTATAGACTTGCTGTCACTATGTGTTACAGGAAATGTATGAATTCTAGGAATTGTATACATCTACTAGGAAATGTATAAAATATTAATGCAGAGATTATTTAACATGCACATATCCTAGGAACTGTATACATTTAGGAATTTTATAGAATTCCAATACCGTATAAGGAAATATATAAAATGAACGCTGTGTGTGAATAAAATAAATAAACCAGAATAAAGAATCATAGTTTTTAATAAGGATCGCATTGTGTCTATTATTTAATGATCATACAGTATGTTATATCTTTACTTCTTACTAATTTAAGGATCGGAGTTTTTATTATGGCTCTCATATAGACAATCAAGTATCAATCATACGGTATAAAACTATAATATCTTCATACTTCTTGATAATTTACTAAATGGAGTTTTCTTTAGGCTCTTATTGAGACTCATAAGTAAATTCAATTTAATGCATTACATTTGCAATTGGTGTTTAAGAAATGCATAAATTTCTAACATGATTATATCACACATTTACGGGAGATTTTAGAAATTATATACAATTCTTTGGAATTGTATACAATGACGGATTTAATACATTTCCTGTAACGTATTTAAAAGTGAAGAAAGTAAGTATACAGGGTGTGGTGTGTAATAGAAGCAAAAGTTTTAAATATAGGCCCTTTAAGTAGCCAGTAATAGATGCAAAATGGTTTCAATTTATCAAAATGCAAAATACATTTATTGTTATTTTCTAACAAAATTAATCAGACCAGCAATGGATTGCAAACAAAAACGTCTAGTATTTTACACAAACTTAACACTTTCATTCATCATCGAGTTAGCGATCTTGATATACATTGATTAGCGATTATAACTTTGGATTACTAAATCTATGAGTTAAAGCATTTTAGGGCTCTATCAAGGTAACCGAGTATCATCTGTAGAATCTTTGATTAAAATGTTTGCTCCTACATATTACTGGCAACACGTTTTATACAGGAAATCCGTTAATTGGCCTGACGAAACCGACAGTTTTTCATATTTTTACCTTTATCTTGACGTACCGAATCTTGACTTTACCCTTAACGGAGTTCTTACAATTTTATTAGATAAACGGCAATTTTGTCTACCCACCGCCACCGGCAGTTAGACTTGAGAAAATGACAACGTCCTCTGTTACTCAACGCCTTCCTTTATCAAACAGATAACATAATTTCACACAATAGCGTATTCACAAACGCGATACGACTCACATGAAGATCACTAATCCATTCAAAATATCCTACCACTTTTAAATTCATTCTTATGGTTAATGGTAGTGGTTCCTTAAAGTAACTTTGTTTTCCTCCAATTTAACAAGTAAAACCACATTAATTTTTGAATCACTCGTGTCAATATGGCGTATAAGTTTCGTTGTATAGTGATTGATTTTTCTACGAAAACAGTTGCAATCCACACAAGAGTGATAAAGGAAAAAAAACGGTCAAGTGCGATTCGGACTCGCGCACTGAGGGTTCCGTACCAACTTTAACTGAATTAGGGAATCCACTTATTTCCACTTAGGAAAATACCACAATATTTTGTTGACAGCAAATATAACTTTGTGGTTTCATAGTGTTTGTATGAAGTACAAAGTTATGTTTGCGGTTGTTGGAAATGTGCTATACCTATCTTAAAAACTTCTCGTTCGATCCCGTCCGAACCAATTTTAGTTGAAAGTATTTGTTAAAATCTACATTATATATTTTTTTCAAAATTTACACTCGCTTAGTTTAGAAGTTAGATAGACGCCCATTTTACCACTTTGGAAGCGTCTAGCTATGAAACGTTAGACTTTAAAAGAAAATGGTTTTAGAAACCTCTATGTCATTTTAAAAGACCTGGCCATAGACCCCACACGTATAGGTTTGACTAAAAAATTCAAGTAAGTTTCATGTATGGTAGCCCCCCTTAAATGTCAATATTTTTTATTTTTTGTATAAGGATCGGAAAGCGGTTAACAAGATATATCTTTCTACCAAATTTTACAATGTGATGCTTATAGTTACAGAATAAAATGGCTGTGATATACGGACGGACAGACAGACAGACTTGACGAAACTATAAGGGTTCCGATATTTGCCATTCGGCTACGGAACCCTAATTAGCTAAATTTTATAAGTATGTAGTTGTGTTAATGTTTTGCGTAATTTGCGAACGAAAATCAAGTCAAATCCAAGTTTATCGACGACGACCCGTCTGGTGTAGTGGTCGAGAAATCGCCTACTACGCAGCGGGTGCGGGTTCGATCCCCGCACAATACAAACATTTGTGTGCATGAACATGTCTGTTTGTATTGGTCTGGGTGTTTTCTATGTATATCATGTATGTATTTACAAACAAAAAGTATTTAAGTATTATATCCGTTGTCTGGCACCCATAACACAAGCTTTGAGTAGCTTACTTTGGGGCTAGATGGCGATGTGTGGGAATGTCTAAAGGATATTTATTTATTTGTTTTTTGTTTATTTGTTTTTTTTATCGATTTACAACTTAGCGTCTTATGCTTGGAAGGTCTATATTAGATTGCAGATATCGATGCATGTCATTTTCACTAACACTACCTTGGTCCTGTCAAGAAATACATGCAGAAAAATAATACAAATATGAATTAACATACAATACCGAACAGACACTAGGTATAGCACTTTAACGCAAATAGTTCTTCAAAATAGTCTTTCTAGACTTGTCGAATATTGTAAACAATCATTTTATAGCTTTTAAAATTATATCAGTGAATAAATTTAACCTACTATTTGTTTTCAAAATATCTCAGTGTTAAACTATGAATAACTTATGTAGGTTGTAAGTTGTGTGTATATCTTTTTTTAATGAATCATTTCTCTAAAGAGGAATGTCATGTTTGTTTAAATATTCGACAAGCAATGAATAACTGACTTTACAAATACATCTAATAACTACTGGCTTGAGAGAGTTACACCTGTAGAAAATATTTTTTTGGCAGATAATAGCTAAATATATTCTATTTTAGCATAAATTGTATGGCTTGTTCTTGAACCTCACTTTTTTGACTTTTCATTGTGGTTTTGGTTGCTCAATGACGATCATTTTTTTTAAGATAAACATTTGTTATGTTTATTCTTCTCACTTTTTTCTTGGAACTTTAGATGTAGACACGCCGCAGTGCGTCAAGCCAATTTCAAGCTAAATATCTGGCGACTCAGCGCCGCGTGTATATTTACACGAACCATATTGGTACCACTCCATAACTCTAAACTTATTCAACAGAATCAAATCAAATTACGTTTATTCATTAATATCTATAAGGACCAGAAGAACCTTAATTTTGATTAGCCAGGCCTTAGGTCATCTGACCTAGGTAATTATAATTTGGTAACTTGCTAGGTAAGAAAGTTAAAAAAATTGAGGGGGTATACAACAAAATAATATTTTATTTGTGCGTCTGAAACCGTTTTAATAAGTTGATATTTAGAACTTACACATAATATGTAGTTTTACATTTCCACTATAAAAGAAGTATAAAAAACCAGCCAAGTGCGAGTCGAACTCGCGCTCTGAGGGTTCCGTGCCAACTTTAACTGAATTAGGGAATCCACTTACTCCCATTTAGCTAAAATACCACAAAATTTTGTTGACAGCAAACATAACTTTGTTTTTCAGTGTTTGTATGAAGAACAAAGTTATGTTGGCGGTTGTTGATAATGTGCTATAGCTCAAAAACTACTCATTCGATTTCGTCCAAACCAATTTTCGTTGAAATTATTTGTTAAGATTTACATCATATTTTTTTTCGTAATTTACATTTGCTTAGTTAAGAAGTTAGAGGTTACACCAGTTACACCTATTTTGCCACTTTGGAATCGTCTATCTATCAAACGTTACGTTTACAAGGAAATGGTTTTAGGAACCTCTATGTCATTTTAAAAAAACTACCCATAGACACCCCCACACGCATAGCTAGGTTTGTAAGAAAATATTGTTTCGGTTTTAGTTTTTATATGGGAGCCTCATATATCATTATTTTTTATTTTTGTATAAGAATCGTAAAGCAGTTAACAGGATACATCTTCCTACCAAATTTCAACAGTGTGATGCGTAAAGTTACGACAGACAGATAACAGACTTAACGAAACTATAAGGGTTCCGTATTTTGCCATTACGGCTACGGAACCTTAACAAGTAAAATATCTACAAGTTACAAACTTTCACAAGAACAAAATATAAATACATAGAAATCGTGACCCTGAGAAATCATATTTTTTCTTCGACAAAGAAAATTCGATCGGAGAATTTTTTTCGTGCGTATTGCACTAGAATTGCCCCCTGGGCCCTGATCATGATGAGTAACATGGTTGTTCTCTCTAATCATACAGGGTGTTGCTTTGGTCAGTGACATCCAACTCAGGGATAATAATATGAGTTAGGTACGTTTATTCTATAAAAAATGATTTCTTAAAATTCTGAACAAGTTTTATATAAGAAAACCTCGTCACAACATTCAAAAAAATTACAAAACGAATGGGAAAACTCGCACCCTAGCGCGTAGCTAGCGCTTATCTACAAAATACTACGCTGTAGCTCGTAAGCTACGAAGAGGCTACCTAGTGTTGGTAGTTTTGACTCGATTGCTGTACCGCATAAAAAAATGCTTTTTTTGGATTTTTCCATTTCAAAAAAATATTTATTTTTTGGCATCAGTATCGTTTGTACAGCTACCCCTGAGTCGCTCGTCGCTGACCAAAACAACACCCTGTATGTATGCTCCTATATTTTCTTTAGACATTTATCCAAATAAAATATCTTGTAAATTGTAAATAAAGTGAAAAGATAGCCTTAAAAAAATTCCACTACTGGAAAAAGACCTTACCGCACTTATGAGCCACTACAATGCGGGCTCAGTGGCAAGGCAAGGGACTAACCTTGCTGTCAAATTTTATCAAGCCGTCCAAAGGGCCTCTGATAAGCCCTAACGACTAATATCAACCGATATTCGACTCGATTCGATAAGGATCGCGGAGAGGCTTGTGATATACGTCACTTAATATGGTTGGAATGGTCACCCATCCAAATACAACCGCGCCTTCTAAGACGCTTAACTTCGGTATCACAACCAAAGTGCGTCCACCACTGCACTACGAACACCTTTTTGTTATGTACTAATACTTTATTCTTAATTTATCTTCATTAAATAACAAACAGACCATTGTTTACACAAAATATTGTTATTTAGATATATTTATTATAATAGACCGGTTTGATTAGGGCATTGTAATGAAAGCAAAAAGCAAAAAAGAAATAATTAGGAAGCTATTAACTATGTTATTATCACTGTATCGGGGCCAGAGTCTTTAAGAACTCCCGTTGTATTGTAATTATTAATCTTTATGAGGGTAATAATCCCGAATATGTCTTAGACAAACTTCTTATTGTATTATGTTAAATGAAGAATCCCATTATAAAAAAAAAACATATAAAACCGAGTACTGTTTATACTAATTATATTTTTGTTAGAATACACGTCGACGTTCTCACTCTGTATTTTGAACTATTTAACTTCGAAAATTTTAAGTTTTTCAATTCCCCACATCCCTCAATAATTAGGGATATAACATAATTATCTAATAAAATATCTTATAAAACGTTAATTAAGTATAACTTTCCATGCAAAACTACCAAGGTTATTGATTTCACTAAAGAATACATGGATGAATTATCTTAAACAAACAAATGAATGTTAATTGTCGGTAAATAGTCGATTATCAACATCTAGAACAAACAAATTGAAGTTAAATTATAAGTGGTCAATGTTGAAACTTGTGCTTATGTTTGTATATAGGTAGTATGTGCTGAAATGTATCATCACAAATATTTAATAACCACGACAATGATCAGTCTGAAACCAAACAAAACAAAGAACTTCTTCAGAAAGACTTCACAATGGAACCTCTGTCGTGGATAGCGAAGGAAACTCAAGGCAATTTAGATTCTTTCCTGTTTTTTTGCTTAAATTATATTTTACCGGCATATACTCGTATATACAAAGTTATTTCGGTAGTTGTTAAAAACACGCTTTGTAGAGTTATCTGCAGATAAATGTATAATTTATTAAATTGACACTTGTATTTTAATATGTTACTTAAAATTTCTCTGAAATCAAGTATCAGGGGAACAAATAAGATGCTTAACAAATCACAGTTTAATTGTCACTGTCACAATGGCATACATATAAGTTTAATGTTGCTTTTCCATAAAACACTGGGTTCTACTTTCGCTTGCCAGACTTTACTAAAGCGAAATTTTGAAAGTCTAAGTGCACCTTCACATAAGAGCATCAGCAGCGCGGCAGCAGCGGATGCCTTTACATTAGCAGTGCGATGGTCGCGCGACTGGATCGGTCCCACTACACTCATTGCCCATTTCAGTGCTAATACCGGTATAGTATTACCACTGCAATGGGTAATGGGTATAGTGGGACGGACCCGCGCGACTTACGCGTCGCTGTGGCCGCGCTGCCGTGTATAGTATGAAATCATCGGCAGCGCGACTGTCGCGCGTAAGTCGCGCTGCTGCCGCGCTACTAAGGTCGCCTTAATGTGAAAGCGCTCTAATGTGGAGGGCTTACTGCTGTCATTTTATGTGTAAAATTGTAAGCAGCGCGACTGCCGCGCGACCGTTGCGCTGCTAAAGACGCCTTAGCGTGAAAGCGCTCGAATTCAACAAAAACAATAATGGCTACTTACTATACTCGCGTCAATCTGACCTGTAATTAGCTTTGATTAATGTTCGATTTTTCTAAGAAAATTAGATCAAATCTGACTTTTTATGATACTTTAAATGATATCTCAATTATCAAACTATTTAAGTCTATATTTTGCGTCAACAAAGTTGTATTTTTTATTATTTTTGACGATAATAACTATCGACGCGAGTGATTTGAAAATAGTATCCAAGGATGAAATTTATTTTATCAATGGGTAATAATAATAATAACTACGAGTATAAAATGCGCATCTATACTTAATATTATAAAGCTGAAGAGTTTGTTTGTTTGTTTGAACGCGCTTATTTTAGGAACTACTGGATTGATTTCATAAAATATTTTTGTGTTGGATAGCTTATTTATCGAGGAAGGCTTTAGGCTATGGTACATATTCACGCTGCGACGGAAGGGGAGGGAGCAAACACAAAATGCACGGACGAAGTCTTAGAAGACCGCTATATAACATAAACATGTTAATTATAACATCCTAATTTTGCCGTCAGGACGCAAGACTATCCTTGACAATGTCAGTGGGTCCTTCAACGCAGGCGAGCTGAGCGTCATCATGGGCCAGTCAGGCGCCGGCAAGAGTTCTCTTATGGACATACTGGCAGGATACACGTAAGTTTACTTAAATTATAATATATAAGGAAACTATGTATGCCGTTAACCATCCGACTAAACCGCACCTGTGTAAACGAGCCCTTATCTAATCAGTTTTTGTCGCGAATATCCTGAACTTGACCTCGAATATTACAAAATTAACGTCAAAACTACTATTTATTTTAAGTTTGTTCTCTGTAAATAATTTTGTTATATTCATGCTATAACACCTTACAAAATGATAGATAGCTCTTTATTGCATATCACGTAAGAGTTCCATCACATACAATCGTTTATAATAAATTATGAAAGTGACTTTACAAAATGCTTAACTATGTAACTTAATGTTTTGAATTACGAATTTACGACATTTTAAGCTTCGATGTATGCATTTTCAATATACATTATCTCGGACTTTTTTACCACGGTGTTTAATCAACATAGAATACATTCAATGTGCTAGAACATCCTTGGTGTGAAACAGCATCTACCAATTTCCAATGGTAGACGCTGGTTCACACTTCTTCACACCCTTATAGAGATATGTGTGTCTCTCGTTCTCCATGATCCAATATATCTACATGTTGAGGTTTATCTAAATCGATTCAGCTGCTTGATAGTGAAAATGTTATATACACAAAAAAATTATCAGTTACTAAGGCATTAATTAATCGGTCGTTTAGTAATGTTTATTATAAGTTAGATCGCTATGTGTCACACATTAAGGTACACACATATTGTGTGTGTGTCTTGTCTATGTGTTTTTCAGTCTGTCTGCCTGCAGTGTTACTATCTGTGCCACCGTAGCTCCTAAACAGGTGAACCGATTTTTAGTCTTGATACTCTTTATTTAAAAGCTTTTTTTTTTGGTTTGGTTCAACGTTTTGGATCGTTTTTAGGTAGGTATTTTAGCTTTATGCCAATATTGATAAGTTTTTTTTAAGGGTATTTTTTATGCCAACCATGGACAAAAGGTCGACTTAACGCCATATTATGGCATTCTCTACCAGTGATACATCTGGGCTAAGCAAAAATGAATTGGGTTAGTGGGACAAAGAAATAGTATAAATTATTAGAAAAAAAAATATGTTTAAAAAGTCCACTTCTAAAAACGGAAAAAATAGCATCCACAGCTCCGGCATACGCGCCACAGGCTAGGCAGCTTTTCATAGCCCCTAGTTAGTAGTTTCTTAAAGATCGTGACTTCAACGAAAACGTGTCAGCATACTTTTCCACGCATCGTGGTCTTCAACTTGATAGAGAACCTAGGATATCGACATCAGATGGGGTCTACCCTGTTTCGCAGAATTTTTATTGTCATAATTTTATTTGGCATATCATCAAATAGCATAAACTTCCTTTCGCAGAACAACAACTAGCATTCACTCATTTATCGACGTTCAAAACGCATAATCGTGTAAGCTACAATCATCTTTAGGCAGAAATTTTATATCCATAATAGTCTTAAAGCAGAATCATCCTAACGCAGAAAGTTCACAGATAGAATCGTCGTGTGGCATACAATTCGTATATATAGTCATTAATAGGCAGAATCATCCTATCGCAGAAAGTTCACAGTCCGAATCGTCTTTTGGCATAATTTTCATATTTAATATTCTCCTATAAACCTTAATTTCTCTGTGTATCCCAAGAAGTTTGCTTTCTTCATAGTATGCCTAGTCAAATTATGCCAAATAAACATCGTACTTAATAAACATTATGCTTGGCGAAAGTGCCTTATAAATTTCTGCTATCTTAAAAGTATGCCATTGTAAATTCGGGCATATAAATATTCGACCAAACAATAATTATGCTAACAGAAAATTCTGCCTGAATAATATTCGACTAAAGAAAATTATGCCAAGTGTGTTATGCCAAGTGACTTTCGGAGCAAAAAGATTCTGCCAGATGGAGGGAACCCCATCAGATGATCAGTCAATCATTTAGGACTACGTCTTCTTAGATGTTGCTATCAACATTGCCGGTTACATGAGTTTTCCTTGGTTGTCTACTCTTTGGCGTGCTGTATGAAGGACTATAGCAGTGAAGGACTATAGCAAAGTATACATATAAGGTCACCCCGTTTAAAGTGAAAATATTTAAAGAACCGATTCAGCACAATAAATGAATGTTTTTGAAGGAAACACTTTGAGTTTTTATACGCTTGTTTTTGAAAAATTTAGAGATTAAAGTAATTATTTTTTGGAGACCTAGTTTTGTTATTAATTCAGTTTAATAACAAAACAATGTCTCCAAAAGATTATGCATTAAAATGAAACAGACAAATCCAATGACGTTGATAAATTTTAAAATTGACGGAGTGTTGTTTTAAAAAATGATTCTATATTTTCTTTTTTAGGGAAAATAAAAAAAAATCAAAATAACGATTTTCGAAATAAATGCCCTGTTTATATAATGTTAACAAAGACAATTAAAATATTATTGCTTAAAACGATTTGAAGCGCCGCTGCTGTGTGTCTATTTTGAGTTCCGTTAAAATGGAGACGTTATCGCGCTAGTGCCAGGCTTAGTTCAAGAGATACGAAGCATTCTTCGCCAACCACACCTCGAAAGCTAAACCGTTTCCTTTCTGCCGCTTTTAGTCCCCAGCCATCAAAGCCGTAGAGTAGGAAAGACCATAATAAATGTCCGATCGATGTTATTTTTTGAATCGTTTGTAATGATGTGGTCTTTCCATATCTTGCCGAGATTAGTTATAGCTGTCTTGGTTATGGACAACATTTTTTTAAAACTTTATTGCACTATGAGTTGTACGATTGGCGGACTGAATGCCTAAGGCATTATTTGCCAGTCTACCGCTTGGGAATGCAAAGAGTTTCAGTGGCGGAATAATTACAACAAGCGGTCCCTCGCGACTTCTATCGCGTGTTTTGAGCCCATTCCTTTATACAGGGTGTTGTTTTGGTCAGCGACGAGCGACTCAGGGGTGGCTGTAAAAACGATACTGATGCCAAAAAAATATAAATAAAAAATATATTTTTAAATGGAATAAACCCACAAAATCAATTTTTTTATGCGGTACAGCGATCGAGTCAAAACTACCAACACCAGGTAGTGTCTTCGTCGCTTACTAGCTACGGCGTAGTATTTCGTAAATAAGCGCTAGCTACGCGCTAGGGTGCGAGTTTTCCCATTCGTTTTTTTTTATGTTGTGAAGAGTGAAAACTTGCTCAGAATTTAAAGGCATTTTTTTTTAGAATAAGCATAACTCATATTGTCATCCCTGAGTTGGATGTCACTGACCCAAACAACATCCTGTATATAAGCTATCAAACACAAAATATATTTTCAAATCGGTCCAATAGTTCCTGAGATCGGCGCATTCAAACAAACAAACAAACTCTTCAGCTTTATAATTAAATAAAAAGTACCAAGAGTGAGTACAAAAAAGATACATAATGCATAATATAACCCTTTTGTGGCCTTGGCCATGCTTATGCGTCGTCAGATTTCTTGCTTACAGCCATTCTTGTCAGTGATGGATGAATGACAGGACAGGACAGGTGGTACTGAAAATCATGTAGGTACCATTTCATAGCCTTTCAGGAAATTGGTGCGCTGTATTATGTTAAAACGTTCAACGATTTGTTTCGGAGTTACTTTAAAACTTTGATATTTCCTAAGATAAAATATTAATTGAAATGCTTATCTATACTAATATTATAAAGCTGAAGAGCTTTTTTGTTTGTGTGTTTGAACGCGCTAATCTAAGGAACTACTAGACTGATATAAAAAAAATATTTTTGTGATGGATTGCTTATTTATCAAGAAAGGCTTTACGCTATACTACATCACGTTGCGACGGCAGGGGAGCAAACTCAAAATGCACGAACAAAGTTGCGGGTTCCGCTAGTCATGAATAACGTATTTATTTGGATCATAAAATTATTATCCCTTTGGAGAGCAAAATTAATATTATGATTTGGATAAAGATGATAATTCAGAAAAAACTTTCGAAAATATTGCATTATTGTTAATCAAGTTTTATTATCATAAAAAATATTTGAGCAAGTCTACCTTAAAAAATAAATATAAGTTTAATCAAAATCTATTCAGTAAATTTTGCTTGAAGAAAAACATCCACATCCATAAAAACCATCACAAACTTTCGCGTTTATAATATTAGTAGGATTTTATACTAATGTAAGGGAACATTAGTATAAAATCCTACTAAATTGCACCAGTTCATTCCCTTACTAATGTAAGGGAATGAACTGGTGCAATTTTTGAATACCTATAACAAGAAAAAATAA
The DNA here is from genome assembly GCA_963924145.1 of Pyrausta purpuralis. NCBI lineage: Eukaryota > Metazoa > Arthropoda > Insecta > Lepidoptera > Crambidae > Pyrausta > Pyrausta purpuralis. The sequence continues at coordinate 10,308,175 of OZ001656.1, forward strand.
CTTTTACTTCGTGCTGAATTGATGGATGAACTAATTGTTTGTATGTAGCCGTAAAAATATGTGAATGCGGCCAAACCCTTAGTAACCCAAACTTGTTTAGTCTAGGCTAAAATAGTACTTCCAATACGCGATAGAATTAACTGGTAACCAAACTGAAAAAAACTGAAATTTTGTTTGTTTGAACGCGTTAATCTTAGGAATTTTTGGTCTGGTTAGATACATAATTGTTGTTTTGGATAGCACATTTATCAAGGAAGGCTACGCTTTAACTTAAAAAAGCAGAGCAGCAATTAAAAACGGGTTATAAATGTATTTTTAGAGCTCCCATTGCGTACGGTGCGTAAACCATTTAAGTTTAACAAAAATATGCATGACGAGAATTGTTGCGCTTTAAAAGTTCTACAATATAATCCTCGACTCGTTTAATTATTTGTGGTAAACTCACAACGACTATTTTTTATGTTAATTTTGTATATAGATAGGGCACTTTTTTAAATATGTTTTATCGTAATACAAACGGGTATTAGTTTCCATAAACATCATTTGATTTCATTACATATCTAAGAACCTAGGTCATAGTTTTAAAATAACTCTGAACAAAAATAATGCTCGCAGCTAAAGTACGACGCGTGCTTGCGCTTGCGACTATGGTCGTTGGCCTCTGCGCGTATACTTACTATGGAACACGTGGGCGTTACGTTAAAATATTTGATGGGTAATCCGAAATTTACGTGCTTTTATATCAATATCAACGAGGTAGGCTTTACCTGAACTGGTTTATCCTATCGGACTTAGACGAGCCAATTTGGTCCAGGACTCTAGTCTATATCAGTTGATCCTATCGCGTATAAGAACTAGGTTAGCCTTAGCAAAACGAGTTTGTCCTGAAATCGGGTTTGACCGGTAACACATATAAAAATTTACGCCAGGCAACACACACCAACTGTCATGGTTTTGAAGTAAAAGTTTCTTCCTTGTGTTACGAATACCAGACAACGTTTATGATGGAGACATCTTCCATTAATAGTGAAATACATAGACACATCCATGACTTAGGAAATGTTCGTGCTCATCACATTTACATTTGCTCCTTGTGGGTCTCAAACCCGCGACCGCTGGCATAGCAGTCGGGGGCACTAACCACTACACCAAACGCGTCGTCAAAACATATAAATTCAGTAGTTTCAACTGCAAGTAGCATTGTAAGGTTACATGTAAACGTTTCGTCGCAACATGACTAAGAGTTTCACGGTTACGTTCAAAGAGTAGATTTATATTCAATAAAAAAATACTTGGTTTTGTAGTAATTAATAAATATGTAGATAAATATTTAAATACGCTTACGCATTTTAGTCGTGGAATTTAGAAAAAAAAAATGTTTTTTCGATTACGAACTTCATTTTTAACGATGTGGGTTTTTCCATATATTTGTTTTAAACTGTTTCAATGATTTTTTATTTTCTTAACGCATAAGCAACGTAGTTATTGAGAAATAATCACTAAGAGTTATTCAAATATTTCGTAAATTAAATTCTGTTTATGTGTTTATAGTTTAAAGGTTAGTTAGACTTTATTTATATTATATTTTCGGTTATTATGTTAATTCAATCAATCAATCAATTCAATCTACCTGACCTTGTAGCAACTACCCCTGGCGGATTAATACCATTATGACTATCTTAAAGCCATCGCCGATAAATTAAAAATCCATTGCAAAAAAAACTGCATGTGAATCCAGCCTGACGGTCTTGAGATACACGGGAACATTTCATAGTCATTTTACGAAAGAAAGAAAAGGCAAGTGCAGCGCCCCCTGGTGGATTAACACTATAATACCTATCTAAGAACCATCGCCAATACTTACAAAATCACTGCAGAAAACTGTATGTCAATCGGTCTAGCCGTTCTTGAGATACATGGGAACATTCAGTTTTTTACAAAGAACTATGTCGAGACTTCCGTACCTGTCTCGAACACATGCAGATCCTTCTGGGCATGCTGAAGATGCAGTTGACCAGCATTTCCTAAAGCAACCAGTCCCACTCTTGAATAACGGCTTCTCTGGGCTCTGGCACTGTCTTGGGACGTCGCTGACGGTTCCAAACAGCGCGCTTAAAAGCATCCCACGCGTGCTCTGTAGGGTTTAAGTCAGGCGAGACGCCAGGCCAGTCTAACCTTGTGATAACGTATTCTCGGGGAGCAGCATTGACTCGTTGAACTCAATGTGCAATTTGGTTCCCATGGTTTACTCGGAATGGTCTGACAATTCCATCGTTATCAACCGTTTTATACATGACTGCCGTCATGAAGCCTCGATACGAGATCAATGGCGTTCTAGCTCCAATCATAATACCATACCATAAGGATACCGATTTCCCACCTTGCTGAACCATTCCAGTGCCAGTTTTTACCTTTCACGGTCTCCTGGTCTTCTCCAGATACAGACACGTTGGTTATCTGGATGAGTTCTGATTGGCGATTCGTTAACAAAGAGACTGTTTTGCCAAATGTTTTCTTCTTCATCTTCTTCATTTTGCCAAAGCCCACAGCAATCTCCGTTATTGAGGTTGCTGGAAAATTCAGCTGGGTGGTGGTCAGCTCAATTACCCATCCCGTGGTACCTCTGCAACGTATTTACGACATAAAATTGTGATATGACATCTCTGCGTGCTGTTTCTCTAGTGCTATATATCTTTTTCTTCACTCAAAGTAAGTATTCTTCCCTCAAAGTTAGTATTCTTGCTCATAAAACTTCCGATAATCCTCTTGGCATTTTGTCAACTACAACTTTTCGCAAAAAGTACTTCTAAATTCGTAAAAAAAATTAGAAATCAGATTTCTGAATGAGCTTAAGCTAGTACCGATAGCCGTTTTATATGAAAAAACAACTAAACGGTTTTATTGTTTCATATTATTATCCTTCAAAACAGGTTTCGTTTTTTAAAAATGGTCTCAAACTTTTTTATGCGATGGATGTACTTGTAATTAATTGCCAAGAAATACCATTTATTTATAAACACGAATTCATGTGTTGGGTAGTTAGGCATTAAAGTGTTAACGAACTACTTGATTCAATACAAAATACTGCCGGTATTTAGCGCAACATACGTAAATAGAAGGAAATTATTTGTTATCACAAAGTTTGCTGTAGGTATATGTTGTAAATAATTCGCATGCACTAGAATTAATGTATTTTTGCAAATGAATGATTTGACACCGAGTAACTACCCACAGACCTCCAAAAAACTCATCTATATATGTAGAACGTTGATCACTATCACCATCATATCAGAAAAAGGACGTCCACTTCTGAACATAGGCCCTCCCTACAGATATCTACAGCAACTGGTTAACAGCGGTCTGCATCTAGTGTAGTCCTGCGATCTTCACAAAGTCATCTGACTATCTTGTCAGTGGACGGCTACGCTGCGCCTTTGGTCAAAGTGCTCCATACTAAAATTTCTTTGCCCCAAAACCCATCAGTTTTTCGCGCTATGTGAATTTTTTTCGGAAAAAACAAAGTGCAGCGCGAAATATTATCGGCGATTCTCACGTCAATCAACTTGGTACTTCGATGGCGCATTTTTTACCTAAAATCAAAGTTATATACCCATACGTAAAAAATCGCACGGATGAAATTGAAATGCATAAAAATCGTAAACCTGAGAAATCAAAATCAAATTTTTGCTCAACCAAGAAAGTTTGGGCGGTGAAATTTTTTCGTACACGAACTATTCGAGAATGGTTATATGTACCCTACCGATTGGCACTTCAGCTAACTGATTCGCAGAGGTACGTCTATGTTCATGTAGAGCTTTTCCTGGAATAATAATTTAACAGCGTAAATATACTATTAAACAAGTGTGTACCTTACTTGAAATTGAATTAAACTATATAAAGAAACCTGGCTGTGTTAATGATCTTTGCATGACGTATGCTATATCTGCCAAAATACATATTATAGTAGCATGAATACTGAGGATCGTGACTCATTCATCCGTGAAAATATGTCAATTTGTTGAATAGTTTGTTATCAAATGCTTTTTGAGCATCGCTTTATCTACAGATAGGTACGACTCACCTCACTTGTACCACTGATATGTGATCAGTTTTATCCATGGTTAGTATGACTAACAATTATCGTCCATAAAATTACGATGACTCATTTATTGAGATTTTATTTATAAAATGCTGAAAAATCAGCCCAACTCTGCGCAACCGAGTCGTTGCATTGTCACACTTACCTATTTATCTGAATAAGTTCTACAGTTTCAGGACTAAAAAACCGGCTAAGTGCGAGTCGGACTCGCCCACTGAGGGTCCGTGACAACTTTAACTGAATTAGGGATCCACATACTTCCACTTAGCCAAAATACCACAATATTTTGTTGACAGCAAACATAACTTTGTTTTTCAAAGTGTTTGTATGAAGAACAAAGTTATGGTTTAGAGTTTATTTCATCTTTAAGAACAAAGTTATGTTTGTTTAATATGTGCTATATCTCAAAAACTTTTAGTTCGATCCCGTCCAAACCAATAAATAAATAGCTTAACAAACAATAAAAGTGTTTGTTAAAATCTAAATTATATATTTTATCAAAATTTCCACTCTCTTAGTTTAAAAGCTAGATGGGGGACGCCCATTTTACCTTTTCCCTTTCCATTCACTTTGGAAGCGTCTATCTATCAAACATTGGACTTTTAAAGAAAATAGTTTTAAGAATGAATTTTATGTCATTTTGAAAGGCCTATCCATAGATAGAGCACACGCATAGGTTTGACAAAAAAAATGGTTTTAGTTTCATATATCGGAGCCCCCTCAAATGTAATCATTGTTTATCTATACTAATATTATAAAGCTGAAGAGTTTGTTTGTTTGTTTGAACGCGCAAATCTCAAAAACTACTGGCCCGATTTGAAAAAATATTTTTACGTTGGATAGTCCATTTATCGAGGAAGGCTTTAGGCTATATAACATAGAGATAAGACGCATAAGACTACAGCAGAAATGAAAAATGTTGCGAAAACGGGAGAAAGATATTCCTTTTGAGAGCTTCCGCTGCATACGCTGCGGAAACCGCTTAAGTTACACAAAAATCATGTATGACAGGATTGTTCAGCATTAAAAGTTCTATAATAAAGTCCGCGACAGCATATCTCTATCTTTTATGGTTGACTTACTACAACCATTTTTATGTTAATAAATTTGTAAAAATATTATGCATTATTTTTAGAGGTGTATTATACACACAGGTATTTATTCTTATCAAAATAAGTAGATTCATCATCACGAGCATTTCATTTAGAACAAAGTTTCCCTGTATATCATTTGACTAGCGGTCCCCCGCGACTTCGTCCGCGCGTTTTGAGTTTGCTCCCTCCCCTCCCGTCGCAGCGTGATGTTTTATATCCTAAAGCCTTTCTCAATAAATAAGCTATCTAACACAGAAATATTTTTCAAATCGGTCCAGCAGTTCCTGACATAAGGGCGTTCAAAACAACAAACTCTTCAGCTTTATAATATAATTAGCGCAAGCGCACGTTGTACTTAAGCTGCGAACATTATTTTGGTGCGGAGTTATGTTAAAACTGTGATTCCTAAGATATTTATTGGAATCAAATGATATAAAGGGCATTTTTGTTCTAAATGTAATGCTCGTGATGATAAATGTATTTATTTTGATAAGAATAAATACCTGTGTGTATAATACACCTCTAAAAATGATGCATTATTTTTTTACAAATTTACTAACATAAAAAAGGTTGTAGTAAGTCAACCATAAAAGATAGACTTATGCTGTCGCGGACTTTATTATAGAACTCTTAATGCTGAACAATCTTGTCATACATGATTTTTGTGTAACTTTAGCGGTTTCCGCAGCGTACGCAGCGGAAGCTCTCAAAAGGAATATCTTTCTCCCGTTTTCACAACATTTTTCATTGCTGCTGTGGTCTTGTGAGTCGTATCTTTATGTTATATAGCTTAAAGCCTTCCTCGATAAATGGACTATCTAACATAAAAATATTTTTTCAAATCGGGCCCGCAGTTTCTGAGATTAGCGCGTTCAAACAAACAAACAAACAAACAAACAAACAAACAAACTCTTCAGCTTTATAATATTAGTATAGATTTCAATAAATATCTTAGGAGCTATCACAGTTTTAACATAACTCCGTACCAAAATAATGTTCGCAGCTTAAGTACAACGTGCACTTGCGCTAATATATTATAAAGCTGAAGAGTTTGTTTGTTTGAGCGCGTTTATCTCAGGAACTGCTGGACCGATTTGAAAAAATATTTCTGTGTTGGATAGCTTATTTATCGAGAAAGGCTTAAGGATATAAAAAATGACGCTGTGACGGGAGGGGAGGGAGCAAACTCAAAACGTGCGGACGAAGTCGCGGGGGACCGCTAGTTATTGGTATAAGAATCGTAAAGCGGTTTACAGGATATATCTTCTTACGAAACTTTAACAGTGTGGATATTTGTAGTTACAAAATAAAGTGGCAGTGACATACGGACGGACAGACGGACTTGACGAAATTATAAGGGTTCCGTTTTTTGTCATTCGGCTACGAAACCCTAAAAACTCAAAATAACGCATTTGCCCTTTGTTTAGGAGAAGCTTATTCATTTGAAGACGTTGCACGATGTGCGTAGAGTGTTGTTGTACGTAAGCTTGAGATCATGCACCGACTCCAAATGATTTATTTTTCTCTTAAACAGCGGACGAATACGTTATTCTGAGCTTTTTAGTCAGTTTTTGAAGGCGATAATTAGTTTTATTATTTTTTCATGATTTTTTACTAACCAGACCACTGGACCGATTTTGATGAAATTTACACTACACCCTTAGTTGAAATATACGTGATTGAACTAAAAAAATAATCATTTCGCTATGACTTCTCGTTTTTGAGAAATCCATGGACAAACATACAAATATACAAACTTAAACACATACATACTCCTACGCAATTTAGCATACGTATTTGGAAGCTTTAATAGATCAACACACCTACTCACAAAGGCATCATCATCAACCACATTTTTGAAGTTGATTCATCTTTTTATCAATATAACTTATCTATAATAGTTTATATAGATTTCGTCTACGGTGGCCAGTCACAACGACTAACCGACTGCGCGGGACATATTATAGTGCACAAATGTGTGTGCAAACACAGGTGCACTCTCTGTTCCCTTCACCCTCATAGCCCGATGGGACAGGAATCTGATCCTAGGTATATTTTTTTGGCCTGACCTGGGGATCGAACCCGGGATCTCTGGCGCAGCCGTCGCTTTAAAGTGCGACTCTCTTACCGCTGCTCGATGGCGCAGCGGCAGTTAACTTATTTTACTACATTTTTATTTTATTTTTTAGTTAACTTATTTTTAACTTATCTATACATCATAACTATCACCATCATTATCAGCCAATGGACGTCCACTGCTGAACATAGCGGTGGTCCTGAGATCTTTACAAGGTTGTCTGTCCATCTTGTCAGTGGATGTTCAAACCTGCGCCTGCGTCGAAGGATCTTCAAAATAAAACTTTTCTGTCCCAACGGCCATCATCTTCGAACGTCGTAAAAGAACTCATGGCCGTTATGAGTCCTGTCCATTGCCACTTGAGCTTACTGATTCGCATGGCTGTGCTGTGTACATGAAAAGGTTTTCCTAAAATAAGAAATCTTTACGTAAGTTTTCAATTAAAAAAGTATTTAACAACCTTTAATCTGGATTACTTGTACTACTACTCTGTTTTGTCCTGGCATGTTAATACTTTTACCACAACAGTATGGCTTTATTAATGCCAAATCACCCAGAACAAACCTGGAGTGTTTCATGTCTGAGGTTGTCGGGGCGGTGGATCGTGGGATTCCTGTGCATGTCAATAACACAGCTTTAAGCAAGGCCTTCGACAAAGTTGAACAGCTTCAAACACTTGTTAATGAACTTTTCCGATGATGTGGTAACTTGGGAAGCCTTTTGAACTGGTGTGCGTCCTAGCTCGTTCAAAGATCCCCAGAGTTGTTATTTGTGGAAGAATTTCTAACTCATTCGTGGTGTCATCAGGAGTTCCACAGGGCACTTATTTGAAACCAATATTTTAACTTAACGTTAACTCAAACATATTTCTATACGCCGATGATCTCAAAATTACAAGGTGCGTAAATAGAAATTGACTGACAATTACTTCAAGAGGATCTAAATCGTTTCGCAGATTGGTGTTATTAGTCATATTTCTATTTTATTCAAAATAATTTAAAATGTACACAATGTAACTTCATACACGTTCCTCGCAAAGAGAGTCCATATTTAAATCCTATCTTCTTTATAACCGTGTGTTACGTGAAGTGGAAGTGATTTGCGACCTTGGGATTAACATATAGATGGATAAACTTCGCTTCCTTATTCACATTGGCAACATAACTTTAAGAGATTTGAAATTTTTGTGGCATTATTATGCGCCATTGTTAAGATTTTCAGCAGGCTTCAAGTAAAATTGCTGTTTTTAATTCATTAGGGCGATCAGGTTTGGAATATTGCAGTGTTATCTAAACTTTCTTATACACGGTCAACAAACGTTGGTTAGAATCTATTCAAAAATTGGCTAAACGGTTTCCTTTTTACAAATCACGTAGAATATTTTAAAGTCACTACGCTAAGAAACCTCAGGAATAATTTGAATATAATGTTTTCGTATAAATCACAATATTTAACAGACATGTTGGGTGCTCTGCAACCCAAGCTCAAATTACATTTAACAGACAGACATTCGCCGTTTAAGGCAAATAGTTTTAGGATTAACCTAGGCCATTTTTCAACTATCAATTGCTATGGAGCGTTACTTTATCTACAGATAGGTGTACGACACACCTCAGCGGCACCACTCATTGATAAGCAATCAGTTATATCCATGGTTAGTATGAGTAACAAATTTTTTTCATAAAATTACGATGACTCAGACTTTTCTATTTACTTGAATAAGTGACAAAAAAGTTTTAGGACGGACAGATGTAAATTTAGTACCCCGCAGGAGCGAAAAAAAACTTGTATTTCGTCACAAAAAAATTAATTAAATTTTCAGTGTTATTATGATGTGTTACCTTTTTCCCTCAAGCGTATGTGAACGAGACACAATAGAAATTCTATTGTTATGCGGCCTAATGCGACCGCTCGGATGTTGAAGTATTATGATTACTAATACTACAATTTCAACAATTGTCCTCGTGCAAACAATAATACATAAATTTTAAACTTATCCTTATCCTGATATGTAGCTTAATCCCGTATACAGCGTGTTACAAAAAGTTGCAGTGGAAATCTAAAAGAAAATTTATCATTTATTTAAAGCAAAAAATACACAGTAGATAGATATTCAATTACAAAATTAACATCACTTGCTACATGTGCAGACCCGGTAGGGTATATCAAAGTAAAACAAATTTACACGTAGGGTTATACCTGATAATAATGAACTGTGGAGAAATTAAAAATTGTGGAAGAGATGTTTTTTAATTAAAGCAATTCATTTTTCGAATATTTGTGTAGTTACATTTTATTCTACTGTAAGTAAATACTTATGCCTCTCAATCTATTATTGTCAAAGCATGTTAGTAATTTTCGAAAACAAAGTCGATTAAAGGATGTCGATGACATTCGAATTGTTTTGGTAACAATTGGAAAAGCTCCAACTCAGTCTCAATTTAATTTTATTAGGAATGCATTAAGTTTTCTGTCTGTTAGCTTTTGGTCCTGTATAAATAGTTTGTTTAATTCATTACTAATGCTTTGAATCGTACGGTCTTTGTAAATGATCGGCCTTCATTCACTGATTTCGAAACGATTAGTGCAACATTGACATAACCACAGTTGCATGAGTGCAAGTGCACTCGAGTATTAACACTTGGTGCACGCGGTTTATAAAAGCTCATGGTATACAATAAAGAAATAAGGGACGTTGTTATGAAATATTTTCTGATAAGACTGCGTATTTATTTATAAAATTAGCTTTTACAAAAAAGTAATAACCGACATCAAAACCAAAATGCACCAAAAATAAATTGTTCGCCTAAAATGGATCCTTTCCTTTAAAGGGTCAAGTGTTTATTTTAAATTTTTAGTGCATTTTTGTTTTCAAGACGGTTTTTTACTTTTTTTTGTAAACTTTATTTGTTCATTTTAAGTGATTAAAGGAGGGGGGACCCCTCCCCCCTCTTTTAATTGCACCTTATGACCACCTTACGACTCTGTTCTTTAAGAAGCTACAAATTGCCTATCCTGAGAACTGTCATTATAATCACTGAAGTCATAGGCGTTGATAAGTTCCACCATCAATTCAGGTCCACACGATGTTGACTATCAGACGTAACAACATGTCAAAATTAAGATTCTAGTACAAAATACTATACGTGACTTTAAAATTTGAGGGTTTTCCCTCGATTGCACCAAGATACCATCATCAGATTCCGACTTGGCAACAATGGGAAAAAGCGGTCTACAAATGACTGCGATATAAGGTAACACAGCCACAAAAAAACATACAGTCGAATTTATAACGTCCTATTTTTTTTAAGTCGGTTAAAAAAGGGGTCACTATAACGACGGCTTAGAAATATAACAAATTTTAAAGGAAAATTAAATCATGCTTTGTAACTAAATACTTTAGTATATTAATTTTTTACCAAGATAATAATTATGAAGTTGTTGTTTTAAATCAAAGGCATTCAACAAAACAAAAACATTCAAAGGACAAATTAGATAGCAGTCCATACTAAAAATAAAAACTTAAACCTAGCAAAAAAGTTCCACACTAAACGTAATTCTTAAAAAAAGTTCTATCGATTTTTCTTTAATTATCCACTTGATTAGCCTGAAACTTTTCGAGACAAGGAAATCTAACTACGTCAAAAAAAGAACAATAAAAAATAAAGGTCATTATATACTCCGTTTGCGTAACAACTCCGGCGTTGTTCGTTTTATTATCCATAATAAAATGGTAATAGTACGTAGTAAAAACTTGACCCAGTACTAAGAAGAAAAACAATACAACTTTTGAATATTGCGCAGCAAGGATGATGAAGGATAAACGCAACAAACAAGAAGGTTCTTTTTTTATTTAAAATAGGTTCCAGACTCTAGAGTTGAGAGCAAATCCATTTTGAATCCAGTCAATCTAGACCAAGGCAAGTAAGGCTAAAACGTCGAAGATGGAACGAGCTCACCCTATTGTACGCTACAAAGGCATTGTATTATTCGATAAAAGTCTCTTCATGTATAGTATATATTAGTATGTAAGCAACTTTATACTTCTCACAATCAAAATCATACTACATCATATCTGTCTGAAGATTAAGCATTCGATATCAGTGAATGATCTCTGCAACAATATTGCATTAATTCACTCGAGTGATGATGACTGATAAACGAAACAAATCAATTGATATTAAATATAAGGCTTGATTTATACCCTGATAGATAAAGCATACGACAAAGTCCCTACTTTGTATAGCATTAAACCATCCCCGATAAATAACAACACAAATATTTGTTCAAATCGGTCCAGTGGTTTCTGAGATTAACGCGTTCAAACAAACTGTTCAGCTTTATAATATAAGTAGAGATAAGGATGAGAAATATTTTTGAGAACACAGTTATTACTACTTAAAAAAAATATCATGTATAAACACGGTGCCAAAATTGAACTCTGCAAAAAGCGAGTTACTTTACTTTAAGCGTGTTTTTTTAGTGTGTTTATTGATTGAGAAGAAATGTTTTAATGAAGCTTAAAAAACTACATTTTTATTAAAGATATAGCTACGTAAGTTAAAATGATATTTCATGAATCAGAAAATCATAAAATTGAAATTGTCGATGCGAAATGTCAACAACTTTGCATCAGACTTCGCCCGCTGTAGTAGTAGTCGTACTCAGCATTAATTGAAGGAAATTGTATAAATAAATATTTTTATCGTAAATTCAAAAAAAGGGATACCGCCTAAAAAGTTAATTTGGACGCTTTTATTTCAATATGGTGGCGCAAGCGGCTGAAACACGTAAAGTTTATGAAATAACTCATTTAGAAAACTCCCTGAAAGCATTTTACGTTACATAATTACTAAATTACTGTGAAATTTGTGATTTGTCCATATTTAACCTGTAGAATGTGGCCTATGCCTTTTTTCATTACTTATTGTCTCACTTGACCATATTACTGCTCATATGTGTATGGTTTGATTTAATTAAAGTAATATGTATTTTATCAACGTACCGTCTTAGCTCTTATCTAGCCTTTGCCGACGCAATTATAATAATTATCCTCAAGTGTCACCTGTGCTAGTGATTGTAGATAAACGACATTTAAATCCGTGATGAGTGCTGATAAAATTTTATCGAACTGGATTGTTAGCCGTCGCGTCCTTCTATGTGTAAAACATATATGGTATTTAAAGACCTCTACCGTTTATTACAATTGAGGAGCAGACGCCCACATTGTGTAAATGAGACATCAGGATTTCTCTCATTTACAATTAATACTGTAACTAAGTCACTGGTGGCTTAAGGGTAACACCGCAGGCGCACTACGCACTAAACCGGGATTACTAAAGGTTTTCTATAAACAACGACATATTGATAAAGGAACTTTTAAGTGTTAATGTAACCGACAGTATTACATTACTATTTTCCTATGAAATCACAAACAAGAAGCGTTTCGGAATCAAACGCTGTGTCTTACGCTATTCGGGCGCAAGCCTACCTTTGTCACCGACACATATATGCCTGTGTGTGTTTTCCGAATTGGTCAATATTTGAACCTCAATTTTTAAATTAGCACTAAGCCTAGAAAAATTCATTTATACAAGTAAAACTTTCACTAGAAAATTTACTGCTAGTTTCCATTATTACTTCTTATTTTGCTCCAACTTTACAAGGGTACAGAGTATCAAGGATCTTGGGGTTACTCTAGACACGAAATTAACTCTAGATAATCATGTTGCAAACATTTGACACAAAGCTTTTAAAATGTTCGGGCTTTGTTATGCGCCAGTAATGACTTTAGACGCTCATCTTCATTATTTACTTGTTTAAGTCCTTGGTACGCTCTCAGTTAGAGTATGCAGACTATCTGGGAACCGATTTAGGGTAGGTTTAAAGGGTACAAAAGAAATACCTTAAAAGCATGTAATACAGGTGCTTTCACAGCCGTATCTCCTATGCTGCCGCCCTTGACAAAAATAAGTTGACCAACTTAAAAAAGACGTCTACAGCTGCAAGCTATTTTTCTATATTACCTTTGTCATTACAAATATGAGTGTATAGATTTAGTTAATAAAATAAATAAGCTTTAGAGTGATGCCGGTTAGGCTGAGCAGGCTAACTTGTCGCAATTTTATACTTTTTCTTAACTCGATTCGCCGTACCAAAACGCTGGCTAGCGCTCGCCTATGTTCCGTCTGTCTATCGATACCTATAACAATCATTTTAATGATATTTCTGTAAAGTCTACATTCATTAAAAAAATCTGTTTTGGACAAGTTGTTCGAAACATACAATTAGCACACACTGTAATCCTTCTCTGCGTCATATTTATATAGCTGTTCTTATCGATTGGCATTAACATGTATGTACATATAGAATAGTTGTTCCTACTATTTCTCAACTTTTTAAGTAATTCTTGGCTATTGTGGTTGATTTCACAGTTATACTTAGTTTTGTTAGTCATCAATTTGTATTAAAACTGTGATGTTGTTTGATTAACCCAAATAAATGAAAAAAACTTGTAGACTAGACTCCTTGTAAAAGAACCTACACCTAAGTAGCAGAATGTTCTACCCCTTACGTCAAAACATTGCATCACAAAATAAGTGGTGGAGGTACATTTGCAAAACTGAACAGACTAAAACAATAAAAAAAAGTCCAACCTCAAATAATGATTGCTGGCATATTCTGGCGTCACAATATAAGCGTAGATATAAAATTATTATCAGGCATTACCATAAGATAAGGAATCGGCTGTAGTTAACTTTATCGTTCCTGGCAACCAAACTAAATATATTTACTTACGTAATTGTACATATTCAACATGGGAATAGTGTCTTTTTAAATCACGAGCGAATCGAAAGGATTATAATTTTGTAACTAACTGGCTGCCTTTTTTCCGAATCAGGATGTCACTCGTATTTGTACATCAAACGTCAAATGCTATACAAACCTTTTCATACCATACAAGTAATTACATAACACATACAACGAATAAAGATTTATCCATATACCTACCTAAGCGTCATGTTTAATACTCGTATTAATTTATGTAAATTAAATCCTCCATGTATATTTACAAAACAATGACAATTTATTTGTTCAAGTTTTCTACAGAACAGGCAATGAAATGTGGAGACATTGACATACAGCCAAATCGTGAGGTATTCCCACCCTTTTTTTTTGTTTTTGTCTTTGTGGCCATTTCAATTTTCGAATCATGACCTCTTTGATGCATACGAACTCGTGTTCGAAATTCTTATCACATTTATTCCGTGCGGAGATAATGGCTTTTCATACAATAGTACGTCCCTAGAGATAGAATGATATTTTAAAAATGTCCGAAGCACATACTACTATGTTAGCCCATTTTTTTGTCCCATATTCAGCGCTAATATTATAGCAAGCACAGATACGAACACTAAAATAGCCCTCATTTCTATTTTCTTAAGCCATAAACTCTAAGTGTAGAGAATGCCATTTGACGTTAATTCCACCTTTTGTTGTGTAATACCTAAAGTTTAAATAAATACTTATTTTAAATTTGTCGTCACGTAGTACGGCGAGTATTATAAAGCCAAAATTGTTGATTTATGTGAAAAAGGGCAGCCCTTTTCGATCTTTGGCGCCGTTCTGACATTCTTCAGATAAGTTGGTGGCACTTAAAGACCTCAGTATCACACGACTAGTCATAATCTAATATATAACAATTATTTAAATAATATAAGTACTAGGAGTGAATAAGTTCATAGGACGTTTCGAAGCTTCGAAGCTCGAAGGTCGAATCTGAGGGGTACGCATAATTATGTAACTTTCACGGTTCATAGAAAGACCCATATACTGAGTGAAAAATATAATTGTGTGACAACATCCGTAATGTTTTGACGACATCCGTGGTGTAGTGGCTAAGCACGCTGGGTTTCAAGGCGTCGCCGCTCCGAGGTCCCGGGTTCGGTCACCGGTCAGCTTTATGTAGAAATGTCAATTTTCTATATTGTTTCGGGTCTGGGTATTGTGGTACCACCGTTGTGTGTGATTTCCATAACACAAGGGCATTGGCTACTTACTTTGTGATCAGAGCAATGTATGTGATTGCTGTCCAAAATTAGAAATATCATGTGAATGTTGTATTTACCTCTTAAGCTGAGTAGGCAGGTGTCTAGTTTTTTTTTTATCATTTACATAATTGGCGTGACCTTGTGACCTTTGAATTCTCTCCTACTGCATTAATAAATGAATCCATACACTATGTCTAGTATTTAGGTCACTTGCGTACGAGCGAGGAAAATTAGTACGATATTTCTAGTTAACATACAGTAAAATTTAAAATAATAGGTATGTTAAATGAGTCATCCAAATAAAAACAAGACAAAGAGATATTGATGTTGAGCACCTAGTTGTTATTGCTAGTAGCTAACATTGAGGTCAGTTAATAGCTGCTTCCTCCCGGTCTACATTTGGTCCGTCATTGACTGTACAGAACAAACGTTGCTAAGGAAGTCTAGATAGAATCTAATTAACCTCTTATTTGGGATTGTCCTTATCTAGGTCAGTTATTGATGGACTTCCCTGAATCGAGATCACATTATTTTATAATTTAATAACTTAATAGTGATTGCTTAGGGCCAGTTGTATTCTGTTTAAAGAACTTTTTTTAACTCATAAAGGACTAAGTCCACTTATAATGAGCTTATATACAATTTAATCAATTTTTTATGTTATATTAATCAGCACGTCGCTCTCACATTTAAATTTGATTTAAAAATCACACTTCTTTATATGTGCTGGTATTTTATTGTATAATTGTGCACCTTTAAACAAAATGTTATTTATGCCATAGTTAATTAATGATACTGCTGTACTAATTTTTTTTGCACAATGTTTGTGTATGTATTTTGTTCGTCAAAATTTTTCGTATTAGGATGCATGTTGTAAATGTACAAAGTTGTTTAATATTACACAATTTAGTTTTTTTGTATAATAACTTAGTGCTAGTAAGGCGCCCGTCTTTCATACTCAATCAGGAACGAATAAAATACTAAGTATTATGTTCCGGCTAGCAATAACATATCAAAGTTTTATTTATAGGTAAGGCAGCGAAATTGAGATTAGAGGCTTTAATCACAAATCACAATAAAGCCGATTACCTATATTAGTCATCTCATCACTATAATTGTTTAAGTTAAAGCTAAAACCAAGTAACAAGATAATATTCAATTTTCCTACGAGCACTAACTCCACTTTTTATGTTTCATCTTCATTTTATGATTTCTATTACCTATTCAACCCTAAAACGTAGTAACAGGGAAAATACAATATGATTTACATTACCTACCTTCTGCAGGGATTATACAGGGTTTGGCCTGTAATAGTTAAAATATAGGCCAGTCCTATTATGTAACCAGAAGGGCGATTCAGAACGTTCGATAAGCCATTCGGTTTGGGTTTCGGCTAGATTTTCTATTTATTTTTAAATTAATGTCGCATTTTGATCGGATGTCGATATGTCAGTTCGGTTACAAATATAATAAAAGATCATAATAAAATAGTTTCATCGGATAAATCCACGTAGTTATAATTCAATTAATATGTAAAAGTTATCGAATCGTAACCCAATCCGTAACCGAATGGTTCTGAATCGGGGGGCAGTAATCAATTCTAAATAGTTTGAAAGAAAAATAAATTTAACTTGTCATTATCATGTACTAACAACGAGTTCGTGCTTTAATATCCGTTGGTTAGGTATTGTAACTTTGGATTACTAGAGTTAAAGTATTTAAAAGCACCATGACAAGCCAGGGTAATTATGTATACTCATAAATCACAATTTTTGCTCCTATTAAAGGGCACGCTCTGTATGACCTATTTTCATTTCGGTTTATGACGGGTCAAGAAAACAAAGAAAAAATATTAATTTATGACGCGCGAGCAAACAAAGAAGGCAAAACAGAACCAATTAACGTTAATGTTAGTTTTCAAGGACACTTCCTTACTGAGTCATCGACTTCCTATCAGTTTATTGGTAACAAAAACATTCATTACGTTACGAATGTTAAGTAACACTTGAAATGATAGAAATAAACTAATGGTTTAGAGTATTTTTAACACTTACAGTGTCATATTTTATATTCATAAGGATGAAATAAGAAACCAAAAATTTGCGCACGGGCGGGACTCGAACCAGCAACTTTCTGGCTAACTGGGTCAAACGCCTACCAATTGAGCTACCGTGCTGTCAGTCCAACCTTGCGAAATTTGTGGTCTATTGTGGATACGTTATTATGCGTGACGTTTTACGTTGAGAGGTAGTACATCAAACTTTGAGAAAACTTTATTAGGTACATCAAGAATTAAACAATAATTTTGGTGCCACAGGAGTGGTTCAGAAAAGTTTAAAAACTTATCTATTATCCAAATATAAGTAACAACATGCATTCAACTTTATTGTAGCTAAATGATAATTTTTTATTTATTAATGAACCTTTTTTCAAAACATTCAAAATAAAATTCCTTTAAAACTTTTGTTGTGTAATCGTTGGCTGTTTTCACAATTCTTTAGTTTTGCTTTTTCCAACGGGTCCATGAAAAAATTTTAGTTTTTCATACTCATGCATAAGTTGCCAACTTTCTTTCCAAAGTACAGTCAGTAACAATATCGCTTGTAAGAAAATAATTAATAAATCTACTTGGTTCTTCGAGATAAAAATAAATTAAAAGACACAATATTGTGATTTAAAAAAAACTTTTACAACTTCCACATACTTTTAACAAACACGGTTATTTTTAAATATACAGCTGATTTCGACAAAAATTGCATACAAACGAGCCGGTTTTTACGTTGTTTTTACTTGCGTCTAAGCGCATAACGTCCTTGTCTCGAAATGACCTGTCTCAAAACATTCTTTCACATATTTTTTGTGAACCGTCTTTTACCTTCTGCACTCTTGGTACTTTTAGAATATATTAATTACATGTGTTGTTTTTGTTTTATGAATCGTATAGTAACATTTTTTATCATTTTATTTTCCTATTACTTCTATATTTTAACTGCCTCGGTGGCGCAGCGGTAGGAGGATCGCACTTTAAAGCGACGGCTGCGCCAGAGGTCCCGGGTTCGATCCCCGGGTCGGGCCATAAATATATACCTGAATTTTTCTGTTCAGAAATTCTTAGGGTAGACTGGAGTTTGGAAGTTGGCGGTGTTTCAGCCCCGTGCCTCGGAAAAGCACGTAAAACCGTTGGACCTGCGCCTGAACTCTCTCCGGTCGTGTCAGATTGCTGTCCCATCGGGCTATGAGAGAGAGAAAGAAATAGAGAGTGCACCTGTGTTTGCGCACACACTTGTGCACTATAAATGTCCCGCGCACTCGGTTAGTCGTTGTGACTGGCCACCGAAGTCGAAATCGACTAGGGGGACTATTATATTTTAAATGGATTTAGGATTAGGATTAAAGATTCTTTATTTCTCTATAAAAACATATTGTCACTTACTTGAGAACAGAAACAGACAAAAAGTATTATTAACGTGTACATCGTTCGCGCACGTCTCTTAGAAGCTATACAAAAGTTATACATACATAATTTAAAAAAAAAAATCTTATTCTATAACCTGCTGCACATGCTGTGCAAGTTTCTTTTTAAATATATTATAGGAGTCGATGCCTTTCAATGATGCGGGTAGTTTGTTAAACAGCTGTGCTCCCTCAAAGTTGAACATTCGCTTACCGTAATTCGTTCGGACTTTGGGTACAATCAGGTAACTAGCTCGACGGCGTGTGCGCTTCTTTGTAACCTGTTGGGACTGCATTAGTGTGATCGACGTGTGGATGGTTTTATGCAGTATTTTACGCATGAGCAGGCAAGTACAGTATGTAAATAATTGTTTTATATTCATTATACTTGTCTCCTTATAAATTTTGGAAGTGGATGTCAGATACGGGTAATGGAATAAAAGTTTGATTATTTTATTTTGCTTTACTTGTAGTTCTGATATTTTTGTTTTTGAGGCACTACCCCATATTTCAATTAAGTAGATTAAATGAGATTTCACAAGAGAGTTGTATATATTTAATCTAGCTTTTTGGGGTATAGATCGTACCATGGGGCGTAATGAAGCCATCAACGACGAGATTTTTTTTTAATGTGGTCTATATGTGCGTTCCATGTCAATTGACTATCCAAATGTAGGCCTAAATATTTTTCTTGACTTTTTTCCTGTATTTGTTTATTATGGATTGTAAGTGGATTGAATGGAGGTATTGGCTTGTTTTTTGCTTTAAATACAATGTAAGAGGTCTTAGATATGTTAATTGTTAGCAGGTTCTCTTGCAGCCAGTTTGTGAGGATATTAAGATCCTGTTGGGCAAGTGAAATTAAGTTGTTCATTGATGGCCCAGAGTAAAATAAACAAGTGTCATCGGCGTATAATGTGATTTGACCATTTAGTCCAATTTTAACTATATTGTTTATGTAAACCAAGAACAGAAGGGGCCCTAATATGGAGCCCTGTGGAACCCCGTACTGTATTGCAAGGGGTTTGCTCTGATAAATACCTATTTTTACAATTTGTTGCCGATTTTCTAGGTAGGAGTTGAACATTTTCAGTGCATTCCCTCCGATGCCGATCATTGCAAGCTTTCTTAGTAGGACCTTATGACTTACTGTGTCAAATGCTTTTTGCAAATCTATAAAAACGCCCAGGACGACGTTTTTACTATCGATATTGTGTCGGATTTTATTAATAAGTTCGAGTGTTGCGGCTAGGGTGTTACTTTTTGGTCTAAAACCAAACTGACGATTACTAATAAAATGTATGGAATCCAAATATGTCTGTAGGCGATCGCGTAGAATTTTTTCCAGGATTTTTGACAGTATGGGTAGGACAGAAATTGGACGATAATTACCTGGATTTGTTTTAGTGCCTGATTTATAGATCGGAGTCACTTTAGCTAGTTTTAAAGAATCTGGAAAGTGACCTTCAGCTAATAGGACATTTAAACATTTCGTCAACTCATCCACTATTAAACTTTTGATGCATTTAATGACTTTGGCACTAATACCATCCAAACCAGAGCTAGTGTTAGGGTCAAGACCATCAATAATCTTTGAAACTTCATCAATAGTGCATGGTTTGAACGATATAAGCTCCGAACCGTTATTCAGTGCGTCTTGTGGCGGGCTACTTTGGTAAGTGTTATTAGAGTGTAATGGAATTTTGTTTGCCAAAAGGGATCCGATAGTGGAGAAATACCGGTTAAATATGTTACAAATACCTTCAGGTTCCAAAGAAGTATCGGTTTCTGTTACTAATTTTGGGGGAACACCGCTGCTCTTCACCTTAAGATTAGCTAGATGGTTTATAAGACTCCAAGTCTTCTTGGAGTTGTTTTTGCATTCACAAAATTTGCCATAGTAATAAGCATGTTTCACTGTCTTGATTTTGTCAGCTACTTCCTTTCGTACTCTCATATACGTATTTTCCAGTGCGGCATTCTTCGGGTCTTTCCTATATTCCAACCATAATTGATTTCTTCGACTGATATCACAAATAATTTCTTTATTAATCCAATCTTTTAAGGGTGGATTCTGCGTTTTAAGTTTCGATAATTTATTTCTTTCAATATGGATCTTAATTGTCTCTTCTAGTTTGCTATAGTTTTGATTTGCATTTTCCAATTTTTCTTTTTCAACTGATGTGTACAATTCCTTATAGTTCAAAGCTTTATAGGCAATTCGCTTGATTGGAGGTGGTCTGTGTTTTTTTACAGAAAAGTATATTTGTCTATGATCAGACATTGAGGAATTACACAAAGCCAAATGGAAAAATTCATTTTTTAAATTTGTACACACATGATCTAAAATGGATTTCTTCGTTTCAGTTTCTCTAGTAATGTACTTTTGATGTATTTTGTTTAGTATTTTGTATCCCGCTTCTTTTAAGGTGTTTTTATATAGTCCTATTTTCTTGCTTCTTTCCAATAAGTTTATGTTAAAATCCCCAAAAACCAGCGCTCTGTTGCGTTGTTGTAGCTGTATGTCAATAGCTTCGATGAAAGTATTGTAGTTTGTGTCTCCTGGGTAGTAGACAACACCAACATCAAGAGCGTATTGTTTCAGTTTTATCCAGAGGTAGTTATTACCTCCCAAATAAATTGATTCATCTAAACTATGGTTGAGGTCATTGTGCGCGTATATTGAAACTCCCCCGCCAGTCCTGTCAGTCCGATAACTATAGTAATGCGTGTAGTTTTGGAGATGAAATCTTGTTGCCTGATCTTCATTCTTGAACCAAGTTTCTGTTAGTAGTATAACGTGTATTGTAGTAGGTATAGATTGGATTATACATTTCAATTCATCGAATTTCCCTTTTCGGCATATACTCCGAGCATTCAAGTAAAAGAAGTTAAGCCGAGATTTGACAGTGTGAAGGTCCTTATAGTTGGTGACGATTTGATAGGTTACTTCATCAGTGATTGGCGTACGTGTGCGATCTCGTTTTTTGAGTCGGCTTTGATGATTTTGGGTATGCCTTTAACATACTTGATAATTAAGTCGGGCTCACCATTTTGTTGACGTCGAGCCAGTTCCTTCTGAAGGTTAAGCATTAGCTTCCTTTGGCATGGCGTTTGGTCTGAGTACATTTTAATCCCTGCTGGTAGGTTGGCTTTGCTGCGTAATAATAGATTGGCTTCGTCGTGAGTGTTAAAGCAGACCTTGATGCAACGATTTTTTTTTTGAATCATATTTGCCAATACGGAACAGTCTTATTGGAGATGGCGAGTTTTTGTCGAGTTTCGATATAATATCCATGACCTTAGCTTTATCTAACGCGGTTCTTTCCTTTGAATCAGAAGATTTCTGTTCTTCAATGCCGGCCAAAATAATGTTTTTCTGTCTTTTGTTACGCTCTTGCACTTCATTTATGATTTGCTCATTATAAAATATTTGTGTACTTTCAGAGGTTGAGTTGGCAGACGATGCTGGGTCGGTTATTTTAAAAATAGTTAGATCAGACTCCATGACTCTCATTTTTTCTTCACCTACAGCGATTTTATGTTCTAGTTTAGCTATTTGTGATTTAATCTGATTTTGTTCCAGTGTGAGACTTGACATCGATTCCTGGATTTCGTTGATCTGTTTTTTCACTTCATGCACATTGTTAGTTAGTAAAGAGAAATTCTGATCATTCGATGTCTTCATATCTGTCAGATGGGTTTTCATTTCTGACACATTGTCTAGAGTTTTTTGGTTTATATTCACAAAATTTTCTACAAGTTTAGACATACGTGCCATATCGGTGCGCAGATCCTGAATGTCGCTACTATTGCAGGAACAACCATGGTCATCTGGTTGTTTTCTTTTTCTGAAGGTAATCTGTGACTCCATTGCTTCACGACCAATAGTGGATAAATCAGGAGTGGAACGGCAGTCTTGCCCCGATGTTGATTTCGTAGGTGAACGTATTAGGCTCATTACTGCATGCACTCGTCCCAGGCTTAGCAAAATAATTTCTTACTTGTGTGCGTGTCGTTGCAGTCAAGCGGTGAGTCAGGCGAACAGCAGATTCACTTCGAAAAATACGAGTATTGATTTGCACGAATTTGATTTTTAAGTTTTAGCAAATCTAGTTGAATTTGAAATAGCAGATATTTATAATATTTTTAAGAGTTCGGACACACGTCTACCTCTGACGGCGGCGAACGACGAATCGAAGGATTTAAGATATTTGATCATGACTATAATTAATAGTCGTGAGTTTGAACACTTACGCACTATGTCATTTGTAGATTCGTTGAAGATTGTTTTCGCATATTCATATAGTGCGGAACCACTTTCAGTTATAAACGTCACAGTGCTTATATGGTCTTTGTATAGTGCAACATTATTCAGAACTCTCACTTCTTCCAGGAAGCCTTCAAACGGTGTTCTGTACGTGAACGGAAAGGTGCGAAACGAGAAGTCATTCAAGCGGCGGTCGTGTTACATCCTGCAAGATGACAAGGTACAGGATGCCTTGACGACGCTTGAGTCGCTGGCCATCGCTGCTGAGCTTAAGCTGGGGAACCATGTCAGTCCTGCACAGAAAAAAAGACGGGTGAGTTAGATAGAAAGATTTAAAACATTTTTTGCACACCAAGTACAAATTATCGGGATAAAAATTTATCACATAGTAGGCGGTCCAGATGCTTGTGGATTTTTTTGCCCAGACCATTTCAAGTATGGAAAAAGCATAAAAGTTATGAGTTGTAAAGTTAAACTAGTACTTTATAGACTTACAGCTAAGTAGATGGTGGACAAAGATCCATTTTCCAAGATCCATACAATAGCGAGTCTACATTCTTGGGTTCGTGCTCTGTAAGGCGATGCCCGTGTTTTATAGCTACTGCACTAGTACTTGCATTGGTCACACTCATAAGCACGGCAATGATAAAAAATATGGACATTGTTTAACGCGACTAGGTTCACGATACGCCTGAACGAAGCCACATCGTTGTTGCGTGTGTATGTTGTCCACTGATTTCTCTTAAACGATAAGTCATACCGAGATTTCATTTTTACCAACTTAGGATACAGAGTAAGTTTCATCGAAATCGGTCTAAAAGTTTTTGAGTTAATATGGGTAATAAATAAAAGCATGAAATAAAAAGAAACAAGAAAGTTAGAAAACTTTCACCAAAGGTATATTTGTCTGCTATTTATTCGGTGCGTAACGTATGTACCTACGTAGAGTCTTAGTCGTACTCTAAAATAATTATCGGTATGTTCACTTATTTTTTGAGATATCTTCTTAAATACGCATTCTTAGTAATACATAACGTAATGAAGTTATAGTAAATTTATTTCACTTTCATTCGTGACCAAATTGGTACCTGTAGGCTCACCACCAGTACCAAAATTACCAAACGCTGGTCGCACCTGCACGCGGTGAAGGTGGTTACAATATTTTATAATAGCTAAAACTCCCAAACTCTATAATTTATCATAGTGTTTCATTAACATGCCTTCGGGCTTATGTTGTAATGGAGTCTAGCCAATGGAAGACCCTTATCTACTCAAACTTTTTGTGCCCATTCAAAGCCGTTATATACATAATTATTTTTTCTATTCCTTATGATCTAAAATGGAGAAAAAATTGTTTGTTTTTCAAAAAGTATGATGTCGTGGTATTTATTATAGGGGGTAATTTTACGTTTTCATAGAAACTAATTGTCACGGCGAACGTCTTATCCCGTCCATATCCCCGGAATATCAATATTTTATTAATTCGTCTGCCATTCGAAGGCCAATCTGACAAAGTAAAATTCATAAAAAATGCTTCATCCATTCTCGAGTTAAAAATGGTGTCACTTTGTTTCATACCGCACTGGTTAGCTTTTCAAGCCTCTTTACACAAAATGACCGAAAAATATACTGAATCAATATGGAAAGGTAGAAAGTTTAAAAGTCTCAGCGTTAGATTTAAATTGCGTTTAAATCTAACGCTGAGACTTTTAAACTTTCAACTGTTAACCTAAATTACATAATTAATGACTCACTTCATATGACAATAATCACGCAAAATTTATTGGTTTCGTGAATGCCGATGCTGCATAGAAGCGGACGCACTTGAAATGTTGTTCGCAGCCATATGCTACCAATCGACAATGTTATCCAAAATAATGTTCTACGAGATAAAACCTGGCTCATCATTATGACCTAGAGACCAAACAAGAGTCAAGGCAGTGATAGAACAATGGTTAGTACGTATGAGCTAGTCCCTTGTGGAATGACCGTGCATTCGACTGAGAGGACATACAAGTAGCAAGTATCTTTTGGGATTGGGGCTATCGGAGGATATCGTACATAAATGATATGTTTAATACGTGTCATTATCAGAAAAAGATACAATTTTCATACTGCAAGGCAAGAAAAAAGAATTTGAATGAGAATTTATAGTACATACGGCCCATATTGCGAAGGTTACCACATTCAACTTCGGGTTGGAAATCAAAAACCATTTACCGCACAGTTCAGAACTGACCTCCTGTGAGTACTTTACTTAAAATTGACAAAAGAACATTGGCAGAATCAATATTCTGGCGATAAGACTGCACTTCCAAATGGCTTTTCAAAAATATTAATCAACCGTTCTCTTGTATACGTATGCATACTTTTTTGGGTCATACTCGCATATATTTTTTTTTATTTAGTTTATTGATAAAGCTTTCGAAATATCGTACTCTCATATCAAAGACAAAAATTGTGTTGACTGATGTTATCGTCACCTTTTATCTGTAGTAGTCACACTCAGGTCTGAGTGGGTTTTTTGACGAATGGCACCATTTATCGGGTCGATAGCCTGATTGACGGCTACCAGCTGATATGACGAAGGCAACCTTCAGCAGTCTACCGTCAAAGTGTTCGAACTCAAAACTAATTCTTGCGAGATTAACGTCTGTAAAATGAGCTCCACTTTTTCTCTTCCTCAGGTAGGAGAAATAATCACATCTCTTGGTCTGAGCCTGGCGAAGAGGACGAAAGCTGGTGACTTGTCGGGCGGGCAGCGGAAGCGATTAGCCATCGGACTTGAACTCGTTAGCGATCCAGACGTCATATTCCTTGATGAACCCACTAGGTAAGGAGTTGTCCTTTTCCCAGTCCCAGGTTAACTTATATGATCAGTAACGTTGGAAAAGCATAATATGTTGTTGCTAGGTACCACACTCGTATGTAACTAATGTTTTACGATTCCGTATTAAAATCACAGAACGTAGAACTCGCAAAAGTATCAAAATTCTGTTCACTGACAATATTGATTTACTGATATAATAGCTTAATAATAATGCCATCATAGTTAAACTATTTGGCCCTTGCAATACAAGCAACCATGCTTAGTGCTGAGACCGACGTCACGCTTGCAACGTAGTTTGACACTTTTTGAAAATAATTATTCTTTAAATTATACTAATGTCAAAACTTTTAAGTTAATTATTTATTTTTTTAACTCATCATTACAGGACCTAATGTACATTTGACTACGGCAAAATACCAACCAATTTACATTCGCTCTTACATGGTTCATTACAAATTCCAGTGGCCTGGACAGCTCGATCTCAAAGCAGCTGGTGTTCCTACTCCACTTGCTAGCGCGCCAGGGGCGAACGGTGGTGGTGACGATGCATCAGCCGTCAGCGACGCTGCTGCAAATGGTGGACCGCTTGTACGCGATAGTTGGAGGTCGGTGCGCCTACACTGGCGCTGTGCCGGCGCTTCCGCCATATTTAGAGCAAATGAACCTTATCTGCCCACCATACCACAACTGCGTGGATTTCCGTAAGTTATTATCATTATCATCATTCTCAGCCAAAGAACGTCCACTGCTGAACATAGGACTCCCCCGGCTTTCCACAGCGACCGATCACTAGCGGTCTGCATCCAGTTTGATCCTGCGATCTTTTAAAGGTCGTCTGTCCATCTTGTTGGTGGACGTCCTACACTGCGCCTTTGGTCGAAGGGTCTCCAATCTAGAACTTTCCTGCCCCAACGGCCATCAGTTCTTCGCGCTATGTGCCCTACCCCTTGCCACTTGAGCTATAACGTACCTTAAGGACTATTTACAACAATCTTTAGAATCCGAGTGAATAGGCCTATGGGTGAGCTCGCTCAACCTTCGAAGTTGTGTTTTTAACAAAGAAAAAAGCCCGCACGCATCTGCAGATGATCTTGATCTTTATATTTTGAATACAATGGAGTAGAAGGCTGCTAAGTTAAAAGTCGTTTTTTTAATGTATGCTGTACAAAAAATATCGTAAATGTTGAGTACAATTTAACTATATCGATGGAAGTTATTCTAATTCTAACATTACGTGCAAAATTAAATATCCATAAATATTTACAGAGCTTAGTTCGAGATGGCTTGCCTCTCTACGTATGCAGGTTCTAGAACTGCTGCACTGGCTATAACGGGTGATTCATTTAGAATACTTTTTTTCAAAACTAAAAAACAGCAATAAAATCAAATTTACTGGGTATTTTTATACAAAAAGCTATTCTGGACATTTATATTTCATAGGTTATTTCTTTTAAATGTTGGCGCCATGTAACATAGTCCATTCTGATTCCAATTTTTGTGATACTCACGGTATTTGACGGATAACGTGAGTAATGTTGATTTTCTTTGTCTTTCGTACTACTACAAAGCAAATCATACACGTGTGGTATTATACCTTTAAAATAATTGTTATTTCTACAATATTAGCCATTCTGGTGGTTTAGTAAGAGAACTAGAAGGTACTATTGTAAATATTCATGTCATTAGAGTAATTCTTAAATCATTTTAAATACAATGTGTGACTTGACTATGCAGATGACGCAAATGAATCCTTTAATTTGTAAAAACAAACCAAGAGTAGGTAGTTACGTTTCGACGGTAAGCTGTCTTTTTGCAACCCGTACTTTCTATCGTAATAAACATTAATAGTATTTTCGTAAATATAACTCCATCGACGTGATGAAGTATAGTGTAATAATCTATTAAGACGCAATAAATAGAATTGACAAAGTAAAGTTTCGTAATATTTACAACAATATAAAGCATTACTCTCGCATGATATATCAGAATGCACGTCATAGCGGATGAGAATGTTTAACTCGTTGTACAGTCGCCAACACATCAGGCTACCCACTTTTGTTGCAAACTAGCCCTTATTACAACTGCATAAGATACTTTAGTGTTTACCTTGACGTGCTGTTGCTGTACTTCACAAGATTTGCTAACACGTGTTTCTAATGGACGTGAGGTAGTTGTCATCATGCTCCTTGCGGGTGGATAGTGCGAGCTACATGGACGACTATTTTTATTTATTTATTATTTATTTTAACAAAGAAAATTTCCTCCACCAACCCGCACTGAGCCCGCGTGGTGGATTATGGCTCAAACTACCTCATAGTTGAGGTTAGGTCTTTGCCCAGCAGTGGGATGTTACAACCTAATTTTACTTTTTATTTATTTAAACTTTATCGCACTGTAAGTTGTACAATTAGCGAACTTAATGCCATTCTCTACCAGTCATCCACCTGGTAATGCAGAGAGTTTAATCAGTGGCAGAATATTAATAATAATTATTATTATTTTCGTAAGCTTTACTTTAATACGTATCGACCAACATAATGAAAATGGATAACCTGGGTTTGATATAATTATTATGATTAATTATGACGATGTTAATAAGAAAAGGTTAAAATGTATCTTGCTTGGGGAAACCCCTTGATACTTTCGGTTGCTTGTGCATAGTGTACTGATATTCTAGCATAACATTTATGATAAGAGTACTTTTAATTTAAACTAGAAAATAAATAACAAAATATGTTTCTTTACAGTAATCGAAATATGCAGTGAAAATGCAAATGAATTAGTAAGATATTCCCAAAATGGGAAATGCCATGAATGGTTACATCATATTTCTAATGAGACTGATGATAAGTTTTTAGGTAAGTGATTTTCTTTATCTAATCATCATGAATACGTGCAAATTTTGTATCGTTTAAGTCAGATATGAATAAAAAGAAATGTTAATGCTATCTAAATAAAATGTTGAATAAAACCGATCGATTTATACATTACGTTGTAAAGATTAGATCCTAAATTGTATTCAATTTGACAAAAACTAATGACAAAGGCTAATATAAAATTAATCAAATAGTGATAAAGCTTACTTAAGGTCAAAAGACTGTAGGCTATCTGTTGTTGTTTTTAATTACGGTTGATACGTGAGTATTAGCCTGTATTAGCTCGTGTAAATTCTAAATGGCATATACAGGGTAAACAATCATATTTTCTTCTAGCATTCTTGGTATGGATTGATTTTTGTAATTTAAAATTATTTTTACTTTTTCAGAAAAAAATAATTTAAGGAGCGACGATGTAAACCTGACAAGTTTACCGGCGCCTAAAGAATGCCAAACAAATAAAATACTTTTAAAACTCAAAAGTACATATTCCACGTCTGCTTGGAAACAGTTTACAACACTCACACGAAGATCTCTTTTGGTAAGTATTTAAATCATATCGCGAGCTCCCTTTCAATAATAGGTAACTTGAGTAAGATTCCATTGAGTTCCGATAGATCAATAGGAGATTATTTTTGCACTTGATTCCTTATTGTAGGGAATGTTTTTTTTTTATGCATAACATACCCTTTCCTATATAAATCATAATTTCTTTACCCAAAGGTTGTCTGGAAGAGATCACTTATAGCGATAAGACCGCCTAAATTTTACATTTCCTTAAAACGAATTTGTAAATCAATGTATGTAAAAAAAAAGTATGTTATGTGCAATAAAGAGTTATCTATCCATCTATCTAATGTTTTCCTTCACATTGAAGCAATATTTATTGCTTCAATTTCCAAAACTTCAATTAGGTACTATAAAGGTTGTAACAAATACTTACAGAACGCAGCTCAAGCCTTTTAGTATTATTTGTATGAAACTTTTTATTGCAACGCACACTATTCAAATTCGTAACGTATTCTCCTGGGATCTAGGCAAAATCAGGACAACCTCTTGCGATAAGTTGTCAAATGTCAATAACTTTATGATATGTCTACTTCCAGCAAAGGGACCACAAGGACAACAAATTGTTAATAATGTACTTTGTTTATACTTTCCAGTCAATATGGCGCGACACTTCGTTCAGCCTCACCATAATCGGCATCCACTGCATGATAGGGCTCTTCATAGGTCTCCTGTTTTACGACATCGGAGGCGATGCGATGTACGTCCGTGACAGTTATAACATGCTCTACTTCAGCCTCATGTTCCTAATGTTCACCGCCTTCAGTTCTGTTTCCATACACTGTAAGTATTTAACGAGAAATATACAGGTTAAGCCAAAAAGAGCGAGCCATACTGACACTGGAGTTAGCTTAGTATGGCACTTTTTGCCTTATAAATGGCACACCAGACTGACAATGGAGATAGCTTAGCACAAAACCATTTAAATAAAAATAACATGAATCTTATGAAAGTGTCATGGTTTGGTAGATAATGCCACTTTTTCTTGTTTTCTTCATACAAGAAAAATACAAAAAGTGGCATTATCTCTCAAAGTATGAGACTTTTATTAAAGTCATGTTATTTTTATTTGAAAGGTCTATGGCTAAGCCATCTCCAGTTTCAGTTTGGCACGCTCTTTTCGGGACACCCTGTATAAGTATTAGTGGCCTCCGCAACTGCGACCGCGCATTTTAGTTGGCTCCCTCCCCTCCCATCGCAGCGTGATGTTTAATATCCTAAAGCCTTTCTCGATAAATAATCTATCAAACACAAAAAAAAAACTAATCGGTCCAGGAGTTCACAAGAATAGCGTGTTCATACAAACTCTTCAGCTTTAATTCACTGCATCATCATCATCATTATCAGCCAAAGGACGTCTACTGCTGAACATAGGCCTCCCCCACGGCTTTCCATTGCGACCGATCACTAGCGGTCTGCATCCAGTTTGATCCTGCGATCTTTTTAAGGTCGTCTGTCCATCTTGTTGGTGGACGTCCTACGCTGCGTCTTTGGTCGAAGGGTCTCCAATCTAGAACTTTCCTGCCCCAACGGCCATCAGTTTCTTCGCGCTATGTGCCCTGCCCTGTTTTGTCGGAGTATTGAATATCATCGATAATCCTCCACTAAAACCTAACAACTCATTTGTTTTATACTTTTCAGTTCCTGATCAAATCGCAGTGGTGCGGCGAGAGCACTTCAACCGTTGGTACACGGCGGGCGCATACTACATCTCGACCCTGGCGTCTTTACTACCCACGCAGACCATCTGCACGCTCAGCTACGCCTGCATAGTCTACTGGCTCACTGGGATGCCCCCGGAGTTCGTCCGCTTCACCACCTTCTGCTGGACTTTATTGCTAGTCTCATACGTCTCTCTTTCCGTTGGTCTCCTGAATGGTTCGATATTCAATGTGAAGGTAAGAAAACTGTTTACTATTATTGGACACGTGGTTACTACTATTGTAATCAGATCCCTAGCAATCGCTCGCCGTATATTTACGTACGGTGGAATCACTTATACATGTCAGAACCAAAAGTTGCGCACGGGCGGGACTCGAACCACAAAATTTCTGGCTAACCGGGCCAAACGCTCTTCCAATTGACCGGGCGAAATAAAAATAAAATATGACACTGTGAGTGTTAAAAACATTATTAGCCATTGGATAGCGAAGCGTTATCGATTTTCAAGTTGAATTTATTCTGTAATGAATAACTACTTGGCCCACTGCTGTTGTAAAACAGTTGGGTTGAATAGCAAAACTGTCACGCGTAATGACGACGTGGGTATTCATAAGAGACCAGAAATTTCGCCCGGTCCGATCGACGGCACGGTATCGCAATTGGTAGACCGTTTGGCTATCCAGAAAGTTGCTGCTTCGAGTCCCGCCCGAGCGCAATTTTTGGTTTCTTATTTTATTTTTATGAATATAAAATATGACACTGTGAGTGTTAAAAACATTGTAAGCCACAAGTGATATTACATAATTCATAATCTTGAAAGTCATTGTTAAAACCTTGAATATTCAAAATATGTTTGAAGCAACAACTTAAATTACATAATTAAAAGTCATTGTTAACATAAAGTATTAAAGTGACTTCTCTTTTTCAGAATGGAGTGATATTTGGACCGTTCTTCATAATGCCGTTCACTATATTCTCCGGGTTCTTCTTACGATACAGCGACGCACCTGTCATCTTCCGCTGGATGTTCCACGTGTCCTTCCTCAAGCATGGCCTCGTCGGCCTAGTCTTTGCGGTCTTCGGAATGGACCGTCCCAAGATGCCATGTTCAGACATCTATTGCCACTACACAGTCCCAAAGAAATTCGTCGAAGACGTACAAATGACAAACGAAAAGTACGGCTTCGTTGTTTTAGCCCTTATCAGCATAGGCTTCATAGTCTTATTGTGTTCATTTATTATTTTAAAAATTAGGCTTAAGCACAAATGGTGAAGTGTATTTGCTAGTCGGTGTTATTTTTAATTGTGCCATAGCACAGCCATAGCTTGAACGGATTTGAAATATAAACTGACTTTAAAATCGTACAAAATATAATTCTTCTAAGTTGGGGTCAATAGGACCGTTTCCATATTTTATTATCGGTGTCTTATAATTTTAATTAAGAGTCTGAGTCAATATATAAACAAACAAGGGATAACGTTAATATTGTGCAAGGTCTTGTCAGTCACAACATTGTTGTTGCAAGTGAAACTACGCAGCCCATAGTTTTATTATGTGAAATATCTTTAAATATTTTTGGGATCATGGTTTATGTTCAATTGATAAACGTAACGTCGCCTATCAGTATAGTCCTCCTGTTGACTGAAATAAATTAATATATTTAAAAAAAGTAGGGACCGCTTTGACTATACATATCAGTGTATCATGAATGAATGAAAGTAATTCAGATATCTTAAGGAACATATGCTAAAACTTACATTCAAGCGAGTGAGTACTATATAGGCTACGTTAAGAATACATTAAGTACTATGTACTTAATCTGAGATTTAATTTAAATTTAAATCAATCAAATAAAGGTACCAAATAAAAATATACAGTTGTATGCATAAATGTATAAAATATATTAGGCATACTAAGTTTATTCAATTTTTTACTCAGTGTACGACATTTTTATATTTTTAATGGATTAATTTAAAAACTAGTTCAATACTTTTGTAATATACTATACATATGTTCTGTATGAAGATTTTGTGTAGACATAAAAGGTAGATATAGCGTGATAATTTAAAGTGGTAAATGAATGTAAGTAATCAGTCCTTTTTAAGCTGTATGTCATTGAGGGTAGGATATTATTCTTTTAATTATTGATTTTATTTATTCGTTTGTTAGTAATGAAAACTGCTCAAAATAACTGAAAACATGGACGAATCTTTGTCATTTTCTTTGCTATTATCATTTTATATAGTAAATAAAGTAAAATAAATATAATACAGTAGGTACAATTAACTACAAAAGTACACTAGCCTACAAAACTAAGTATAACACATAAAAAAAGTGAAAAAGATATATTTTTAAATTAATTATAAGACAAAACGTTGAATGATTAATAACTACATTTATTGCTAGTGTCGTTAAAATTTGTTACAAAACATAGTCAAATATCTAACTTTTTATTTTGACTATCGGACTTTTTAAAGTATAATTACTTAGTTTTGCAGACAAGTGTATTTTAGATTATTTATTTGTTTACACCAAAAATATCTAACTATTAATTCGGTAACAGCAACAGTTTTTGGCTGCTAATAACGATTTTTCTAATTTAGGTTACACACACTCTGAATCGTATAACGTATTAGCTTCGCCTGGTGACAAACTTACTCTCACGGTTCAACTTTTTTTATTTGCCGCGCTTACGGGTGACCCAACGTCTCTTCTTACTCTATTACGGCTGACGACCCGTCTGGTGTAGTGGTCGAGAAATCGCCTACTACGCAGCGGGTTGCGGGTCCGATCCCCGCACAATACAAACATTAGTGTGCATGAACATGGCTGTTTGTATTGGTCTGGGTGTTTTCTATGTATAACATGTATGTATTTACAAACAAAAAGTATTTAAGTATTATATCCGTTGTCTGGCATCCATAACACAAGCTTTGAGTAGCTTACTTTGGGACTAGATGGCGATGTGTGGGAATGTCCAAAGGATATGTATATATTTTATTACGATCCTCACTCAAGCCGTTTCAGTGTGACTAGTCACAGCCAAAGCCGTTGCTAATGTTAGAGTAATAACTCATGTAAAATATGTCCGTATAATAAAAATACTGTTTGGCGGCAAAGTATATGTACATCAATAGAATCTTTGCTTATTACTTCATCTTGACATTAGCAATCAGGATCTGCCGACACCTACCAAAATTTACGCGACCTTCGCCCTCCGAAGGGATATGGGCATGGATCCCATTGTAAATAATCCACATTTCATATACTAGGCAAGCGTAGTATCATATTTGATGTAATTCAAAGGTATCAGCAGATCCTGATTTCTAGTGCCATGATTAAACCTTTGTTTGCAAAGGTTTTATTGGTGTACATATTTTGCCGCCAAGATACCCTACTTTTCTTAAACTTACGGATCCCTTTCTAAGTACCTTAATGCTCTTATTTTGTAATTTTGTAAAATCTGTAAGCAAATTGGACTAAGTGCGTATTCCAGAAGATGCAGAGTCAATAACTATGTATTTAAAAAGACAATAGATGTAGAGTTATTTTCTATCAGTTGAGAGGAAATGATTGTAAAAAAAGTGAATGACAGCGTTAGTCATGTTCGACTCATTCATATTTACCTAACCGTAAGATGTTTATTTTCTTGACCATTTATTGTTATTAGTATTTTATAACAAATATTACCACCAATGTGTAAATAAAACCAGAAATAAAAATAATTGAACCTTTGAAAATACATTTTCTTACATCCTTTAAAACCATCTCATACACACTGTTCCTTGGATAAAGTACAATCCCGATAGGAGGTGAAAATAGACCTATATCCATACAAAAAAGATATAATTTTTATATTAAATATTTTAGCTTACTAGCGATCAGTCTCCGCCGTTGACGGTCCCAAGCCCGTATGCGAAAGGAGGAGGGTTGGCTAAGAGGAGACCAAACCAGCTGTTAAAGGTCAACGTCCAGTATTGGGCAACGGTTAATTAATCGGACAACGATGGCCTAACCAGCCTGATCAGATGAGGGTAGGAAATGACCTTCTCAACCCGCAATTCCATGGTCATGTCTTATGGAACCGGGGGTCTTGGCTTAACCGCCCGGACCGCGAGGTAGAAAACCTCTCTAAAAAGTTACCCAAATCCTAAGGCACGCGCCGAAAGGATGCATGGCTTGCTGGAGGCAAGTCGCTAGCGCCAACCTCGTCGGACCCGGCTAACGACGTTGTATGCGAGCCTTCACTGGGGAATGGGCGTCACCCCCAGTGCGACAATATTGATTCGACCCTTCTCGTGGGAACCATATGAGTGAATTTGAAAACAATAAACTACCCAAAAACCCAATAAATCAAAAAAACATGATACAACAGACTTTCCACATAAGTATGTTTAACATACCTAGAAGTGATTCCACAACTTCATTGCCAGCGAAGCTGAATAGCGAAGAGATAGCCCTGAATGAGCTCAACCCTGAACAAAAAAGAGCCTTAATGGAGACAGAATCGGATTCACACCGAAAAATAGAAGAAAAAGGCGACTGGCAAAGAGACAAAACTAGAAGAACTAAAAGGAAAAAAACAAGTCCAATACACAACGTAACAAACAAAAAGCAGAAAAACTCTTCTTTTGCAATACCTGCACAAAATAGCTTTGAGATACTCGAGGAAGATTCCACCAACAGTATGGACAAAAAAGATAAGGAATAGGTTCCAAAACCAGAGCCAATTTTTGTCACGGGTGTTCTTAATATTGCGTCTCTAAAGGAAGTACTTAGTAAACTTGTAGATAATGATTCGTTAACAATGACGACCCTACGGTCTGGATACATTATTAAAGTAATGCCTAAAGACATCCAAACTTATAAAACTATTCGAGAACATTTTATTACAAAAAATATCGCACACTACACCTATAAACTTAAATGTGAAAGAGCATACAGAGTGGTCTTGCGTGGACTTCATGCATCAGAAGACACTGCGCAGATAGCCAAAGAGCTAGGAAGACAAGGACACGAAATCAGATAGGTTGTAAATGTAAGGCATCGGACTACAAAGGAACCCCTACCAGTCTTTTATGTTGACCTGGAGCCTAAAAATAACAACAAAGATATATTTCAAGTAAAATATCTAAACAACATGAAAATAACATTTCAAATGTTATTTTCATGTTGTTTAGACCACCGTTGCACCGTACAAAAAGAAGGAAATACTACAATGTAAAAGATGTCAGAGATTCGGCCATTCGAAAAACCAATGTTGCAGACCATTCCGCTGCGTTAAATGCGGGAACGATCACCCTACTTCAACTTGTACAAAAAAACCGGACACAGAAGCTACCTGCGCAAACTGTGAAGAAAAACACCCAGCAAGCTACAAAGGCTGTAAAATATACAAACGATATAAGGAACGAATCCTAAAGACCGCATCAAAGCCCAAGATAAGCCCACCAACACAGAAAATGTCATGTCATTTTCAACCTTAGTAAGAGATTTTAAAAAATCTTCAACCGCAGAGACAAGGGAGGAGTCAATGGACAAGCCCCTTATGACTCAATCGTTAAACTGGAGAATCCCTCAGTCAAAAAGCTGGCTTATTGTTTTAAAACAGATTGCCAAGAAGCAGAAATACAAAGGAAAAAAAAAATTGCGATCAGGTAATTGGGCCTTTGGCGTTGCGTGATCGATAGTTAACTTAATCGTTCCCAGCGGCTAAACCTTTACAAATGTCAGATCGGCTATTTTAATGTTTATTTGTCAAAATATTTTCATCAAAACACGCAAAATTCAACCGACATTTAACAATTAGTTGATTTAACCATCGAACCTTATCGGACCTTATAGATTTAATTGTAAGTTACGTAATAAGTCTTTGGTATTCTTTAGCTTTTCCTTTCTTAATACTAGATAGAACCTACCTGGTAATAGCCCAGTGAAATTGTCGGAGAGATTTATGGTGGGCGCCCTGCATTACATCCGGTAAATCTGATATTTTGCACACTCGTTCATGAAGATTGCCCATGGTACTACTATTACTACAAGTTTGTGACCTCAAGCTCCAATCGGAACTTTTAAAAAGTCGAAAATTTCTGTACTTATTTAAATTTTGGTGAACTTAACCTTAATAAAGGAGTAGTTTTTAGTTAAACTCTTTTAGGACATCTTTAAATTGACGAAATATGAGACTAAAATTTATCTTTAGACCTATTAGTTTCCGTGATTTAAAGCGTGTCGAAAATTTTCATTTTTACGTGATAGGTGAGTTTAACGCGTTTTTTTACAAAAACTTATAAAATGTCCTATTCTCAAAAAAAATAGTCAATTTAATTAGAAGCAAGGAATTAGACGCCGCAATTAGTCCCTTCGCGCAGTAAGATCAAAATAAGTGATGAATTTTGACAAGCTTTATCTCAGAAACTATTGGGTCTGCAGATAAGATTCTAGCACTATACTCGTATTATAGAAAATTTATCCATTTCATAATTGACTGTAAGAGGGACAACGAAAAATTACTTATTTCGCCAAAACCTGTAAACACTTCAAGACTTTCACAGTTTTTTCGATTATTACACAGAGTTCCGGTCGGAGCTTGAGGTCACAACCTCCCGTTAACGCAAGCTCAATGTTTATTTATTTATTTAAACTTTATTACACTGTAAGTTGTCCAATTGGCGTACCTAATGCCTAATGGCATTCTCTATCAGTTAACCACCTAGTAATGCAGAGAGTTGACGTTGATCAATGACGAAATATTAATAATAAGTTTAATAATATGTAATTTATTTTACTGCACTAAATGTTATCAAATATAATAATCATTTTTAAGGTAGGTAGTGTAGGTACATATAAAATCCTTAATTCTTTGCAAGTCGAATATTATAAACAATCTTTACATTCCTATTTAACGAAACTTACAATGTACATTGTAATTGTATGTAATTCTAAATGTAATTCTTTGAAAAACACCCTCTAACCCCGCGGGTTCGATTTTACCAACGTCAAATGGAACTTATACTACTGAATAAGTAGAAAACGTCCGATTTGAAATTTCATTTTCAAAAATGACGAACTGCCAAATTATAATAAAAATTGACACCAATCACATACATTGCTCTGATCCCAAAGTAAGTAGCCAATGCACTTGTGTTGTGGAAATCAGACGCAACGGTGATGGCACGAGATGGCGACACCTGAAAACCAGCGTGCTAGCCACTCGACAGGTGTCGTTTTAGGCGTTTTGTATCATATTCGACGAATATCCGTTATTTGACGTTGGTAGAATCGACTATAAGAGTCTTGAAGAGAGAAAAATGTACTTTTGAAGAAGGCCTTCTAATTCCGCAGGTTTTGACCTTATAGCTAGATCACCTTAAGATAAAATGCACCACTTATCCAGTGATAGTAAAAAAACGGCTAAGTGCGAGTCGGACTCGCGCACTGAGGGTTCCTTATTCTACTATATCTACTTACTTCCAATTAGCTAAAATACCACAATATTTTGTTGACAGCAAATATAACTTGTTTTTTTACAGTGTTTGTATGAAGAACAAAGTTATGTTTGCGGTTGTTTAAAACTAGTGATTCGATCTCGTCCAAACCAATTTTCGTCGAAAGTGTTTATCCCTCAAGCGTATGTGAACGAGACACAATGCAAATTCTATTGTTATGCGGTTGCCTGCAACCGCTCGGGTGTTGAAGCATTAAAATCTATATTACATTTT
The DNA here is from genome assembly GCA_963924145.1 of Pyrausta purpuralis. NCBI lineage: Eukaryota > Metazoa > Arthropoda > Insecta > Lepidoptera > Crambidae > Pyrausta > Pyrausta purpuralis. The sequence continues at coordinate 10,346,876 of OZ001656.1, forward strand.
TTTTTTTCAAAATTTACACTCGCTTGGTTTAGAAGTAGATAGGGGGGACGCCCATTTTACCACTTTGGAAGCGTATATCTATCAAACGTTAGACTTTAAAAAAATGTTTTTTGGAACCTCTGTATCATTTTAAAAGACTATCTATAGATATCCCACATGCATAGCTTTGGCTAAAAAAAATTTTTCCGGTTTTAGTTTCATGTATGGGAGCCCCCCTTAAATATCATTATTTTTCATTTGTTGTATAAGAATTGTAAAGCGGTTAACAGGATCTTTCCACCAAATTTCAACAGTGTGATGCTTATAGTTTCAGAATAAAGTGGCTGTGACATACGGACGGACAGACAGACAGACTTGACGAAACTCCATTCGGGTACGGAATCCTAAAAAGGGGTGTTTTACAGAGTTGAAAATTTCGATAACATTTTTTTAACCCTGCGCACCCTTTCACCCTATCCTACACCCCAACCGTCTCGGATGGTGGCATGAATGAATAATTAACGGTTATCTGTGTGAAAACAATGTGTGCGAGCAAAAACTACAAGGTAGTTTCATAGGTATTACTAAGTTACAGACGAAATATGGAAGCAAAATTGAGAATAAAAAAACATGTTTATGCATATTAATTTATCTGTTAAGCCAAGGATTTCCAGTTCCAGTATCTACTTGTCTCACAAACAACCAAAACTACGCATTGGCGGCAAAGTCAGCTACTTAAAATACGAAACATGTACGTACGTCGTACGTGTAGTACACTGGCAATGTCCATTGGAAAACTGATGTTATTTTGTCGGTTTGAAAACGGTGCTTGCCCCGTCAATTACGTTTACCGCAAATGGCTTGTTTGCCATCGACAAATAGTAGTAAAAAACGAAAAATTACGAATAATATTTGGAACGCCATTTCGTATGAAGTATCTGTATTGGACAGACAACGTTAGTAAAAAAATATGAAGATATTGTGTTGGCTGTAAATATTTAAAAAAAACAAAGACGAGCATCATAAAACATAAAATTAAATCCTACCTTTTAACATACGAAACCATTTCCTCGCGGCACGCAGGCTATGATTTTGACTGCGTCGCGCCGCGTTGGATAGCCATGCTAATCCTTTGAAAATAGCACTATATATGGACCTAGGTGAATGCCCTAGAATATCAGCAACTATACAAAAATACTTAGGTAAATTACACGCGTGACATAAAGCGATCCACAACAATAGCCGCTCGGTCGATAATTCGAGTTCACGTTATTATACAGACGTCGACTGTGCGAGGTGTTGCCCAATTTTAGGAGTTAGATGAGACCAACAATACAAACAACTTTAATTGTGGGCATGGTCGAAAACTGAAATAAAATTTCAAATGCTACATACCAATTAGTCAGGTACATTGACGATAATGTATTGTCTGGGAAAAACATGAATGATGGTTACATTCTAAAAGTTGTAGGTATTGGTGCTCTCATTCACTTCCTTAAATTTCTTAAACCGAATAGTTAATCGAAAACCGGTTATGTTCTAGTACTCAATCTGGGTCCGTATCGTTAGGTTTGAGGTAAGTGAAAGCAGCCAGCGAGCTGCGCCGGCGCAGTCTCAGACGCGCAGTGAGCGCGGCCAATGCGCGCGACTCCACATCCACTCAATTTTCCAATTCCGCGCGTTATATTAAACGTTACCTTCCGTCATATTACGAGTGATCTGTTTGTTTCGGATTAAAGACATGGATATCGAAGCGGCGAAAGACGACTTGAGTTTCGAAGACGGGAAACTTGTGGTGTTCACTGACATTGTTTGTAAAGTCCGCCAAGCGTCGAAGGGTAAGTTGCTTGTAAGTTGGTGCGCAAAGGCCGTAGCGAAAACTTTTGTATTGTTAAATCAAGACACAAAAATTATTCAGACATTATATTTTAACGTGCTCACCTGATTGTCACTATGCTAATCCCTCCAATTGTATACTTTCGATAATCATTTTGTGATACTGCACTTACTTTACAAGATTGTATATTTTAAATACGGACTGACTGATAAAAATTAAATGAAATAATACCTATCCATAGACGCTCGATATTCAATGTTATTTTACTAACTAGTACAGTAACTTACTACTACATCAGTCAACACAATTTTTTCTTTGTTATGATACCACGATATTTCGAAAGCCTTATCGATTAGCTTAATAAAAAATATGTAGTATAAGTATGACCAAAAAAGGTTATCTTTTACATTAAAGAGAACGGTTGAAAAATATTCTTGAAAAGCCGTATTAAAGTGCTCGGCTGTAGCGGCCTTAAAGGTCGAAGCCCACTCATCAACCCGTCACGGCGACAGCACTGTATCAACTCCAGGCGTTCAATATTCTTTGTATAAAACTCCATACTTCAACGCAAATCTGTCAAGTTCGTAACGTCACCACCTCGGATTGAGACCAACTCGAGACCCACTCTCGACCAATGGCGCATGCGTTTTAACGCCCGCTGGATCCGTCCACCCTGTCAAACGGGCTGTCATTGACAAGAAGAACTGTCATAAGTTGTAGCAAACACGATCCGCGACGTTCGATATCCGGTGCCGATCCCATCCGAGGCGTTGCTGTTCCCTTTACGTAACGTGCTTCCGTCTGGTTGACGCCTGGTTGGTGCTGTTCCCGTGCCGGGTGGGTAGATTTACTTCAACCCTAACAGTCTTACCGTCAGAATACTGATTCTTCCAATGTTGTTATGTCAAGTTTAAGGGGGGAAAGTAAGGCACAGGTCAACGAATGTGGTACCATCTGTAATCTAGGTACTATGTAATCTTTATCATTCAGAAGAAATACTTATTTTCCCATTTGTTTTTGTTATATCGCCGTAAAGTAGCAGTGGGATGTTACAGGCTAACTTTACTTTACTTTTTTGTCGTAAAGTATAACGTTGCAATTTAAAAAAAAAACATTTTTTTTAAAACTTTATTGCGCAAATAAAAGTGTATTGTTTTGGGCGTAAGAGAAAATTGTAAATAGATATTAAACTTGCAAAAATGCTATTGAACAATATTATATACATACCAAAATACATATAAGTTTAAACTAAATATACAGTAGGATATATATTTTTTCCTTATAATGCCACGTTTATTCATATTATTTATTAACGATATCCTCTAAAAGCTCCAATAGATTCTTGTCATATCCGCCGTCTGAATAATACTCTGAAGACATATGTCTTCCAGACAACCTTCAGGTAAGGAAAAGCATTCTGAATCAGAATCAGAATCATTTATTTGCCATTAAATGGGGACACAGATTTATAAATACATGTATACATGTTCAGCCCATTTAGCCACTAACAAATAGTATGCAAACATTATTACAATTACTTAGGTATTATTCATTTCCGTTTTTATTACTTTGTTATCCAAATTATTCGTACCTAAGCTAATCTTCTAAAAGCGTCTTATGCCGCTTTGGTGGTCAAATGACCTTACGGGAAATCGGAAATATACGCGGGAGACTGCTAGTAAATAAATAAATCAATCAAGGGGTTACTGAAACAATGAAGAGACCTATTGTCTTGAGCTTTTGCTACAGCGAATACATTTGGCAAAAAGAATAGTCTATGATTTTTAATAGTTATTCCATAGTTTATGATTTTTTCTCAAAATTTTGTGTCGGCATTATTTTAATTCTGTAAAAAATAATGTTTTTATGAATTAATTGTTTTTGCATTATTGAACTTTTTAGCAGAAATCTTTTCTATCTAAATAAAAATATTTTAAAAATTAACCTGAACAAATTCTACTCAAAATTTAAACACCAATGCTTCAAAAAAGGAGTACGAGACACTTTGGGCGTAAAAAAATATGCAAATCACAAAATACCAGTACTCTTATAGTGCTACGTTTCAAGTAGAAAAAATAAATAGATATATTCAATACATTGATGGGAGGCATTTTTTTAAATGCTTAAATTTTTCTATATTTAATGTTAATTACAAAAAACTATAGAATTTTTTTATATAATCCGAGGTCATACTAAAAGCTCGGTACATAATTGTTAATAATGTAACGACAATGTTACCAGATAAAACTCGAACAACGAATTAACCCAAACAGCAAATAATTTCAGTCATCATTATTACATTAAAATAAAAAAATACTACTAACATAAAGTAGATATTAAAACGTGATCAAAAGCAGCTACTGGATGGTTACACATTATCTAACCGATAAGGTGAATAAGCATTGATGTTATGATTGTCTATTCTTTAATTTTGACTCTTTTTTTAATTTGTTAGTGGACTCAGTTCTGCCAGTTGCTCAAAAAAACATCATTCATTATAATCTGCCAAAGGACGTCCACGGCTGAACAAAGGCCTCCCTTGCGGTTTTCCATAGCGACCGATCACAAGCGGTCTGTATTCAGTTTGGTCGTTCGATCTTTACAAGTTCATCTGTAAACGTCTTTGGTCGAAGGGACCCCAATCTAGAACTTATCTGCCTCAACGGCTATTTACGCCGGCCAATGCCACTTGAGCTTACTGATTCTTAGAGCTATGTCCGTAACCTTAGTTATTCTACGTATTTCGTCACTTCTGATTCGCTCTCGTAGAAAAACACCGAGCATAGCTCTCTCCGTCGCTCGCAGTGTGATTTTAAGCATCCTTACAACTTCGAGAATTAAGTTCCCAACAGATTCTAGAGTGGGTACAACAAAGGAGCTCGACATGATTTTCGTCTTTTCTTTGTTTATTTTAAGGCCAACTTGTTGGGAGACTCGGTCAAGGTCTTTGAGCATAGTGCCAAGATTGTCCAGCGTCTTTGCCACCACGACTATATCATCGGCAAACCGGAGGTGTGTGATAAATTCGCCATTGACGTTGAACCGAATGCTTCCCAGTTTAGGAGCTTGAAGTCGTCTTCCAATGCTGCAGTAAAGTTTCGGAGATATATGGTCTCCTTAAGTATGTCTCACACCTCTTCGCTATGAAATCGCTCTCGTATTATGTTCCTGTGCTCGGACCGACATGGTGGCGTTGTTATTCATGCAAAATAGAGCCCTAATCCCATTTTCAAATCAGTTGCCTCTTTATTTATACGAATATTGTGTATTTTTGTTAATTTCCGACTTTTTGCATTCGAATTTTGTTAATTTACATATTGGAATAAGTAAAAAATAAATAGTTCATTGAAGATTGGAATGACAAAAAGTAATATTCTGTAATGCAATGTATTTTTAAGGACATTTTACAAGTATTATATGATTATAGCTACTGTTACGAGTCGAAAACGCTTTTAAATGTCGATTTAGGCATGTAAATAATTAAGGGTTCCCGCTTATACCAATTTCCCGCTTACAACGCGTTTTTGGCCAGGTCCCGACAAAATCTTACTATCGGGGTCTTACTGTCATTAATGCTTATCAATAATTGAAGAACCCAGATAACGGTTGAAGTACCTACAAATGATATTAAGTAACAAAAGTCAAATCTTATTTAACTTTGTTGGTTTATGAGTAATCTTTGATACATGAACCTAGCAAAGCACGTTGATTAGATTAATTAAAAGATAAATAAGCAAGCACTTACAATATCATAAAGCAATATCTACATATAATAGGCTAGTTTCCACTAAGAACAAACCACATATCGGTAGTTTCTAGAGATTAATTATGGTATGGAGATATCAAACACTAATTTATTTCTGAATTTAAATTAGGATAACATATTAATCATTTAAATAATTAAGTTGGTCCAAAACACACTTTTGAATCACGTGACCGTAAACGCATATCAGAGGATGTGACGACAAGCCTTGCACAATGGCGGGCTTTTTGTTCTGTCGTAGACCAGGGGCCCTATTTTTGAATCACTCGCTTCGAAATGGCGAATGATTTTCGTTCGACAACGAGTTTTTTCTATGACTTTTAATTCATCTTCAAACAAAAATCACTCGCCATCTTGAAGCGAGTGATTCAAAAATAGAGCTCCAAGAGCACTATTTATGAATCACTTGCTTAAATACGGCGAGTGAATCGCGTTCGAAAACCAATTAAAAATCAATAAAAATCACGCAAAATATAGACGTAGGTACTCATAAAATTCAGTTATGTTTTTTGAAATCACTTCCGCATGGAATTACAGTATTTTTATTAGGAAATTGGACATTAATCAATGAATTTCACACGCCATCTTGACGCGAGTGATTCAAAAATAGGGCACCAGTATTTACAGTATTTTGCTGTCAAGAAGATCTTTGATTGCAAGAAGTGACGTCATTTAGGGCGCCATCATGACAGTTCGAGCGTTTTTGAGGATCCCATTCAAATTGAATATTTTAAATTATAATTAAATCATGTAAATCGTGAATGATTTCAAAAATATCAATGATTAATATAAATATATTTACAAATGTAAAGTATTATCTAGTTTTATAAATTTAGTCAACTAGCTTATTGTAAAGTAGGATACCCAAATAACGCATATTAGGTTCGTTCTACGTTTTAGTTGATTTTGGTGGGTTTCATTTTTTTAATTAGGTACAAAGATACAACGTGTCAACACTATCTACTAATATCCTCCGCTACTGATTCATAAACAAAAGTAGTAAAATGCTCTATCGTTATATCTGCAAGTCGATGCACGTAAACCAAATCCTAACTATTTATGTTGACTGACTGTTGCGCTTATTTTATTTAATTTAAAAAAAAATTGCATACATTTCAAAAACATTCCACCTAATTTAAAATTTTCGGGCTTCTATTGAGATTATTTTGGTGACACCTTGCATTGATTGGGAGGCTTCAAGAGCGAAACTTAGGGCAGGAAGGCCGTGACAGCCACCCTGCGTAGCAAAGTACTTAGTTCGTAGTAATTAGATGAATGTACCGAAACCGTAGCTCGTAGCTCGTAGCCTAAGTACTAACAATGACTATGGTAGTATAAGTGCAGGGCCCCTATTTTGAATCACTCGCGTCAAGTTGACGTGTGATAATAATTGATTAATGGCCGATTTTTTTATTAAAATGATGAAAATGTTTTTTTTTTTCAATCACTCCCGTGTGAAATTATACTTAATTTCACACGGGGGTGATTGAAAATAAGATAATTGAATTTTGTAAGTACAAACGTCAATATTTCGCGTGATTTCCATTGGTTTTTAATATTTGTTTTCGGATAAAAATTACACGCCATGTTCAAACGAGTGATTCAAAAATAGAGCTATGGGGTCTGTTTATTTGCGGTTGCGCGGTGACTTTCAAACGATGTCATTCATTTTCCAAGCAAAAAAGTCAATTATCCTTAAGTCAAGAAAACTTTTATTACCGAGTATTTATAAAGGTATTTTGGTAGAATACTTGACTGAAGTTGACTGCATCTACCTCTCATGATTAAAAATGCCCCTATTTTCGAACCACTCGCATATGGTGCGTGATATTAATTGATTATTACCAGATTTTCAATGAAAATTAGTATAATCACACGAAAGTGATTAAAAAAAGATAACTAAATTTTGTGAGTACTAGTCTATATTTCGCATAATTTCTATTGATTATGTATGCGTTTTCGAACGAAAATCACACGCCATATTCAAGCGAGTGATTTAAAAATAGGGCCCCTACTTTGCCTTTGCGGTCACAAAAAGTTATTATTGTCAGAAGACTAAAAGGGTATCGGTGAAACCTTATGTTTATTAATATAACTTCATGTCAAACTTAAGGCTTCCCAATTTTGCTAAATAGAGTGCCTGATTTAGTTCAAAGTAATTTTGGAAGACTTCAGGCTGCGCACATCGTTAAATATTTTTTCTTTCTAACTTAACTTTATTGTTTCACCGGTACTTTGAGAGCATAAATTGCGAAATGTGATAACTAAAGTCCTATTTATTATATTCTATGCGCAATATTCTTAGTCATTTGCCTGATAACCATAAAACAACAAAGTGAACGGCATTGGGCATCGCTTCCCGACACTTGGCAGTGTGTGCGTCGCAGGCGCATCGTACACAGTCCGCAGTGATTATCGTAGAGACACGAATATTCCCGCCACATAAGTGAAATGGACATTGAGACAGGATCACTGCAGAAAACACTTTATGAAAATACTACATTCTCAGAAGTGTCTTGTAGGATTCCTAAACGAACTGGTAATGAGAAAGCTTACTTTATTTTATTCCTTACATATACTTTTACATTACGCTATAATAGTTAATTATACACAATCTTGAAATTTCATTAGTATTGATATGTATCTGAATCGTATTTACCAATTAGGATTTAGGTCATTTTGTTGTCAGTACTAAGATAATGTAATAATGTAGCTGTGATGTGTTTAACTTCCTGCATGTTATCTCTACGGTTAGACTACATTCATCATTATTAGGATATTCTTCAGATGGATGTTAAAATTCTCCTGCGCATGTGCGTGCATTGTGACGTTTGTGATTTTACCTTTTTCTGAATTACTACATTATATCTCTAGACAAGACTTTACGAATTAAAAACATAAAAAACCAGCCAATCGTGAGACGAACTCTCGCACTAAGGGTTTCGTAGTCCGTATCAACTTTTGCTGAATTGGGGGTTCACTTACTGCCAAAATACGACAATGACGTATTTGTTGACTGCATAAATAATTTTGTTGTTGTATTCGTGAAAATCAACATTATGTATTTTTTTAATTTTTACTTGCTTAAATCAAAAGTAAAGAGGGGGGGGGGCGCCTATTTTACTACTTTGGAAGCGTCTGTCTTTTAATGTTTGACGCTGTCTTGAAATGGTTCTAGAAACCTGTATGTAATTTTTAAAGACCTATCCATAGACATAGACACGCTTAGGTTTGAGTTTTTTTGTTTAAGTTTCATGTATGGGAAGCCCCTTACATATCTTTATTTTTTATTTTTTGTGTAAGAATCGTAGAGCGATCAATATGATACACCTTCCTGCTACGTTTTAACTGTGTGGTGCTAATAGTTTCAGAATAAAGCGACCGTGACATTCGGACAGACAGAGCGTCAGACAGACAGAGCGTCAGACAGACAGAGCGTCAGACAGACAGAGCTTCAGACAGACAGACTGACAAAACTATCAGGGTTCAGTTTTTTCCATTCGGCTACATAATCCTAAACACACTTCCACTGATCCTAAGAAAACTAACGTAACCTTTAGACTTATGGTCACCAGACGGGTTGCACATTACACGTGCAAAATGATTATTTACAGAATTCATTGACATAAATTAATATTCATTGTGTACTAAATAATTATAATCACACCCCATTTCCACAACATGTGGCTGGATAGCGGTTTTTATCACTTATTCGACAACGATTAAACATTTTATTTGAACCTCTGAGTGTGATCTTTTCATTAACAAAGATAACAAAAAAATATGTTTGTCCCTATCCAAATTTATATGGGCATGGCTTTTGTTAACAAGTGAGTCAAATGTTTGTGTTGAAGTTCTGGACCTTGGACTGGACTGGGATATGAAAAAATATTTTAGTGCGTTAGATAACTTATTTACCGACGAAGGCTTTAAAATATTAAGATACGACTCATAAGATCAGATCAGCTATAAAAATGTTGCGTAAACGGAAGAAAGATAATATTAATTTTGGAAGCGTCCGCTGCGTAAACCGTTTGTTACACAAAAAAAATGTAAAAAAAAATGATAAGATTGTTCTGCATTAACAGTTCTACAATAAAGTCCCTGACAGCATACGTCTATCTTTAATTATTGACTAACTACGACATATTTTACGTTAATAAAATTTAAAAGCATGAAGTAAAATCAAAAAGTCGCCGGAGACCGCTAGTAGTTTTTTAGTCATTATTATAACATTACGCGCATAACGCGAGGTTCTTGTAATTGTGAATATTCATTTATAATCGTTAACAGCCAATTAAGTACTCGTAGGTAAATATTAATCGTAAAGCCGCCAATGAAGTTAAATGCAATGAGGTATACCGCCGACCGCAAAACTGAGGTATTTCTGACAACACCTTTGTCACCTTCGTTTTAGGGTTCCGTAGCCGAATGGCAAAAAAACGCTTATAGTTTCGTCAAGTCTATCTGTCTGCCTATCTGTCTGTGTAACTATAAGCATCACACTATTGAAATTTGGTAGGAAGGTGTATTCTGTTAACCGCTTTACGGTTCTTATACAAAAAATAATGATATTTAAGGGGGGCTCTCATACATTTTTGTGTAACAAAAAAGAGCCGTGCGAGCTATTTATAATCCTTAACCTCAAGATTCCTTACGAGAGGTGTTTAAAGAAATTAGAATATTAACTCTAGCCTCTCAGTATATTTACGAAAATTTAATGTATGTACGGAAAAAAATACATTTATTCACGAAAAATAGTGACAAACACAAATATAATACTAGAAATAAGGATAAGCTTGCTATTCCACAATTTAGGCTTCGAAAGGTTGGTAATTCTTTCATGGGGAAAGGTATAAAATTTTTCAATAAACTACCAGTAGTCCATTGAATAAAAAGTTCTAGAGTGCGTGAGTCAGTAACGTAAGATGTTTCTTCGGAAACATGTCAAGAGTCCCTAGGTAATAAACATACTAAAACCCCGGGACACTAGGAGGAGCCCCGGAGTGGGGGGAGGGGGGGAAAGGATCCATTTTTTCATTTTTCGCTTAAATCTCAAAAACGGCACATGTTAGAGAAAAACTTTCAAGGAAAAGTTGAAAGGCCATAAAATTATCTACAAGTTGTACCTAAATCATTTTTTCCTATATCCTACCATTTCTGAGTTACACGCAGTAAAAAATGATTTTGGCTCAAACAATTTCCCCATACTACATACCCATGTTTATCACATCAATCGATCAAAAAATATTTATTTCTTCCAAAAAACTCAAATGTGCAACTTGTGACCGGTACTGATAGATTGCTCTTAATTAGGTCTATAATTGGTAAAATAAACACATTCCTCCATGGAAGCCTTTAGGAGGAATCAATTGTCAAAATATTATATTAGGGTAGTTTGAGTTACTGAACTTGATCTTTTTATTTTCTTCTTCCAAAAAACTCAAAAGTGCAACTTGTGACCGGTACAGATAGATTGCTCATAATTCGGTCTATCATTGATAAAAATACCAGATTCCACCACGGAGGCGTTTACGGGGAATTGAATTTTATTAGGGTAGTTACGATACTTGAACTTTTTATTTTTTTTCTTCCAAAAAGCTCAAATGTGCAACTTGTGATCGGTACTGATAGATTGCTCTTAATTAGTTCTATCATTGGTAAAAAAAACACATTCCTCCATGGAAGCCTTTAGGAGGAATTGATTGTCAAAATATTATATTAGGGTAGTTACGCAACTTGACCTTTTTATTTTTTTTCTTCCAAAAACCTCAAAAGTGCAACTTGTGACCCATACTGATAGATTGCTCTTAATTAGGTCTATAATTGGTAAAATAAACACATTCCTCCATGGAAGTCTTTAGGAGGAATCGATTGTCAAAATATTATATTAGAGTAGTTTGAGTTACTGAAGGTTTTGGAGATTTAAGCGAAAAATGAAAAAATTGACCCTTTCCCCCCCTCCCCCAACTCCGGGGCTCCTCCTAGTGTCCCGGGGTTTTAGTATGTTTATTACCTAGGGACTCTTGACATGTTTCCGAAGAAACATCTTACGTTACTAACTCACGCACTCTAGACCCCCTTTGGAGGGACTCATTCAATGGACTACAGAACACATTATTAACTTACCGGTTAATAAATTTAAAACTGTTATTAAAGAAACCCTTATGACGAAAGGATATTATAAAGTAGATGACTATTTAAATGATAATAATGTATGGACTTGCATGATCACTACAAACATTGTAAACCTTTTGAAAAGAGGCATTGACTGGAGGAGTGACTGAGTTTCTTGCGCAGCTTCTTCTCAGCACTAGCCCACAATTGTCCCGAAGCTGTGGTAGGGTTTATATTGGGACGTGTAAAAGTGCCCCCAGAGGGCCTATTTGCATAAATAAATGACTTTTATGACTTTTTATGACTTTTTATGACTTTTGCAGACGCTTCCAAAGTGGTAAAATGGGCGTCCCCCTCCCCTTCCATCTTACTTCTAAACTAAGCGTAAATTTTAAGTGTAAATTTTGATAAAATATGGATAATGTAGATCTTAACAAATACTTTACAAGAAAATTGTTTTGGACGGGATCGAACTAGTAGTTTTTGAGATATAGCATATTTCCAACAACGGCAAACATAACTTCGTTCATCATACAAACACTATGAAAAACAAAGTAATATTTGCTGTCAACAAAATATTGTGGTATTGTAGCTAAGTGGAGGTGATCAGATTCCCTAATTCAGTTAAAGTTGGCACGGAACCCTCAGTGCGAGAGTCCGACTCGCACTTGGCCGGTTTTTATTTATATCCCAATTAATGTACTTCGTATCATCTTTATGTAATAAAAAACCTAAAAGGAGAACATTTAATTCATAATTACAATTGAAGTACATATATAAATTAGGATGAGACGACGCCCAAAATGACGTCTGAACGTGAATGATGACAGAGACGTCTCTGTTTCGCGGTTCACCTAAACATACTTCATTTCAACAAACTGTTATTGCCTGTAGTGTCATATTTTCACGTTTTATGGTTTCGTGTACCTATAATACTTGGATTTATAAAGAAAGGAAAATTCCGCAGGTTGTCAAGAGTTATACTTACCTAAAAAACACAATTCAAAAGAAAAACTCTTTGAAATGTAGTATATGACGAAGCCAACTTGTATAGTTTTGGCTTTCATCTTTAAGCAATTCAAGTTTGTTTTACTATTTGTTAAAGATAAAATGTTATATTCTTGCACCAGGCATATCATGGAAATGGAAAAAGCGCGAACCATGCAAGAAAGAGAATGTGATATTAAACGAAGCCTGTGGGGCCATTCGGCCAGGGCGGCTCACATACATCCTGGGACCTTCAGGGGCCGGAAAAACTACTCTCATGAAAATACTGGCTGGACGCAAGTAAGTTTATGTAGTAAGGATAATAAAAATTGCCACCTTTACAGCTCATTTACAACAGCCGTAACGGAATTTCATGTAATATTTCAGCTAGCGAACCGAGAAGTTGAAGCATCTTTGAGTACGATAACTTAAATTGATTAATTAAGTGGTTGTCTAGTAGAGAATGCCATAAGGCATTAAGTCCGCCAATTGTGCTATTAGCAGTGCAATAAAGTTCAATAATTAAACATTGCCGATCAGGTGGAGTGAAAAATAATATTTTAAAAAAATGCAGCCGTGTAAATAAAAATAAAATAAAATAAATCACCTAAATAGGTACGACTGACCTACTCGCTACTTAAAAAAACAAGACCATGCTTGGAGATTCCGTGATAACTGCAATCAAAATTGTAGATTACAGTAATCTTACTTTACTTATGTTTAAATTGTAATCACGTCAAAACAGAGTCATCGTCCCCGGCTGCTGACCTTCTAATAAAGGGCATAAGGACTTGCCAAGGTCTATGACCTCTTGTGCCTGCAATTATTTATTAGCAAGATTATAAATCTAAAGTTATTGAAGTTGATGATCAATTTACATATTCATTAAATTTTCCTTCCTATTTACATTTATCTCAGTGAGAACCTCAATAATTAACACATTTTTAGGGTTCCGTATCCGAATGGCAAAAAACGGAACCCTTATAGTTTCGCCAAGTCTCTCTGTCTGTCCGTACGTATGTCACAGCCATTTTATTCTGTAACTATAAGCATCACACTGTTTAAATTTAGTTGAAAGATGTATCCTGTTAACCGCTTTACGATTCTTATACAAAAACTAAAAAAAATATGATAATTACAAAAGGGCTCCCATACATGAAACTAAAACAAAAAAAAAAATTGTCAAACCTATGCGTTTGGGGTGTCTGTAGATAGGTATTTTAAAATGAAATAGAAGTTCTTAAAAAAACATTTTCTTTTAAAGTCTAACGTTTGCGAGATATACCTACCTACGCTTCCGAAAGTGGTAAAATTGACCCCCTCCCTTTAACTTCTAAACTAAGCAAGTGTAAATTTTGAAAAAAAATATAATGTAGATTCTAACAAAGTCTTTCAACGAAAATTGGTTTGGATGGAATCAAACTAGTAGTTTTTGAGATATAAAAAACATATAAAAACAAAGTTACATTTGCTGTCAACAAAATATTGTGGTATTTTAGCTTAGTGGAAGTAAGCGAATCCCTAATTCAGTTAAAGTTGGCACGGAACCCCCAGTGGGCTAGTCCGGCTCGCACTTAGCCAGTTTTTATAGTATTTGACCGTAAATATGCATACTGTTTTATTAACTAAATAACATGTTAAATATAAAAGCTTTGTTACTATGCTTATAGTTGAAAATAACAGAATACACGCAAAACCTTAATTGCTCAAAAACACTGCAATAATAATAACTAACCGTCCAATTTATCACGAGCCTCGTAAATCGTAACACATCATAATATTATGCCTGTTTTTTCCCTCATCAGACCTATGGTTGACAGGTAAAGAACGCTTTTGGCATTCTTCTTTTTCAAGTCTGCATTTGGCACATTGCATGAAGTTTTGAATCACTACGTTATTCTAAAATATCGAATTCAATCATTATAGGAGAGCAGGCGTGAAAGGCGTTATGTACGGTGCAGGGCGGACTGCAGTTCTGGTCAGCCAGCACGCCACGCTCATTGACACCCTGACTGCTGGGGAGACTCTTCAGTTTGCGGCCAGACTTAAACTGCCCAACGTCAAACCCTGGGACAGGACACAGCTGGTAAGAAGATATTCGCGTAAATGAATGTTAGATAGATTATAAAACAAGCCGTGACCACAGGTACTGTAAAGCATTGGAAACGTTAGAACGAGACGATAAAAATAGCGATCTATTCGATATCGAGATGGGATGGTAAAATGGGTTCGAAAATAGGGTAAATAGTTATCCAGCAGCTGGGTTTCACCTGATAGGTAAACTAGTGATGTGCCAAGTAATCTTTATTTGTTATTTAAACATTTTGGAAATTTGTTAAAACAAATTCAAACAAGCGCGGGAGTCTGAAGAAGAGTTTCTTTAACGATCACTTGAAATATTGTTTTAAACAAGATATAATTTTGAAGTCAAGTCGGAAAGCTGCCTAAAAATAATTCCAAAATATTCCAATTCCATGATATAGTCAACGCGGCACGACACTAAGTGGACGTACAAATCGGTACCGGTTTGCCTCTTCATGTCTACACCTTAAGTGCCCATAGACATACCTCTTTAGTCAGGACTGTACAAATATAAATAAATCTGCGCAAAATATATCCGAAGTGTTTCTACCAGTATGTACCCTTTTCAAGAATTTTAACAAAAGATTCATAATTATTTCCAAAGCAAACATCAAAAGTTTATACCAGCCATAGAACCGACTTCTCATAACTTTACTCATCCTACTGATCATACTGATCATAACAAATCATTTTGTGAAGTTCCCACTGGAAGAGTGGGAATGAAAAACTAAAAAGAAAAACTTATTCATACAAACGCAAACAGTCTAATAAACCTTTCTAACTATTAGACTGTTTTGTCTCGTTCTTTCTTGGAGCTGTCATGATTTGACAGATAGTGACAAAACAGTATAATAGCTAAAATACGTTTATTAGATTGTTTAAGTTATTATGAATAAGGGGGTAAGACTATAGTAGAAGACAAAAGAAGAAAGGTTTATGATGTGATGATATCCATTATGAAATTTTACTAAGTCCTAATGAGCACCATCAAATAGCAAAGCAAAATAACTGTACACACTTATCCGTATTAAAATACCATAATCTAGGTCTGACCAGTCTTTTGTAAGTATATAGAAGAAACTTGTTTACCTACTAATTAGGAAACAGACAAGTTTTGTTTCACGGAAATGTGGTATTTGCTTACCGTACAAGCCACACAAAAACAAAGTGTGTATTTCTAAAATTAGTAGATTAACTTACAAAGTATAAAGAGATACGTACAAAGTATCTCTCAAACTTCAGACTTGTTTTTAATATTTTATATCTTCCCGTCTGTAGGTACAGATAGATTAACATAAAGCAATTCATTATTAAAATATAATAGACTTATCTAAATTCAATAATTATTATTTACAGTTAAGTGCGTAGTATTGGCATCGCGTTTGGTTTAATGGATTGCGCTCCTTACTACTATGACGGTGGTTTCGGGTTCGAATCCCTAGGGGGAAAATGTATGTGATGAGCACGAACATTTGAATCTAAGTCATGGATGTTCATATGTGTTTTATACGTCCCCGTCATTTTCGTTGTCTATGGTATTCGTAGCACAAGGGGACCGTTCAAGTATTACGTAAGCAGATTTATGACAATTATTTACCCCCTCCTCCCCCTTGTCAGCAAAAGTCAGCAAAGCTCTTACTCCCCCCTCCCCCGCTTACGTAAACGCTGTACCTAATAATAATGAATAAGCAAAAATTAAGCAAAGCTACCGCAAAAACCTTCTTTAATTTTACCAGCTACTACACGAGCGAAGCGAGCGATGTTAAATACCGCATACCAATTGTTTAAGATTGATTTATGACGGCGAGTATAAGGATATTACGCGAGCGAAGCGAGCCCGAAAATTTCTTTAAACTTTACTAAAAATCTGTTAAATTTATAACTTTTCCTTTACCAGCAGTAATATTATCATTCAAATGTTTGAGGGAGTATATTTGAGGACAGGTTACAGGATCTTAACGTATTCATAATTTAATAAGTATCCCCGAAAATGGGTTTTGGTTTTCAAACAACGACAAACAAACTACTGCCGTCTGTTGACGTAATCACCATCCCGACCCCCCGACCCCCATGTCATCAAAAATAAGCAAAGCAAAGATCCCCCCGCCCCCCTATAGTGCTTACGTAATACTTGAACGGCCCCAAGGAAGAAATATCCTTAGTTCGAAATCAAGACAATTGGTGGTTTGACTGGCTTATATGTATTTATTAATTAAAATACTGTCAATAAAAAGATGCAGTGAAACACCATTACATGTATGGGTAGGCACATCCATGACCTACGTATCAATCCATGACCTATGTAGGTAAATAGTAGAGATGGGCCGAGTACTCGGTTAATACTCGGTACTCGGCGTACTCGGCGGGTTTTTTAATACTCGTACTCGGCCGAGTAACTCGGTTTTAATGCCGAGTATACTCGGTTTAAGTAAAGCAGTATATTTAGGTAGATATCATCTGAACAACAGGGGGAAATCTTTCACAATCTCAATTATGATAATGAATGTGTGGTAATGATCAAAAATGAGGAGCACTAGTGTATGAAATAAAAACTGAAATTTTATAAAGTAAAATTATGATGCAGTTACACAAAGATCTCTGCACGTTTTGGTAACGGCCTATACCTTTTTTCTTCGTAGACGTTACCAGCGTCCGACACTAATTACTCCCTATGCACGGTGCTTGCAGATGCACATAGTAACACTCTTGCTAAACGTGCCAGTTTTGGATACCTTGTTTGGTGACCTGCCCACCACTCGAAAGGACTCTTGTCTTTTGTCAGCTCATTCTAAAGTAATGGGGCTTTCAGGGTCATCGCGCTCTAATGGCTAGATAAAGCAAATTTTGCACGTACCTGTTTGTACTTGTTTACACACCCGAAACAGGAATTTGATTGTAACTGAGTTACTCGGCCGAGTACTCGGTTGGGAAAAAAATGAACCGAGTAAAACTCGGTACTCGGTACTCGGCAAAAGTGCTACTCGGCGCATCTCTAGTAAAGAGCATTACATTAAAACATTACTTATGTATCTTAACAATTATTAAGTTATAGACAATGTTTTTATCTCTATTGTTTCCTTCCTAAATAGTAATAGGTATCAATTAATCGAATGTTACTTAATTATTTTAACGAGATTGTATAATTAGCACACTGCATAAAACTAATTTAATTACGAGTAGGTTATATTTAAGGCCCGGTTTCGTGATCTATAGTAATGGTTTAATATCAACACCAACGGCTGTTTTTAAGAATATATAAAGAAATACTTTTACGAATAGTCATTTGAATAGTTATTTTGTAAAATTCAACAGTTAGTTAAGGTATTTATTTTTCACAAAACAAACAATCGTAAATATTCAACCGCTATCCACGACATTTAACCATTACTATCGATCACGCAATCCAGACCTGAGTAAGACACAAATATTAATTTTTAACCTATAGATTCATTATAGGAACTAAAGTTCTTTAAAAACAACTTAACAATCTTTAATAACAACAAACAACAAGTAAATAGTGCAATAAAAACAATTACCGAGATTGTGTGTGAAAACTTTCAATGTCAAGAGGGTATAGCCCTATGTCTAACTAAGTAATCATATTAGCATACAACACAATACCTCATTTGAACCTTACCCATGAAGTTTTGCATCATAACAATGGATTATTTTGCATTTCTAAGCAGTAGGTACTGGTTTCGCAGATCACGAACATATCGAAACAGCTGGGTATCCTTGACGTCCATGGCACGAGGGCTGGACATTTATCGGGCGGAGAGAGGAAGAGACTGACTATAGCCTGCGAACTCCTGGTAGACCCCACGGTTATGCTACTCGACGAGCCGACTAGGTGAGGTGACTATACTGTATTTCTCATCTAGATAACTTCTGAAGAATCCCTTTGGAGACCCATGACTTTACCTTAGGAGCGAAGACTTTAAAAAATATTCTTATACATAAAATGAAATAAGAAACCAGAAACGGCGCACGGGCGGGACTCTTAACCCTTAACCTCTGGCTGACAGGACCAACGTTCTTTGCAATCGAGCTACTGTGCTGTAGTCTGAATGCGCGAAATGTCTGGACTCTTATGGATACGTCATTATGCGTGCGTGACGTTTATTAATTTAGTTTTTTTTACAATTTCAGTGGTCTTGACTCAGTATCCTCCATGTCAGTGGCCCGAGCACTTTTGACAGTCGCCCGTAGTGGTAGGACGGTAGCGTGCGTACTCCACCAGCCTTCTTCACAACTGTTCAACTGCGCTGATGACGTCATATTGCTGTCAAATGGAAGGACGCTGTACTCTGGAGCTGTGGCTGACGTACCTGAGGCGTTAATTAAGGCTGGGTTTATATGCCCGCAGTACTACAATATGGCTGACTTTAGTAAGTGATGTTCTTCATTGCTTTCTATACCATCAACTGAGGTTGGTCCTCCTTGCTAAGCGGCTCCAGATAAGTCCTCCGTCGTGCATTTGCTTTATTAGAGCGATAAATAAACTGAAATCCAGAACTGTGAAGTAAAAGTTCCTAGATGAAATTTACATTGGGTACAAAAAATATATAATAATTTTATTTCCATTTTCAGTGCTGGAAATCGCAACTGGCGAGCACATAGGAAATCTGGCCCTTCTGGAATCTGAAGCAAAGAGCTACGCTTATGAAATGCGGAGAATAGCAAAAAGCGACGTCCACGAGGAAAACGTAAAAGGTACTTAACACTTACGTTGTAACAACGTTACAGAACGTCCAAAACTGATCTTCGTAATGACGCAATTTTTTTTTTGTTACTTAAACATTAGCCACACACACACTTAGACAAATACCCACACACACATGAACAACGTCGTCAAACGTTGATTTCGGTTATATCTACTGCCAGTCAACGTTTACTGACGTTAGCGACAAGCCATTAGAATATTGTGTCTGCTATACGGCAATACTAGTGTGGACGTCCTCAAACTTTGTATGGATGCGCCATGCGCCACGGCCTATAAGTTGGCTATTGTGGTATGCATACATGAACGTGTTAACATTTAAACTGCAAAACCTGTATTTCGTTTCGTTCTGCAACAAGACACTCTCATTACTTTGTTGGTTATCATTGTGGTAAATAAACTCATCGCATATGATTCCAGGTCTTCCAGTAGAGACAGAAGCGTTGCTAAATACACGACAGCCGCAGACAGAAGGCTACTTGGCAAGCGTGCCGCAGCAGCTCAGTGCGTTACTGTGGCGGTGTTGGCTGGGCGTGCTAAGGGATGTGCATCTCACACAGGTAATAATATTGGACACCAATCACATAAATTGCTCTGATCCCAAAGTAAATAGCTATTGCACTTATGTTATGGAAATCAGACACAACGGTGGTACCACAACACCCAGACCCGAGCCAATATAGAAAATTTTGATTTCTTTATTGACCCGACCGGGAATCGAACCCGGGACCTCGTAGTGGCGACGCCTTGAAACCAGCGTGCTTATATAGCCACTACACCATGGAGGTCGTCGAAACAGGTGTGTACAGGGGATAGTACTTCTATGGTACAAACTAACATATTAATCTAGGGCTAAGGCTATTTTGCTCTAGACTCTAGACTTCTAGAGCAAACAGAACTGGCGGGTAAACTCGTAACGGTGTTAACGGCTAAGCGCGCGAAGGACGTTCAAAACGGGCAACGGTTCCATTAGGTTATGTCAAAATTTAATTGTGGTACTTATTATTTTATGAAGCAGCTGATCAAAAGTTCATTTTAGTAATGTTTAAGTTTGAGTAATTAAATGTACAGATGAATTCTGTACATTTAATTACTCAACACTACTAAAATGACAAGACTCGTCTTTATTTTTAAAAAAAACTGGCCAAGTGCAAGTCGGACTTGCGCACGAAGGGTTCCGTATCTAATGTAAGCACTTACTTGTAATGTCCTGTAAAACATGATTAAAATTGCCTTTTAAGAGTTATAAGGTTTTATTCCCTTAAAATGACAAAATATCCGTAATTATGAGATAAAACCGGTTATATCTTTCGGTAAAATGGTAATCGCGAGTTAACTCTGCTTTTGAAGAAAGAACTAAACTAACCTAGTTTTAACTAATTATTAACCAACCAATGTTTTTTTAGAACTATCAACATATCGATCTATTTAATACTATTTATTCATTAGGAACATTAAAAAATTCCAGATTCGTCTAGTAGCGCACTTACTCGTAGCGTTATTACTAGGAGCTCTCTACAACGGCGCGGGCGCAGACGCCGGCCGCGTGATATCCAACACAGGCTGCCTCTTCTTCTTCTTGCTGTTCATATTCTTCTCCAATGCCATGCCGCCTATACACACGTGTAAGTATACAAAAAATACCTTAAATTCAAAACCTGACTAAAATGCTTAAAATATCGCATTCGTCTTTAGGTAAGCTAGTCTATACTAGTAGTATTATATTATCTGGGTCTATACACATAGAACTAAAACAAAAAAAAACTCAAACAACCCACACGCATGGGTTGTCATTGTATAGATCTTTTGACTGATACAGAAACTAACTTTTGAGCTAAACAAGTCGAAATTTTGAAAAAATGCATGTTGCATATTAACAAATAGATTCATCGAATTAGTAGTTCTTGAGATATAGCACATTTGCAACAACTGCAAATATAACTTTGTCCTTTATACAAACACTATGAATAACAAAGTTATTTATGAAGTCAACGATATTATGGCAAGTAGAAGTCATTGGGTCCATAATTTAGTTAAAGTTGGTACGGAACCCCCAGTGCGACAGTCCGACTCGAACTTGTCCGTTTTTTTTTTTCAGTGATAGCAGTAGGAGCCGTAGCAATTGTCTTAGCGAAATACGAAAACCAAGATTTTGTGATTCAAGTTCTACTAGTACATAATGTATCAAAAAAGTTTTTTTGTCTTTTAATAGAGCCAGTGCTGTCTTTTTATTTCCCCAGACTGAAAGTCGCTACTTATTCAATCCCTACCACATGAATAAGCGTACGAGACTACGAACTATGGCTCGTAGCTTCGTAGCTACGAAATATAACCTAAAATATTGTTTTTTTATGATTGTACTAGCGGTCCCCCGCGACTTCGTCCGCGCGTTTTGAGTTTGCTCCCTCCCCTCCCGTCGCAGCGTCATGTTTTACATCCTAAAGCCTTTCTAGATAAATAAGCTATCCAACACAGAAATATTTTTTCAAATCGGTCCAGCAGTTTTTGATATAAGCGCGTTCAAACAAACAAACTCTTCAGCTTTATAATATTAGCGCAAGCGCACGTTGTACTTAAGCTGCGAACATTATTTTGGTGCGGAGTTATGTTAAAACTGTGATAGCTCCTAAGATATTTATTGAAATCAAATGATATAAAGGGCAACTTGGTTCTAAATGAAATGCTCGTGATGATGAATGTATTTATTTTGATAAGAATAAATACCTGTTTGTATAATACACCTCTAAAAATAATGCGTTATATTTTTACAAATTTACTAACATAAAAAAGGTTGTAGTAAGTCAATCATAAAAGATAGACATATGCTGTCGCGGACTTTATTATAGAACTCTTAATATTGAACAATCCTGTCATACATGATTTTTGTGTAACTTAAGCGGTTTCCACAGCGTATGCAGCGGAAGCTCTCAATAGGAATATCTTTCTCCCGTTTTCGCAACATTTTTCATTGCTGCTGTTGTCTTATGAGTCGTATCTTTATGTTATATAGCCTAAAGCCTTCCTCGATAAATGGACTATCCAACGTAAAAATATTTTTTCAAATCGGGCCAGTAGTTTTTGAGATTAGCGCGTTCAAACAAACAAACAAACTCTTCAGCTTTATAATATTAGTATAGATATAAACTTCTACATCAACTTTAACGTTTGTTATTTATTTCCAGTTCCTGTGGAAGCCTCGGTGGTATTACAGGAACACTTGAATAAGTGGTACTCCCTGCCCGCGTACTGTGCGTCGAAGATTCTCGTGGACTTACCAATTCAAGTAAGGCTATTAGTTTATCTAGATATTAGTTAATTAGCACTATCACATCATTTGCAGGTATTTATGTCACTAGGGTATCTTGTTAATTAATCAAGCGGCTTTTAGTTACTTAAGAACAAGTCAATATTATAGTAATATTATATTTAAGTGCCTAAACACACTATGCCGAAGGTACGCGACCGAAGTTCGGCATGATTACGCCTGCAATACTATTTGAATTACTAACGACACATTATGCCGAATACGTCGGAACGTAAAATCAGCCGCGTAACTTTGGAATAGTGTGTTTAGACACTTATTCTGTAGACTGCAGAGCGCTCATTATAAGTAAGTTCGGCGCTTATGGTGTGTCATATCTGCCGAATACGTCGGAACGTGAAATCAGCCGCGTAACTTCCGTCGCGTAACTTCGGCATAGTGTGTTTAGACACTAAGACAAGCGGTCCTTCGAGATTGCGTCCGCGCGATTAAGTTGTCTACCTCCTGCAGCGTGATGTTTTATAGCCTAAAGCCTTCCTCGGCCTTCCTCGATAAGCTATACAACAGTTTTTTTTTCAAATCAGTCCAGTAGTTCCAGAGATTAGCGCGTTCAAACAAACAATCTATCCAGCCAAGATTCAGCTTTATTATATTAGTATAGATCAAATGACTAGAATAGGAAAATAGCTAGTCAAACGTTACCATTAGTCAAATAAGCTATTACTATTATAGGTGAACTATGGCATTCATTAATTGGTACAGCAAGGCTGTTATTTAAATTACTGATCAAGTTACTAGTAGCTAGGACGATAGGCACAAGCCGAAAATGCAGACTTTATTCCCGAATCCAATTAATGATTTCATTCCTTTTTCAGTTACTTTGCGCCACCGTGTTCATGTTTCCCGCTTGGTACCTGACGTCACAGCCGCTAGACAGTTCACGCATGGCGCTGTCGTGGCTGCTGTGCGCGCTGCTCACCATCCTGGCGCAGACCTTCGGGCTGGTGGTGGGCGCCGCCTGCGACGTCAAGGTACTGACTATCTAGCTGTATTCCTTGAATGGTATCATAAGTCATAGCCGCTGGTCAGCGCGTCAAAAACGCTGGCACCATCATCTGAAATGTCAAGGTAATGCCCTCAGCTCCTATATTCAAGCTGAAATAAGCTGTGATACCAACCTGTTGCTTCATTACTTGCTGTGTCAACATCTTGATGCAGACCTCCGGGCTGGTGGTGGGTGTCGCCTACGACGTCAAGGTACTGCCCTCAGGTCCTAATCACTTTCTACTCTCCTAGTTAGCTGTGTTACTTGCATGGTACCTGACGTCATAGCCGCTGGTCAGCGTGCCCATGTTGTTTCATCACCTGCTGTGTCAACATCTTGATGCAGACCTCCGGGCTGGTGGTGGGCGCCGCCTGCAACGTCAAGGTACTCTACTATATTCCTAAGATTCTATACTCCTACTGCTCTCCTAGCTAGCTGTGTTATTTGCATGGTACCTGACGTCATAGCCGCTGGTCCGCGGCCCATAACGTTGGCACCATCACCTGAAAACGTCAAGGTAATGCCCTCATCTCCTATATTCCAGCTGATATAAGCTGTGTTACCAACCTGTTGCTTCATTACCTGCTGTGTCAACATATTGGCGCAGACCTTCGGGCTGGTCGTGGGCGCCGCCTGCGACGTCAAGGTACTATGTTGCCTTTGGGTTACATATTCCAGTTACAATCAGCTGTGCATGCGCCATGGTACATGACGTCATAGCCATTGGACCTCACGCGCACGATACTGTTGCGTCGTCGTTATTCTATATTTTATTTTAAAAAATCAATCGGATTCGGTGATATTAATAGTAGTCTAGTTGCAAAATTGCTGACGCTTTGAGTTATCTATAACGATTCGCAATGTAGCATTATATTATCGCTGTAGTTTGTATTACTACCTAATTTATTTTTGGACTTATTTACCTTTTTTGTAGTTGCAATTTATTGTTAATTTATTAAGATCCCAACATTCATATGTGTGAGCTCTTTTAGCCCGAGATACAGGCCAAACCTAGTTTCAGCAAAAACACTACTGTTCCTACGAGTTAATTTGTGGCTGCGTTCCGTATTGCGCTAACAGCGAAAATGACACTGATATCGCGCTTACAAACCGTTCCGATTTGGCGTTAGCGGGTCAACGAAAGCTATAGTCACGTCACGGCTGACGTCACTATCACCGCCATCTTGCGTTCACAGTGCAATCGTTTTGCCGCGTTAGCACCGTGAGCGGCTGTGAGCGGACTGTCACATTGACGCATTTGACGTCTTTTTAAACGGTTTTATTTAGCTCACCCCGTTTGTTTTATTTATTGCTTCAAAGAACAGCAAATGTAATCTAAAACCGTTCCGAAATGAAATCGCGTCAACAGCGCTGTCAGCACGCTAATCAAATCGGAACGTCTTTTGACGCTCACAGTGCTAACAGTGATATTGGCGCAAAACGGAACGCAGCCTGTAAGACCTTTGATTTGTTATTGTTCTTTTTAAACTGTATTGATTTTTTTTTATTCATTTTAAAGGGAGAAAGCAAAGTACTCACTTTCCTCTAGCCTAATCTTTTATATTCATAAACAGCAGTATAGTTCCATAATGAGGGTTTAGATAGCGCCATGCGGAGTTGTCTTGACGGTTGCGCGTGTTAAACGATTTTCTATGAAACGAAACGAAACAGGAATGTGTGTTTTAAAACTGTGAAGAATCATTTATTAACATGTCATTTTTTATTTATTCCAGCTGGGCCTATTCGTCATTCCCGCAGCCAACATCCCAATGCTGATGTTCTCCGAGTTCTTCATACCTTACCGGGAGATCCCGGTCTATCTGCGCCCGTTCGCTGCAATCTCATACTTCAGATACGCGTTTGACGCGCTACTTGAAACAGTATACGGCTTCGACAGGGGCCGCCTGCCGTGCCACGACGAATTCTTCTGCATGTTTACGGACCCCACAAAATACCTCAAACATTTAGGCCTGACAAGAAACCTGTACAGCGATGTCTCTGCCTTAGTGATTTGGATTGTGATACTCCAAATATCTCTCATCTGCATCCTCAAATACAGAGTCCACAGAGCTTGCAGATGATGTTATGACAAGACCTCTTCTAAGTCTGATTCGAAATTATACTAAAGTAAATAGCGTTGAAGCTCAGGTGTAGGCTAAGCATAAGCTCAATTATACAAATACAAACTCGGTATGAAGATTATATAACTAACAACTAATTTAAGAACGGACAACATTCTAGGTACATACTAACGTTTTTGTGATATTTTACAATTTTTATATCTAATTTACTACTGCCAAAAAGCTTGCCCTCAACTATTTTTGATAAACATATTTAAAAAAAATAAAAAACAAAACGGGTTACAATAGTTAGTATTTTATTGACCAGATGCACATTCCAGGGTGCTATTTATTAAGTTATTATGACAAACAAATAAAAATGTATATACAATAGTAAGTTATATTCTTTTGTACAACTTTGAATCGTAAATGTGCAATAAATACGAAAGATGACTTTAATACTCGTTTCATTAACGAAACAAAGTTGATTAAACAAATAAGCATACATTCATTCTCGTAATGCTAAACACCGACTAGTCTAACATCATGTTATATTATATCATAATGATAATTAATGTTTAAAGCAAGTTCTTCAATTTCGATATTGCTGAAAGAAATATCGTTCAAAATGCGCTATCATTGTTATAATCCTGAAGCCTTTATTACACCAAAGGCATTAAACGCGAAAAACATTAAGTTTAAAAGTTTAGTAATTTATGCAAGGCAAATGTTCTAACATACAAATTCTAATGCTTTAGAATGTTTTTAACACTCACAGTGTCATATTGTATATTCATAAAGATGAAATAAGAAACCAAAAATTTGCGCACGGGCGGGACTTGAACCAGCAACCTTTTGGCCCGGTTTGCCAAAAGGTTGCTGGTTCAAGTCCCGCCCGTGCGCAAATTTTTGGTTTCTTATTTCATCTTTATGAATACAAATTCTATTTACTTCTTTTTCTTGCATACAAAAATGTCCTTGCGCGTCGTCGTCAATCCAGATTAACATCTCAGATCCACTCGAAATTTACTATCGCTAGTTGATGAATCGTTAAATAAATCAATAGCCTCATAAAGCGAACGTAAATAAAAAATATCATGGTAATGTAATGCAATTAACCGGTATTTAATACATAGTTATGGTCAGCCGAAGGCTCTTAATTACCTTTAAGAAAACAGTAACATTTGCGCCAAAATATGGACGCAATATTGACCCAAATAATAAGTTCTCACTGGTTTATTTACATAAATAATTTACTAAAATATACGTATACTTTTCATTTGGGGAGGTAATCGCCGACACGAGACCACAACAGATCAGTCTATCACATAATTTAGGCATAATGAAGTTTCTAGCTTTAGTTGCAGCTTAAGTTTAGCAACACCAAAGCTTAAGTTAAATACTGGGTACCGACTAGACAGCAAATAAGCTAAGGTATTTTGTAACCCAATCTCATGTTACGTTCATCATAAGTTTTCGATATCTCCAGTCTATCCAATGCAATATTTATATTATTTAAACTCTATTGCACTGTAAGTTATACAATCGGTGGACTTTTATAGCATTATCTACCAGTCAACCGCTTGATAATGCAGAGTTTAATATCAGATAGACGAGACTGATTTGTAGCCAGCTTTGGAAATATCAATATCACTCAGTATTTTCAACTAACTAGACAGGCGCATTTTCTGTAACTTAGCACGAAATACTTGACAACCTTTTGTTTGATAAACAAACAATGTCCATAAAAAAGTTCTATTAAATCATCTCAATATAATATACATAACATTTTCGAATAAATTGAGTATTTTTTGATTAGTCACAGCCACTAAAAATAATAAGATACATAATTTTAATATTCCATTGAACATTTTATTTATTAACTAAATAACATAAAGTAAGCAGGGTAAAATATACAATAATACTGTGGGGAGAGCAAATAATCAGTAGGTAATCTTGGCTTACTTATATAGAAACGCATTCGTAATATGCAAATTAATGTCAATTTAAGCTAACACAATAGCTGATGAAGGTCCATATGTGTATATGTATTAATTCTGTCTTCAAATCACATCAGTTATCTATCATAGAAATGACTCAAACACATGGAATGTAACATCACAACAATATCTTTGGTGCCAACAAATACTCACAGAAACATCATCCTAAATATAGTGTAGTATGTTTAAAGATAGCAGCACAAATTTTCTTTTCAAAATTCATGCCATTCTTCTTTTAGAAATGTGTCCTGAAGAAATCGCATCATAGCAATAAGTTTCATCATTTTGTTAGAATATATCCATATTCAAAGTGAAGGTAAATCGTTCAAATTGATCAATTTCCTAAAACAACAGAAAGTAAAGACCATGAAATACAGATAAATAAAATATGTAGCTAGAAGGCAGTTAAAATAGATTAACAACAAAAATTACCTGCAATATTCAGGAGGCAGAGTCCAAATTCTGTACCAAAGCATCAAGCTCAGGATTATGCTCCAAGTTCTAAGAGGGCCAAACATAAAAGCCATAGTGCCATACTCCAACCAGAAGAAATAAGCCAGTAAAAATTGTATTGAGAGCAAAAAGATGAAAGGCAAATTCCTTATTAACCGCTTTGTTCCCCTGGCATTAGGGTTGAACAGTCGAGTCTCCAAGCAATATGCCAGCACAAAGACCAATGGCAACTGAACAAACATCAGCTGTACACTCCCATACATATAAGTAAATGGTTCAGGCAAAAATGCTCCTCTTATAATGATACCCCAAGCAAAGATCACCCCTGTGTGTCCATCTATTAGTTCACCAATGGCCCAAGGTCCAAATGGCGTATATAATGCATATAATACAATTGGATAAAATACTCTATCAATTTTGCTGAGTAACCATACTCTTCGTAGTATGTGGCTAACGATATTACGACGATATCTGGGTGGCCTGTTTTGTAATCTGAGTACAAGCAAAGGGACGACAATGGCTATAAGCAGACTCGCAAATATTGCCTGAAACTATAAAACACATGATTAGTTTTAGTTTTTTTGTTTAAACATGTTAAACGAACAAAATAATCACAATGAATAAAACTTACAACAGCACCAGCATCTAGCATTAGCAAGATCTTTGGCGTCACTTCAAAGTTAACTAGAGAGCCATCCAAAGAAAATGGATGTTCCAGTATAGCTTCCTTTCCAACTTCATCAGTTACAATCACATACAAATAATGAAGCCCAACAGTGAACAAGTGTGGCAACCATTGGCATACATAGAGAGGTCGTTCTGCAACTTTACATTTCATCCAACTTTCCTTGTCAAATGATATCTTTACTGTTTCTATGTTCACATCACTAAAAGCCAAAATTCTGATATGTGTAGAGTCTGCTATCAGCTGTAAAGGTTCTCGACCGGCCATGGCATATCTAGCGTGCTTGGGATTTGTGATTAAAACTAAAGGCCAAGTACTATGTTTCTGGTCAACAAATGAGAATATTCCATGGTCAATTGCAGCTAATCGATACATCCTGTTGTCTTTCCAATCACCCAATTCAAGCTCAAGGTATCCTTTTCTTTGTTTTGTGTACATTCTTGGCACAAGACCACCCATAGAATGTAAGTGGCCACACACATACACTTGGGATGCCTGAGAACTTCCCATGAGCTCTCTTAGGTTAAATGTTTGAGAATCCTTGAGAGATAATATACAGGATGTGGGATAGTGACCAAACCAAATAATATGATCTGCTTGAGTTTCAGCCTCTGATTTTAATTTTTGTAA
Source organism: Pyrausta purpuralis (assembly GCA_963924145.1). Lineage (NCBI taxonomy): Eukaryota > Metazoa > Arthropoda > Insecta > Lepidoptera > Crambidae > Pyrausta > Pyrausta purpuralis. The sequence goes on from OZ001656.1 coordinate 10,376,496, forward strand.
GGTTTGTTGTTCCTGGGCATCTAAGATACCAATAAAATTAAATGGCCTTCTCAACCCTGGCTCTGGGCAGGCATCAATGCCCAAAAATGCAACATTAATACCATTTTTGTTCTCATAATGCACATAAGATTTTACATTACTTTTTCCTTGCACTGAGTAATTCCTAAAATAATTCTCTTGAGAGTTTATTGTCTTGATATTAAAATTATCTGAAATTAGACACATGCAATATTAGTATGATGTTGCATCACAATAAACATGTCTTATCAATGTGCAAGTCACAGATAACTTTCAACAAAGGATAGCAAATATTAAGTACCATGATTTCCTCTGATATCCAACCACACAGTTTCTTCAGCAACTCCTGATTCTTTGATAATGTTATGGTAGTATATCCATTCTTTTTTCACCTGAGAGCTACCCAAATTATCTTTTGCTTTAGCATCTGTCAAGTCTCCAGTAGCCAGAACCAATGAGGGCTTTATCCTCCTAACTGTGTTATCACAAAATTGCTGGAACTGAGATATTCTTCCTGGATCTCGGAAAATACTGATATGGATATCAGAAATCTGTAAATAAATAAAAAAATAAATATCCTTTGGACATTCCCACACATCGCCATCTAGTCTCAAAGTAAGCACAAAGTAACACAAGCTTTGAGTAAAGCTTGTGTTATGGTTGCCAGACAACAGATATAATACTTGAATACTTTTTGTTTGTAAATACATACATGATATACATATAAAACACCCAGACCAATACAAACAGACATGTTCATGCACACAAATGTTTGTATTGTGTGGGGATCAAACCTGCACCCGCTGCGTAGTAGGCAATTTCTCGACCACTACACCAGACAGGTCATCAAATAAATACTTAGATTTCTATGACAAACATAGTTAAATGTATTTTATTATCATACGAAATTTTCAGCACTTTTGATATGCAGGCAACAAAGGAACACTGATCTTCACCCTACAAACATTCTTTTATATTAAAGTTTACTGGACAGTTACATACCTGCAAGAACCAAATAAGGTTGTTTGAAGAAGCGCCTATTTTTCCATATTTATTGCTTAGACGATTTGTGTGATTAATCCCTTCTTTTTTGTTTTCCATGTAAAAATTATGATCCGTTGCGATAATATTCAATAAATTTGCCATAAATATAGATAATAACAATAAAAAACACAAAAGCGAAATAGCAGTCTTAGATAAAATCATTTTTAATGTGATTAGCACATTTAGACACCGTTATTATTAATTTTGTACAGAAAGAATCTGTAATTTATCCAAAAACTTACACGAAAAATATCAAAAGTACCAAATCAATCGGCTCTATTATCACAGCTGTCATTGTCAGTAGTAGTAGTAGTAGTTAGTTGAATTTATCACATTCACGGGAAAGGCAATGGAACAGAGCCATACAGCCTGATCTTCATTCCTGTCATTGTCATTGTTTGCTGTCACTGATTATTTTTTAAACAAGTTTAATAATATACCGTCCTTGAATCTGATTCATACAGACAATTCGTATTATTTTTTATTTCAAGGTGGCTTTCTACAACTAACGACATTGTCAAAATCGCGTCGTCGCGCAGTTTAGTTGGAATAAGCTTGAAAATAGAGCTGTGGCGGCTGTGGCTTGAAATAAAACTGCTCTGCCGCGGCGGCGGCGGCGGCAAGGCTCGCAATCGTTTCGAAGTCAAAAGAAAATCCTCTTTTACTTCCTTTATAAATATTTTTCTGAGACTGAAAAGAATATGTGAAATTAAACTTATCTTACTAACGAAACGAATAATTTGTGATACAATTAAATGAAATCTATAAAAGCTACCGCACCTAACATGGAAGGATTCCGAAGTTTACCGTAGTCTACAGGAATGCTACTGCATACTTTGGAAGGATACATTGGACATTTTAGTATAAACGCGAGCGCGGCTCGCGGCCCCCCTAAAATTAAGTCATTTTTGGGGTTCCGTAGCCGAATGGCAAACAACAGAACGCTTATAGTTTCATCAAGTCTGTCTGTCTGTCCGTCCGTATGTCACAGGCACTATTCTGTAACTATAAGCATCACACTGTTGAAATTTACTGTTGTACAAAGCGAGTTTAATTTTTTTTAAATATACATATATAATGTAGATCTTAACAAATACTTGTAACAAAGATTGGTTTGGACGGGATCGAACAAGTAGTTTTTGAGATATAGCATATTTTAAACAACTGCAAACATAACTTTGTTCTTCATACAAACACTATGAAAAACAAAGTTATGTTTGCTGTCAACAACATATTGTGGTATTTTGGCTTAGTGGAAGTAAGTGGATCCCTAATTCAGGTACAGTTGGCACGGAACCCTCTCTTCCGACTTGCACTTAGCCGGTTTTTGACCTTCGAACCGAGCCATGAGGCCCGCCGCGAGTGTATATCTAATCTAGCATAATATATCGAATATGCAACCGAAATTTTAAATGGAGTAAAAATTAAAACGATAGAGTCAAAAAGGACACTAGTAACTAGCTGTCCCCCGCGAATTCGTCTGCTCGTTTTGAGTTTGCTCCCTCTCCTCCCGTCTCTTCGCAGCGTGATGTACAGTCGCCGTCAAATATATTGGAGCAGACAAAGCGACCAAATACTTCTGAACAGTTTAAAATGTCAATAAGTTCCATACACTACAAGTAACCATTAATATCAGAACATTCATTACTTCATAAATATCTGAGCAGAAGCTAGTCAATAACTACTACCCAAGTAACACATGACAGCAGTATATCGACCGACTTACAGCATTAATGTATCGTTGAAGCATTTTGAGTTAGCATTATAGTAGCATTGTAAACGTATATAGGGCTAATATCGTGCTAATTTGGGCACAAATTATACGGCTTTAGATCGTAAATAAGCATTATTAAAGCCAAAAAAAATGTCAATTGCACTAAAAAAACATTATTATGGTCAACGAAAATGCCAATAGCATTCTAGAAGCATTATTACGATCAATGAAGATGTCAATTGCATTACATAAGCATTATATTAGCATTCTTTTAATAAGAAAAATGTTTACAGCATTACAACAGCATTACAGTAGCATGAAAATATGCTGAAAACATTATACGAGCTGTTTAAGTGTTCACAGTTGGTATATCAATAAACATTTCATCATTGCAAAAACAACTCTAATGCCATGGCACTATGATAGAAATATAAAAATGACATTATTTTTATGAAGTTCGTTTTTTACTATGATAGTAGCTTTGACAAATGAACGAAGGAACGGAGAAGCAACAACAAAATTATTTTAATTACCGGAAAGGTTTTGGTTCTTATTTTACTCATAACTCCAAATATTACTACGCGATGAAGTTTACTGTGAATGTCTATATAGTATTCATTGATATTTTTCACGCGCTTTCGATATATTGTGTTTTTGTTATAAAATAAAAGAAAACGATATGTATGCAATAATCAAATCACAAGTGTATAACTAGAAAAGAGTGTATTTTGTATAATTAACACAATGGTAACAGATAGGCATTGTAAAATTGTGTTAATCATGAATATTTAAGACACTTGATCTAATTAATAGATCAGAATCACACAAGTTTTAGGTTATAAAATGTTAACAAAATGCTGTCTTTCTATAGCAGCACGGTGAGCCATATTAATGCTACCGGCAAAATAAATATTCACATGTGAACAGTTATCATGCCAGAGGCCAGTTAGAAGACTTTGTGTGAACTATTGTAGTGTCATTGGCAATAAAGAAGCCCTATATAGATTCACCGGGACACCAGTAGCCTCGATGTAGACTGATATAGTGCCATTACTTTACAATTTTAGGGATCCTTGAGCAAACCAATAAAACCCATTTCGGACTGCAATCATATTGGCACTCAGAGCATTTTATATTCTCACTAGATGGCGTTGGCGACTCTGTAGGAAGGAATAATTATTTAAAACGCGTATTTATTTATATTTGTATGTAAAAAGATATTATTTTAAGTCATTTAAAAAATCATTATTCTTTTCGTTGGAATATTTAAAAAATACACTGATTACAAAGTACAAAGCCATTCAGGAGAACAGGTATAAATACGATTTTTTTAAATTTTCTCATTATTCGCGCTAGAACATTTTTCAAAAGACAAACATTCCGTATCGTTATTTTTTTTAACAATATTGGCAAGTTGTAATTGATTTTGGTGACCTACGGAACCCTCTATAATTTCACTACTATTCACCTCGCACGAATTGTTCTGCTGTGTATTAATCGGACTCGACGGCAACATAATTCTTGCATATTCCTTCGATATCTTTCGCCTGATACCTCCAGTTCTTGCTCTTATTTTAAATGATTTTTTCAACATTTTGCGCAGCATTTTTTTATTTATATTTATATGAAATAAACACGCGTAAGTAGACTATATTATCCCAAAATTATGTTGATTGCAATTCAAAATTTTTAAATACACACACGATTGCAATACACCTTCACCATGCATTCACTAGAAAAACATTTAACTTTTGAATTTTCACCAAAATGGCTGACAAGTTGACAACATCTTAGTTTTACGAATATACCAAAACTAACGTAATATACTGCTAAATGCATTAGTATAACTCACTTGTATTTTAATAAAGTGCTGTTAGCAGTACAACAGCACTGAGGTGACCTTTAAAAATGCAACCATTTCACTGGTTCACGTCCATGCTGTTAAACGGCGTTAGGCTTTTACTTACCGTCTTATAGTGCTATTATACAACACAGAGCATTCAAGACTGCTCAAAGCTGTATAACAGTTTTTAAGTGCATTATACTGGCACAAATTAATGTACTTATACAGCATTAGGCATTCTCATGGTTCACGTTGATGCTATTTAAGTGCATTAAGCATTTTTCTACGTCTTAAAGTGCTATTATAGGTTTAAGTGCACTGAAAATTGCTGGTAGTTGTACAACGACATTGTGGCTGGCTGTATTAATGCTAAAAGCTTTATTATAGCACTTTTATATGCTATTAAATAATCGTTATACAGCGTTAAGCATAGTTTTGGTTTTGAAATGCCAATATCGTGCGTCAAGTTGCACGGTGAACATATATACGAGTTTATACGGATCTTGAGTTGTAAATGGAGTCAACATTTGTCTCTTATAATGCTATCTGTGTTACTTGGGTAGACACACAACTAACCATTAATATCTGAACACTCACTTGCCTAAATTTATGTAATTAAGGCAAGTGAGTGTTCACTATAGCCTAAAGCCATCCTCGATAAATAAGCTATCCAACATATATGTGTACATTTTTCTAATTAGATCCAGTAGCAACTGAGATTAGCGCATTCAAACAAACAAACAAATTTTTCAGTTTTATAATATTAGTATAGACTAGCCGTACCCCGCGACGTTGCCCGCGTAAGTTTCGTATTTCCCGTAAATATTTCAACGCAAGACACATATTTTCAGTTTAAGGAGCCCATAGCGGTTAGCGCAAGCGCACGTTGTACTTAAGGCGCTACCCGGATTTTTACCGCGCACACTAGCGCCACTTTACTAGAAAAATCAAAACTCGGTAAATAATAGACCAATCAAAAATCTGGTAGATACGATTGTAGCTCTGATTATGTGGTTTAGATACAATGTTTAAGTTCAATAAAACAGAGTTATCTGCAGTTACAGTTAGAAAAATTGCTAAAAGTGGCCATATTTAACAGTTTTTCTAACTCTAACTACAGTAAACTACTTTAGAAACAATTTAAACGTACTAAATAAACTATAGAACCTGTACTACAATCGTATCTACCAGATTTTTGATTGATCTTTTATTTAACGAGTTATGATTTTTCTACTAAAGTGGCGCTAGTGTGCGCGTTAAAAATCCGGGTAGCCCCTTAAGCTGTGAGGATTATTGTGGTGCAGAGTCATTTTAAACTCTGATAGCTTCTGAGTTATTTATTGAAATCAAATGATGTAAAGGGTAATTTTGTTCAAAATGAAATGCTCATGATGATGATGAACATGTTTATTTTGATAAGAATAAATAACCGTGTAAATCAAAACACCTTTGAAAATCGTACATTATTTTTATCTAATTTATGAACATAAACAAGTTTTATGCGGAACAATCCCGTCATATATGAGTTTATTTACCTTAAACGGATTTCATTGCTCTCCAAAGGAATATTTTACCATAAAGCCTTTATCCATAAATAAGCTTTTCAACACATTTTTTTTTTTCAGATCGGTCCGGTAGTTTCTGAGATTAGCACGTTCAAACAAACTCTTCAGCTTTATAATAAAGTATTTATAAATAGCATAGATATTTTAACGGTTATAAATAACGTTTCATGAAGTATTTTCATCCCTTACCCTTTGATGAAGTATCTTCATCAAAATTAAACCCCGAATTTAGATATTTTAGAATTATTTGCTCCGATGTTGATACCAATACTCCTTTATTTCTTTTGATTTTTATTATTACTTTTTATTTTGACAACTAGCTAGATCTATTTTATAGGGTTCAGGCATAGCGTTTGCTACGTAAGCGCAAAAACCGGCCAAGTGCGAGTCGGAGTCGCACACTAAGGGTTCCGTGCCAACTTTATTGATTAGATATTCACTTACTTTTACTTAGCCAAAATACCACAATATTTTTTGACAGCAAATATATTTTGTTTGTTTTTCATAGTTTTGTATAAATAACAAATTTATGTTTGCAGTTATTGAAAATGCAATCTCGTTCAAATCAATTTTCGTTGGAAGTTTTCTTTCATCATGTATTTTATTTAAATTTTACACTCGCTTCGTTTAAAAGTAAGTTGACGCCCTTTTTACCAATTTGGAAGCGTCTATCTCTCAAACTTTAGACTTTTAAAGAAAATGGTTTAGGAACCTCTATAACATTTTAAAAGGCCTATCCATAGACCCTACACGCGAGCGAAAAAAAAATTTGGGAGCCCCCCTTAAATATTATTATTATTTATTTTTTGTATGAAAATCGTAAAGCGGTTAACAGGATGCATCTACTTACTAAGTTTCGACTGTGTAATACTAAAAGTTTCTGAATAAAGTGGCTGTGACATACTGACGGATAGACAGACAGACAGACTTGACGAAACTATAAGAGTTCCGTTTTTTGCCATTCGGGTACGGAACCCTAAAAATTAGTTTGTTTTCATCTTCACTTACACATTACATTGTGCATGTAGGTATTATACATTGTGCTGCATTGTGTATCATTTTTACAATAGTAAATTGAAAAAAAACTTTATACTACTCGAAACCGTAATGTAAAAATTGTACATGACTCAAAATAAATTTTCGACGTTGAAGTCAGTTGGCTGCCAACAGGCCGTATACCACCTTAATATTAACTTAAGTTTTCAATATTTTGTTGAAATACTCGGTAATTGTATTCTTAATTTATTAAGGTACCCATAGAAAAAATGAATAAGGTTCCTTATTCATTTTATCTATGAAGATACCATTCAATGAAAAAAAAATATTACTTCCAAAGCCGCTAACTAGACGGTTTCTTTGTTACTTTGAGCCCCTTTGAGCACCAAGCGGTAAAGGTGAATTAATCTAGAATTATAGCGTAAGGCATCCAAAAGGCTAATCTCCTATTAAGTCAAATGCTGTTATAGTTATGTCGGAAAATGAGACCATAAATCTATCTACGTTCAATAAATCATTGTTATTTTTTGCATAATCTTTTGCTCTCAAGGTGGGCGGATTGTAAGGACTAGTCTTTGGTGTGCAGAATTTTGAATCTCGTATGAGTACGATACACTAGTTAAGTTCTGTGCGTCGCCGATAGATGGCGCTGTGTGTACATTAGTTCGCACTTTCATTCTATTTACTGTGTTTTGTTTAATAAAAGACATCAAAATAGGTTTGTCTTTGTTCTGTGTTTTATTATTTCCACTCGTAGCCAAGAGATTTTGTACTGAAATTGTAAAGGTGGTGATATCAAGCTAAAATTATATTTTTTAACAAATAAAAGATAGATCATTCATCTCTCTCAAGGAAATCTGAAATAATTTCAAAATTTGATACACTGGCTCCTGGCTGCTGACATTCTATCGGACTCAACCCTCAACCTCCTAGGCTCTCATATTTTCGAAAATTATTTCCCTTCCCTCCCATTTTCAAAAAATAATTACCAAGTTAAATGGAATTTCCGATTTGTAAATTTCAAAATTTTACGAACAGTATCGACAGTTTGGTTAAAATTCAACTTGAAAAATATCTGGAAATTCGTCTTTCGGACTGGTCTTGGGACCAGCAGCTCTATTTTTTAATCACTCGCTTGGATATGGCGTGTGATTTTAGTTCGAAACCAAGTTAAATTTCCAAGAAAACCGAGCAAAATATATACGTAAATACTAACAATATTGAATTATATTTTATTTATCACTCCTGTGTGGAATAAATTGTTTTTCATTCGATAATCGGACATTAATTAATGAATATCACACGCCATTTTGGCGCTAGAGATCTTGGAGCTCTATTTTTGAATCACTCGCTTCAAGATGGCGAGTGATTTTTGTTCGAACATGAATTAAAAGTCATAGAAAAAAACTCGTTGTCGAACGAAAATCACTCGCCATTTCGAAGCGAGTGATTCAAAAATAGGGGCCCAGGCTTCCCTTCCCATTCTTTTTGGTGTGATTGGAGCTAGAAAATTTCTAGCTAAAAATGCATGGCAAGTGGCGTACCCAGTAAAATTTCCATCAGATTTCAAAAGTCAAACGAGCTGGGGCCAAATATTCTTGTGAGTCCCATATAGTTTAATAGAGAGTGCAACCGACAACGTGGACCTCGCCAGGCTCAAGGCTGTCTCTGCAAAAGATACTGGGTACTGGTTACATACACCCATCATCGAACGCAGGAACCCTCCTTGATGCAGAGACCCTCCGCGGCGATTGGTCTTCATATTGGTGAATTGTCTTCCACATAAATGTCCTTGTGGTGCTAAAATCAGCTCGTTGGAACACCACAGTCTTTCATGTGCTAAGAGTGCAGTCCGTTTTACCCGCCATACCAGCACCAACGACATCATTTGTCGCTCTCTTGTCTCCATCAACGTGCCGGCCATTCTTGAGCCGAAACGGTATCGCGCGTGATGACGGCAAGAGGCCAGATGGCATGTCACTTGTTCCTTGGCGGATGGGTCGGGCTCTAGTTTTGGATGCTACCTGTGTCGCCACATTGGCAGCCTCTCATCTGCCAAGTACAAGCCTGGTGCAGGTATGGCTGCGTCAACGGCAAAAAATTACAACCTGATCGACTCCGGGTAACATTTTGTACCGTTGGGAGTCGAGACATTAGTTTCGTGGGGTGCCAACGCAATCTCTTTGCACAGGCGAATTGCTAAGAGGCTAACTGACGTCAGTGGTGACCCAAGAGCTGGCAGCTACCTCGCACAAATAATAAGAATTGCCATTCAGCGAGGCAATGCTGCCAGCATCTTGGACAAGGACCATTTTTATAATTTTATTTTAATATTCCTTTTTAACACTTTTTATTTAATTTTGTAGTTTATATCTTTTCTCTTTTATGTTGATATATTCATAGATGTACCTACCAATATTTTAGTTTAAATTTTATTTTGATTGCTACTATAAAATTAACTATAAATAAAATAATTCCTTAGTGGTTCGTAGCCATGTGTAATGCGTTTATGTCTTTTGCTCTGAGGATAGGTCATGTGCCTAGATAGAGATAGACTACCTAACTAGGTACTTATATTTTGAATTAGTTATAAAATAAGGCAATTGTTGGTAGGAAGCTAAACATAAACATTACCTGTCAGAATTAGTCTGTACAAGAGTAGTTAAGTAGTTATCCGGTTCATAACATACCTACCTACATACTTTATTGCATGAAAAATCCTAAATCGCCTACCGTAATATAAGTGAGGAGAAGATAAGGGGTAAAAGGCGCAGGTCACCGGGGCCCGTCTGGGGCCTCACTCTAAGCCGAACATTTGGAAATTGTAGGTATTCATTTTAATGGGCAGAAGTTGACCGCGCGCATTCCGTCCGCGACGCGCCGCCGAGTCGCGCACCGGGGCCGTGCGCAGGCGCAGGAGGCTCTAGCTCGGTACCCGCGGTAACCCGCGCCACTATCTCGCCGCATTCCACCGCGCCCCGCGCGTGCCTTCGTCGAGCCCGACCCACGCGCCCGAAGGCCCGAAGCCGCCGCGCGCTCAGTCGTTCTTGCGCGCTCGCGGCCTCAGCGCACGACACTCGCCGTAACCAGACACGATCGCGCAACCTCTAGTGAAGTGAAGTGCCAATGGATGCGGTTTGACGGATTTTGTGATCACATTTGCCGATTTGGATTTGTCTTTTTATGGTATGTGTGCAGCTACAGCGTTTAGGACGGCCTCATTGGATGCGCGCGCTTTCACGATGCGGCCACTTTCATTTTATACGCATAGCTCGAATTCCGTGCGCCCGCGCGGATCGCGCCGCGGCCGCTGACCCTGCGCGCCCTTCCTCTAGAGCAGGCAGCACCATGCCGAGGCTCGACTTGCTCGCGACTGCGCATACCGCTGCATCGCCACCATTATAACTTCCAAAGCAGCAGGGAAATACTCCAATGGTGCTTCACCATACCTTCCAAATAAAGGACAAGATAGGGCTCTAGAATATTTGGCGAAATATACAGTTGTATTCATAGAAAATAATATTAACCTTTCATGGTGATTCACATTCAAGATACATAACAAATTAAAAGAAAACAATTAAGGATCATCAACTTTATTTGAATATACTACCTTGTATCGTTTACTATTAATTGACTTTACGAATGGTACCTTCGCTGCGTAATTAAGAAGGTATGCATGCAGTTGCAGGAAGTTTTAAGGTGTTTCTTACAGATAGGTAGGCTTAGGAATCGTAAAACTCTCAATGATATTGCTAAGCTCGTCTTGTAATGTAATACTTAATGCTGGCAGATTAATTATTCAATTAAAAGGTGATCTAACAAGAAACAAGATTAGATCGATAGGTAAATTGAGTGCGATTAGGACTTTTATTTACAACTTGAACACAGGTATAGGTAAACCGCGGAACTGAGACGTTTCTGACGTCACTTTTGTCGTCTTCTAAAAAATGTATGTAGATTATATTAGTATTATTATAGGTATAGATCTTATGAATCGAATCAAAACCAAAAATTATCATTTCGAATCCTATCATCATTGAGATCATCTGAAACAAGTTTGACAACATTATCGGCTTTAATTCCAGCAACTGTTTCGTTCATAAATGCAATAATTTACACAACCACTACATGGATTAATATTAAACAAAATCATGTATATAGGTTAATATCCGTAGGTAATTAATTTGTTTTAAAGAACTGAAAAAACTTCTTAAAATAAAATACTTATAATGGACTAATAAAAAAAACTAATAATTTAAATGACTCGGTAATAACTAATGTATTTCTTAAATCCAAATCCTAAGCAGTGTTGGACTCGATTAAAAAGACCGCATTGGTTTTTGTGCCAGTAACAAGTACCAAATTAAGCAAGATATGTTTACGAGTTAGAGGGAAATCTAGTTGGAAACGCCCATGAATGCCTGTGTGTGTACACTGTGATTGATAAAGTAAATGATTCATTAACACATTAGTTGACATAACATTATAAACAGCTACGACCGCGAGCGACCGCATTCCTCTGATAGCACGCCACGTAAGTAAATATATGAGTAGGTATACAGCTAGACGTCTTTAGGCATACTCTCAGCTATGTAGGTATACCTACCATCAACTTGAGCTCTTATATCATTCATCTAGAGTTAAAATTCAAACATACATAGTACTTTTAAAACAATATCAGTAAATAAAATAAATTTACTTTTTTAATTCAAACCTATGAAGTTGATGAGATTTGCGTTTATCTTATCTTAAAATTAATTATTTCGGTAAAAACAGGAATGTTAAGGTTATTTACATTATTTGACTAGCAAAGAAAAACGGACTTTAAAAGAACATAGGTAATTAGCTACCCAAAATAACGATAAGCCTAGTATCATTAGGTTTTTGGCAAATACGGCAGCTTCGAAGCTGGTGTTATTAAAGTAGAGAGAAGAATCTCTTCATAAGAGCCAAATCAGTTTTATTGTATTAAAGCTAGACTGCTTATATATATAGTTAAGATGAAAACTGATATTCGAATATTCATACTAGGATCCAAATTAAGTTAGCCATAAGTCTGTCTAATGTTCAGTGTTCCTAATAGTTATTCCAATTCGCGTTCATTTCGTTGAAAATAACAAGTTCCTAACGTTTTAATAATTTATTACATCCCCTTAATTAAAACTTCCTGTTTCATTTCAACAGCGGCGGATGTCGACACATCTCATAAAAGAATTTGTCCGACTTCGAATAGTTTAATAATGTAGCACACTTACATATGAGGTGAATCGTTATAATATGTATGAGGGAATCATCTATAACAAAGTAAGCACATAATGTACCAAATATTGTAGATTTATACACGATACAATCTGTTTAACCAATACAACACGACAAACGATGATCTTTTCTGCAAGTAATATTTTTATTATTTAAGTTTTTTGGAATAAGATCGAGGAGAACTATTCATTGCAATATCCATGTATGTAGGTAACTAAATAGTAAGATTTTAAATTAGTGAAGGATGTTTATGAAAAGTTAAAGTTAATCTCCGTATGTAGATACTCTGGTATGAAGTGTGCACTAATCTTGGCCACGCTATTTTCTAACTATAGGCAGGGCAAATATTGAGTGGACCTTGCAAGGATGATTATACTAGAATGATACATTTCATTACAGCTAGCACAATAGCTTGCCTGGAGCCTGAGCCTGAAGGCTACCATTTGTTAATAATCAACCTATCCCATCCCACTACATTATTAAAAAAATATATAAACCTTATTTGCGGGGATTAATAAACGTTTAAAATATATTTTGAAAATTGTTGGCGAAAGGTTATTTCATTCATTTATTTTGACTTTATTAAGCCATAAATACGTTTTGAGCTTTATCTTAGCAACCAAGTCCTAAACATATAATTATTTTTTGTTTTTAAGTTTGTAAGAATCAGAACTAACATATAAACCTCAAATCAAAACCGTTATTTACTTTTATAAATGCAGTCATGGGGTCTAACAAACATTAGTAAAATTTTACTGCTTTGATACGGAAATAACTTTTCATAAATTTAAAACGGCAAAGGTATTTATAACCGACTACAAAAAAGGAGGAGGTTATCAATTCGCCTGTTTTTTTTGTGTGATGTTGTTACCTCATATCTCAGTCATTTATGGACTGATTTAAATTTTTTTTCGCCTGAAGACTTTTTTAGTGAATTTTGGTTTTGAAGTCAGTTTTACTTTTTTTTTTACGATAAAAAGTTGTGATTAGGCATAGAGAGGACAAATCATGTGAATTTAAATTAAAACACAGACCAATTCTAACGCAATTATTTGAGGTTCATGTGTCAACCTACACTCTTGAGTAATAATTAAGAAAATAGCAATAATAAGGACTTAATGCTTAGATAAAGCTAAATAACTCATAAAATTCACGATAATTAAACAACATTGTCCATAAAAATCAATTATTTCGTTTGTGTTTTTCGATATATTCGGTCAGTTGTGGTATCAAACAATAGCAAATTTTATCAGCTTTAAAATCAAGTGTTGTTTGTGTGGGTGAGCAAAAGAAAATAATTAAACGAGTTAGAATGAACACGAAAGTTTTTCTAAGTAAAGTTTTAAAATGTTTTAAAATGTCATTCAGAGAGATGAGTGATGCGACCCTCCCTTGTCTAGTATGTGATCGATAAAATTTTCCGTAGATTACGTGGTTGAAGACTTGAAGTATCGGAAGTCCGATCTAAGACATACAGTATATCATCGTATCTTTGTGTTGGGATACCCTAAGATGCTACTCGTACAAATGTTATATCCAACTAGGTATCTTAATATAATATATTATAGTATCTTAAGGTACCTACTTGGATATAATTTAGTTAGATTAGTTATTTTTGACTCTTTACGAACCTTCCTTAGGAGCTTGATTTCTATTCTATATGACAAATCGTAAAGAAAACGGAACATTCTTCAACTACAAAATATGATAGAGTTTTTTAGGGTTCCGTAGCCGCTGGCAAAAAACGGAATCCTTAAAGTTCAGTCAAATCTGTCTATCTGTCCGTCCGTTGAAGTAGTAGGTTTCGAGATATAGCACATTTTCAACTACCGCAAACATAACTTTATACTTCATACAACCACTTTGAAAAACAAAAATTTATTTGCTGTCAATAAAACATTGTGGTATATTGGAAAAGTGGAAGTAAGTCGGTCCCTAATTCAGTTAAAGTAGCCACGTGTGCGAGTCCGACTCGCACTAGGCCGGTTTTTTTGGGCAAAATCAAATCTGATGACGAGAACGAGAACTCTTACAGCAAGTACCAAGCATAGAAAAAGTAGCAAGGTTTATGTAGTAGAGTAGACATAACAAGCAGCATTTGTGTTTACTTTTTAATGTAGAGGTAGATGCCGATGTTACTGAAGATGAATGTCCAAGTAAAGTACAGCGCGAATAAATCAAATCTACAGTATTTGTACCGGAATTTCGGAACGGCGGTATGTGGCTGTGGAATATGTAAACCGATGGCAAGTAAGCAAAACTCTACACTACAACATCACTTATCTGCGGGTCTTAACCATTAACCAGTAAAATTTGAATGAACTAGCTAAGTTGATGTTGCTTATAGTATAGTGGTGTGGTAAAGTGAGAGAGTAGAGTTTAGATACAAATCCTACATCTTGCAATAGTTCTAGATAAAAATACTAAGTGCTGAGCAGATTGCCCACTAATGCGCAACATGATGATAAGTAAGAGTACGTGGACTCTGTGAAGGTACTTACGTAAAGCTTAGAGTACCTACGCCTTGAAAATGAAATAATTTTCCAAAGCTAGAAGAGCTGTAGGAGTATAAAAATCAGCAAAGGTGTTAATATAAATGAAATACCTTCTTACTACTTCGTATATTCGCAATGGTTCTGTGATAAGAATTGAGTGACCGAATTCTGAGGTTGGGTTGAGCACAATGAATAATGTCGACATTTCCTCGGCTGTATCGGCAAAAGAAACAAAAGACTAACAAAGGAGGGTGAAATTGTAAACATTGTAAAGCCAACTACGATTTAACATGTAAGCCGATAAATTGCTGATTATTCTGAAGATTAATCAAGTCGATAATATTAAGATCGTAGGTACTACATATTATTGGAATCCTTGACACCTCAAAAATGCCTAGCTGTTTAGGATTGCCTTGCCTCGATGGTGTCAAATAAAATTATTATGTGCACTGTGCACATGGATTTTGATCCTGACATCTCGGATCGATTTACGTAATCTGCGTCCAAACCAGTTGCCGTCCGGACAGCAGCAATTGGTGGTACGGATGCGTGACCCTGTTTAAGTTACCGACCCTTATCGTTGACGATTCGTGAGTGTCAAACGTGGTGGCGAGATGTCGGAGGCAACGTCGGCCTTTAGGTATGCGAGGACGCAAGATGCGGCTGGCGTGGGGGAGGGGCGCTCGGCATGTGAAGGTCGTCCGCATTCCTCGCGTCGCCGGCCGCGGCTACCGCGCTTACGTAGCGCCTGCCTCCCCCCTACCCCCTGCGCCCGCGCCGACCGGTCTGCCCCCACCCCGCTGCCTGACCGCCATCACAAACTATCGCGCATTTACTAAAACAAAAAACATGTTCTTATGGCTATCAAGAGCTGAAGAGCCGCAGAGGTACCGGATGGGATGAAATTTATTCGCGTCTAGTTTTTTAGAACCTGATCTTGTGGATCTACATTCCAATAAACGTTTTATAATAGGTGCCTACCTATCTCGCCATTGGAAATATTCGTGCGGCGCTCATTTAGCGAAACGGTGCAATGAAGAGTTATTTAGTTCGGAAATGGATTACCATTACAGTTTACACACTTTAACCATTAATACAATGATTATGAAAATGCTAAAACATCAATCATTGAAGCAAATGGTAAACTCGACTATAGTGAACGCATACAAAATATAATAATAGTGCAACAATGTGCGCAGGCAGCAGGTAGCAAAAAGACGATTGCGTACAAAAAACGTTAATGGAATGCACAGATGGCGCAGATCCGACATTCTTGGGGCATGCAGCGTGCATGCAGCCTGCTAAAAGGAGGAAGAATAATATAATGTTAAGGATGGATGGATGGATGCTTGCAGCGGATATAGGCACCTATCCTTGTTCAAAATGTCAGATTCTTTCGCAATAAGTGATATTTTTAGAATGTCCTGTAATCATCATCGTCATTCATATTTTAATTTTGACTCGCGGCACGACGCAAAAATTCTCTTGAGCTATATATTATTTTCAATACTTTTTAAGCATTTTTAAACAGAAATCATAAAACAAGTGAATTTGTGAGCTTTGAGAATTTAGAGGCTAATTTTTAGTTATTGAATTCCCGATTTTGGAAATCATTCATCAGGGAAAATTAAAAAATCAGGCAGTAGGTTACACAAGCCCCAAGGTATGAATGTTCCGAAGTACCTAGTAGTAGATTTACGATGCCCTGATTGATATGTGATTTACATGATAATAATAACATCTATTCGTTACAGGATATTTTAGATTGTCATGAACTCATGCAAATCTGCTGGCTCTCGAGCCGTCAAGGAGAACTGAACTTTTTAGATGTGCGGAAATGGAATACCTAAAGTATATTGATTTTAAAACTATCAATATCAATCAGGCAGTAACTTCTGATATCAGTCACCAAGGGATGATTCAAATTATTGCAAACTGGTGATAGACATATAAAGAAATTGAAATGTAATTCAATCTAAGGCGCATCACGTAGAATTTATGCTAAACAAACTGTACGATCGAGTCGACAAGCAGAAAGTACGGGCTTGGTTCATCATTTTACCGACTTCAAAAAAGAAGGTTATGATTTTCAGAGTTTGATAATCACTTTCAAGTTTGATAATATTTTAGTGCGTAGAATGTTGGCGAACGAACTTGACTTCATGCACAGACTCCAAAAGATGAAAAACGCGTTATTTTCAGTTATCCAGTCAGTTTTTTGAAGAAAATTAATTTCATTGTTGCTGTTCCCAATTCATCTGGGGTCGGCGCAGTTTTATTGTCTTTTACAGGGTGTGGCCTGGAGCAAAAATTTAAAATAAAGGCTGTTTAAGTAACCAGTATTCAATTCTATAAAGTTTTAATTTAATATACTAAATGAAAAAAAAAACGATTGTTATTTTCTAACAAAATAAATCGAACCAGCAATGCATTGCAAACAATGTGTCCAGCCATACAAAATGTCATTTAGTACAACGATATACTTAGCGATTTTAATAAGCAGATTATAAACTTTGGATTACTATATCTCTCAGTTAAAGCATTTTAGAAACATTGATGAAGTCTTCTGCTCCTTTTACAGGCTATACACTGTACTCGTATATCCAATCATACGTCATTGAATCGGGTCTACCTTGTTTCGCAGAATTTTTATTGTCATAATTTTATTTGGCATATCATCAAATACATAAACTTCCTTTCGCAGAACATCAATTAGCATTCACTCATTTATCAGACGTTCAAAACGCATAATCGTGTAAGCTAGAATCATCTTTAGGCAGAAATTTAATATCCATAATAGTCTTAAAGCAGAATCATCCTAACGTAGAAAGTTCACAGATAGAATCGTCTTGTGGCATACAATTCGTATATATAGTCATTAATAGGCAGAATCATCCTATCGCAGAAAGTTCACAGTCCGAATCGTCTGTTGGCATACTTTTCATATTTAATATTCTCCTATAAACCTTAATTTCTCTGTGTATCCCAAGTAGTTCTATCTCAGCAATACTAACATACAACATGCATGACAAATCATACATGCAGCATGCAAGCAAGCATTCAGCATGCAAGCAAGCAAAGCATGCAGCAAGCAAGCAAGCAAGCAAGCATGCAGCATGCAAGCAAGCATGCAAACAAGCATGCAGCATGCAAGCAAGCAACAGCTTGCATGCAGCATGCAAGCATGCAACATGCATGGTTTCTGTCACGGCTCCGGCGCTGCGGGGCTCCGGCAGTCCCACGCGAGCTTATCGTCGCAGATGGTTTTCGCTCACCACCGCAGCTTCGGCTTGCTGGCCGGCTTTGCCGGCCAGCCTCAGCCGCGGCGGCGAGCTTTCAAACCACCTGCTCCTTAGCTCGCGGGCTGCTTCGCCCCTCCGCGCCTACGCGATTTTGAATTACACTCTAGGGGTGGGGCAAACAAGACTGCGTGGAGTCGGTTTTGCACCGATTCGTTTCTGTCACTAACTTTTGTACCACAACTTAATGACTTTGTAGCGACATCTATGATCAACCACTGTCACAACATTTCAACGCAACACGCTGACTCGGCTCGACGCGACTAGATGGCGCTATAGTCGAAGTATGGAAACTGAACCGCGATA
Organism: Pyrausta purpuralis; assembly: GCA_963924145.1. Taxonomy (NCBI): domain Eukaryota; kingdom Metazoa; phylum Arthropoda; class Insecta; order Lepidoptera; family Crambidae; genus Pyrausta; species Pyrausta purpuralis. Next base: position 10,395,035 of record OZ001656.1, read on the forward strand.
TTAGAGATTTAGAGCGGACTAACTACATATGAATAAACCAAGACGGTGATCATTGGACCTTGGTCCCCGGCCATAACACCCGGTCGGTAGGAAGCGCTTCCCTTTGCCTTCCTAACCCTGTTGCGCCAAAACTTTTTAATTCAATTTTAGGGTAAAATACTTTTTAAAAGAAATAGCAATATGCGTAGTGAAATTATTCTAAACGAAATTCTGCTTTCTTCATAGTATGCCTAGTCAAATTATGCCAAATAAACATCGTACTTAATAAACATTATGCTTAGCGAAAGTATGCAAAGTAAAATTTTGCCAAAGGTAATTATGCCTTATAAATTTCTGCTATTTTAAAAGTATGCCATTGTAAATTCGGGCATTTATATTTGTATTTATTCGACCAAACAATAATTATGCTAACAGAAAATTTTGCCTGAATAATATTCGACTAAAGAAAATTATGCCAAGTGTGTTATGCCAAGTGACTTTCGGAGCAAAAATATTCTGCCAGATAGAGGGAACCCCATTGAATCGTCTACAACTATTTCACTTAGGGCAGCCATAAACATCTCATCTTCGTTACTCTTTTTTGTCAACTCCTCCCTCATTTTGCTACATCACATGTCCGTATCATTTAATTTTATTAATCAACAATCCCTTCTGCTTTCATTATTCGTTTACTGATCATCTTCTTCTTATTCCAGAGCGAGTAAAAGTGGTATCGAGATGCGATATGCGTGCTCTGTGTTCGGTTCGCGGGCCGCTCGGCGGGGAGGCGCGAGCGCTCGGCGCAGGCGCACGGCTGCTCTCGCTCCGCATGCCCGGGCAGCCTCAGCCACTGCACTTCGTGGTAGAAGCCAAAGCGAGGGTCAAAGAGCTGAAGGCGCTGGCAACTGCACAGGCACAGCTACATGGCATGATCGATATGGACCTCTTCGGATTGGCTATTCTGCAAAGTAAGTAGCAAATGGTCTTTTGGATATAGTACGGCTGCTCTCGTTATGCAGTCCCGGGCATCCACAGCCACTGCACTTCGTGGTTAAACCCAAATCAAGCAGGCACAGCTGCCGGACATTATCGATATGGACCTCTTCGGATTGCATATTCTGCAAAGTAAGAAGTAAATTGATCATTGGATATAGTCTAGTTTAATGCATGCTGCAAGCAATCACAGTACTCTGTAACTGTCAGTTGTTGGATCCCATACAACTGGTATGGTGAAGTGGTTCGTTAATAAAAGTGGTAAATGGACATGCCGGAGGTTCTAGTGTATACCTCCATGTACAGATTTTTAGAAGAATTGATATTACTTATTTACTTCTTCCATTACATAAACACGAAATGAAAAAACCTGTCGACATTCTCAAAATATGTTATTTTCATGTTAAATTCAAATCAACTTCCATCTCAAAATAACAATGCATAACAATGTCACATGCATACTTCCCGTGCGCCATACAAATAATATAAAGCTGTTTCACCCTTGAGCCGCGTTATCAACTAGTCGTTAGTTAAACAGACACAATTTATCTCTTAAATACTTATTCATTAGAGTCCTATCAACATACATGCTCACTCATTACAACATCCGTTAAAAGTAATGTAATTTGTTTCAGATGGAGAGTATCTGTTTGTTGATTTGGAAAGCAAACTATCAAAATATGCGCCAAAAAGTTGGAGATCGTCTCATACACATGTAAGTTTAAGATTTGTATTTAAGAATTTCGATGTTTTGTTGGCCTGATTCATTACCGGTCTATGTAACATGCTATGTATATCTGACTTCTGTCTTATTTCCAGGGCTTGGACGCCAACGGAAAACCGCTGCTCGAGCTACACTTGGTGGTTCAGTTCCACGTCGAAAGTCCACTTCTCCTGCACGACGAGATTGGGCGCCATCTTTACTTCCTGCAACTCAGGAGTAACGTGCAGGCGCGGGACACACTACCCGCAGAAATACTTCTACTACTCACCGGTCTAGCATTACAAGCCGAGCACGGAGATGCACAGGACTACGAAGATCGTGATTACTTCAAGGTGGAGGAGTATGCACCGTCATCTCTCACGGGGGATTGGGTTGCTTCAGCAATGCGCGCTTGTCACAGAGAACATAGGGGGCTCACTAGAATAGATGCAGAAACCAGGTTCATACGTGAAGTCTGCCTCTTACCTGATACGATCAACTCGCATCGCTACCGACTCAAACAGACAAAAAATGAACCTGATCCAGGAACGGTATGGCTACTTGTTACTGCAAAAGGCATAAAGATAGTCCCCGACAACGGACCGCTATCAGATTTCATATGGAGTGCAATCGGAAAGTTGAGCTTTGACCGAAAAAAGTTCGAAATAAGAACAGAAGAAGGAAAAATCACATTATACTCTTCAAGCGAAGAAAAGTGTAAATACTTATTTTCACTTTGTAAAGAAACACATCAATTTTCAATGAAGATCGCACCAAAGCTAAACGAAATTTTTAGAAAAGAGGAAGAAGAACGAAAGGCATGTTACGGGTATTCAAAATCATTAAACTTACAACACAATCAAAGTAAAAATGAACAAAGAATATCAGTCATATCATCTACTAGCTCAAACACAACTTCGGGAATTGTAAGTGATAGAGTTCATTCTGAAGATGAATTAGAAATTATGATTGATACGCCACCCGCTCCTTCAACAGAAAGCTTGGCTTTTGCTCATTTATTGGACTGTTCAAACTCATATTTTATTCGGCACATGTCCCAGGAAAACTCACCACTAAGTAAGACGTCATCTTTACAAATGCAAAAATCAAAAGCAAGAACTAAAAAGGTTAATGAAAATGAGAGTTCTTCAAGTAATAAAACTGATCTGAACTCATCGGATGTCAATCAAAATCCTTCAAATCAATTAGAAGAGACCTCTTCTTTACCTGATCAAAGTATTAAAGAAAGCGATAGCCCAGTCTCTAATAAGTTGAAATGTACTGGCTCGCAATGTTCTTCGTCATGTAGCACAGTCATAATGGCCAGAGCCGGTCTCAGTACTCTAAGCCGAACTTCGAACGCAAGCAGTTTAGAACTTGGGTTCAGCCATACGGCACAAAACTCTATGATTAGTGACAACAGCACCATGGGCATCGATGTAGAATATACTCAAGACACTGCATCAGCGTTATATGATGGATTAGGACAACCGGTAACTGTGGCTGCTTCGAGTGAAACAAGTGGAGTTTATACAATGGGAAGTTCAGAGCTTACAGCGCAATCTAAAATGGATACTTTATCCGAGGACAGTAGAACAGATTACAGTGTGCCACGATACGATAGTTATAAGTGTTCTAAGGACAATGATCTAGCAGATTTCGATAGTGTTTCTTCTATTTTAAAAAATAAATCCGAAAGATCTAGTCATTCAACAAACACATTGAGATTACAAAAATCATTAACTAATTCTGATTGTGTTGATGGTGCTACGAATTTCCCAAATCAAGAACACAATGGAAGTGAAAATGTGTTTAGAGAGCGCACAAACTCGAACGTAAGTGCAACCTCTTTTCATGGTGACGGTAGTGATCCAACGGATAGTAAACACAATCTTCTCACAGCTAGTGAATTGAGCGATCTTATTGTGGGGCGAGGAGTTTATCCAAAGAGTCAATCCGTAAGCGATACTCTAGACTCTGTATCCGATTACGTCAGATTACCCCTGCCTTTTAGTGGAGACAGTTACATCCAAGGACACGAAGATACCGCACCTTCAGATGATAATTACCCCAATAACATGTTTTTCGATCGACCTCCGACACCTCCGACGAGGACAGACAGTCGAAAACTCCTCAATTTATCTCTTCCAAATATTCTGGACATCGACAATAATCCAGGTGCTCGAACATCTTTCCCTGATAAACCTCCACCTCCTTACGAATACAACCATCAAACACTGTCCTCATATGCACAGAGTCCGGTAAAAGCACCACCAGCTTACCCCGGCACTTCGTCGTCATCGTCGACGATATCTTTAAGACAGTTAGCAGAAAAAGAAGAAGTGGCAGCCAGAGTGGTGACTTCCAAACCGATGATCACAATTCTGAAAGCGGAGGCCGGCGAAGTGAACGTATCGAGCGAGAGAACGTTCGCGAGTCCCATGGTGTTAGAACATAGGTTTCAAAAATCGAAACGGCATCAGGCTTCCAGTCGTAGAGCCGAAAGATCGAAATTGGCGCAGGGAATTAATAATCTTTCCCCGTCCAGAGAGCCACACGGCGTAGATTCTAACGTTCTTGTAGCAATGATGAAGCTACCTCCGCCGCCCCCTCCGCCGCGGCGCACGAGGCTGCCGCCGCCGCCGCCGGTCGCGCGCCTGCCTCCGCCGCCGCCGCCGCACAACCCCATGTTCCACCAACAGCTGTACAGTGATGTGGACTACGTCTATTATCCGATGCAGGACCCGGCTATATCGCAACAGAATTACCTCGATCACAAGTTAACCGAAACCCGCGTGTCGAACATGCACAAAACTAGCCTGCAGTACAGAAGTACGCCGTACCTGTCGACGTCTCTATCGGCCTCGTCCATGTATGGGTCTATTCAGAATCTCTCAGATTCTTACGTTCAACTGCCCGGTGCGAGGACGAGTTGGTACTCGTTGACGAGCAGAACGTCGATTAGCAACCATTCGATTAATCTTGAGAGACCTCCGTTGCCGACGAGGATACCTGACTTCGCAAGTTTTTCGAGAACTAAATCCGATGAAAACATATTAAACCCTCGAGAACCACCTCCGGTCAAGATGAGACGCATGCCGCCGCCGCCGCCTCCACCTTACGAGCATAAGAAGAAGCTTCCTACTCACCTCAAGGAGATCCCGCTCGGTAAGAACGTTAGTGACGTCAGTGTTAATAAACCGAAAGACTCGAACTGTGATTTAGACATCAAAACGCTTCGTGAAAAAAGCAAGAATCTCGACTTGCCTCTTATAGCGGCGCTGTGTAATGATCGATCGTTGTTAAAACAGACTAAAGCATTCGGTGCCCCAAAGTTGAGCAAACAGACAGGCAGTGACTGTGAAAGTGAACGAAAGTGTACCAAGCCCGTTCCGAACACCACCGACAGCCTAGATCGTAAGAAACAGGAGTGTAATGTTAGAAGGACTACACTAGGGTCTCAGAAAAAGATACTTGTTAGAAATCCGACGGATAAGCTTCCAGCTTTACCGAGTTCTGAAAATCACACCCCTAGAGCTTTGTCTAATACTTATGTAATGCATCCAAGTAAAATTAAAAGTAAGAAAACACAATCCAGCTCATGACATCACATAAATAAATAATGTTAGCACAAACTGTGAATCCTTCCAGTGCTATGAGCGTTTATCCACCGAATTAACTATGTATAAAAGACTGAAATACGTATGCCTTAATTTACTTTATGAATTTACATATTTTCTGTACTAAATTAAAATCTCCCACTGATGCAATATCGGTCAAGGCCTCTCGCACCTAAATACGCCAAGAGTCGACTTTTGTTTGAAGAGGCGTCCGTTTTTGTGTCGAGTGCGTAAGTGTTTTTTGTTGAAAAGTGGTAAGGCGAGAGAGACCTCAACCGAACGTATGAAGCAATATAATATTGACAAATGATTTAATTTAATAACAAATCTAAGGTAGGTAACATCTGCCGTAGGTACGAGTATTCCAGAGTGAAACTTTAAAAACAATAAAAGGTTTTTGTTCATAGGATAATATAAACTACACATAAACTTGAAAACGGCAAAAATGGTACTGACTTGGTGATTTCTTTTAATACCTCCAAAAATTTTCCGTTCCATTTGCTAACTGTAATCTCGGTACCTACCCACTTCAAAGAAATAAATGAGTATAATTGTGTAAGACTGAATACGTATTTGGTACTTTTGGTATAGCAATAAATAAATTATACCTTCATGAAATATATAAACAGCGTTAAATGTGACAAATAAATCGTTAATTATGTACCCGCCTATAATGCATCAGTCAGCAACATTCAACACTTGAATTTCAATATGTAGATACATTTACTTATGTCAAGTAAAGCTTAAAGGTTACAGTCAACATGATACATAAAATGTGAATATTTATGTTCAGTCTGTGGTTTAATTAAGATGTAGATATTATTTAATATTATAAGGCCCACTTAGGCAATTCGGGATTATAGTTTCGGATTAATCTAATCCTGGAATTACTGTACTATATCGCTATAGACGACCGTATTTTTTGTTGTGAGTAAAATTCTGAAGACCCATTTTCTAAATTTTATTTTTACTTGCTTTTAATTATTCTATTTCGAAATTATCAGTTAGTTATAATTTGCGTTCAACCTTAAATCTCTAGGAACAAATTGTTGTACACACTCAATATCTCATTACTACTACTACTAGTTTCAGATCAAGTTGTAAAAGCTCATCACATTTTTAATGATTCACACTGTTACTAAGAAAAAGTGATACAAGTTATAAAACATGTGCATATAATACTCGCCAATTTAGCTATAGTTTAATCGCTGCAAGAGCTTAATAGTACATTATGATACAAGTGTGCTAAGTTGACCATTATATACAAGGCGATATTGTGTGCGCACGAGCGAAAGCGAGTGCGCCATAAGAAAGCCGCGTATATAATGGTCACAAGCACACGCGTATCATACGACGTTTTTCAACACACTTGCGCGGAAAAAACAAGACTCTTCATTTACTAAGTTTTTAATTATTAAAACATATAGTAAAAATACATTTCACTCGATTTTGATGGCAAAGACTTTCGCACGCGTTCTTTGCCTCGTTACGTATGTCCGGCGGAGAAATTAATAGGTTTTCTTCATTTTCTTCACTTGAATTAGGCATTTTCATTAATATTAAACTTCTTAAATAATGCAAACTTCGTCACAGCCGACAATTTATTGTTATTTACGAAAAATGGCGCATTGTTTTTTTTTCTTGCCGCGATACCGATGCTCGCGCAAGGCTTAGGCGCGAACTAGATTGGCCAAAAGCCAAGATTAAAAATGTAATAATTCGTGTTTAAAACACAAATCACAGAAAATGCAAAACGAGTTTGAGCTATTTTTTTGTAATAAATCTGGATTTACCATTTATTGAAATAAATATGTAGATACTGTTATTTTTCGCATAAATACTGTTTGTTGCTAAAATAAAAGTATTGTATAACCCGACTAAATTATATCGCTTCTACTTCTTACTTACGACTTTGTACTAGGGTACAAACCTAAATTGGTCGGGTTAATAAACTAAAGGCACTAGTGCAATAATATAATAAAAAAGCACGCGTGTTTAATATCTATGATTATGAGCCTAAAATCGGTGGAATAAAGACGTCGTTATGAGCAAGTGTGTTGAAAAATCTCTTATACATTACATACCGTAAAGTATCACTCGGATCATGTTAAAATTTATCAGTAACTCTCACTTAAGCTAGTTTTCTAGCATTAGTGATAGAGAAAAAGAGAAATTACGGAAAAAATAAGCCTGTTTTCCTAATGTATGAGATCACCTTACGGCGGTGAACCTACATAAACTATTATAATAGATATTTATGGGCTATGTATGATAGAAAAATGGCATTGGCTAATGCAAAAAAAGAAAAAACAATAATATCAACAACTATTTATTAATACATGTCCGTAGTGTACATAATAATGTCATACATACAAGTACATACTTATTTGTTTCAAATGTGTACAAATGTATATTTTTTTGTAAATATATGATTCCAATTGTTATGTTTTTTTTATTATTTACTTCTCAATACACACCCTTAATTGAATTATTAACTATCTTTGGCATACAAATAATAGGTAGAGATTCATTGCATGACGTAAGTATAGATTTTGTTTGATAAATACGAAACAAAAGTTGTGTGTGTGTCTAAAAAGAAATCTACTGTAGGGTAAAAATCCTACTTCTTTGGTTTTACACTTAAACTATAAATTACTAGAAACTAGATATAATTTTTTTCACAAGTTATAACGTTTTATAAACATTAGGGACTTATTATAAAATTCTACCTAAAAAAACGAATAAGTAGGATTTAAAAAAATCTAATTAAGTAGGTAGGTAAGTAAAAAGATCACTAACAAATATCTTTAAGCACAATCATTAAGTAAACAATAAATTATCAATACTGATTCAAATAGAGATTCATAAAACAACAATAAACATTATTTTTCTAGTTTCAATACAATAGCTGAATTTGGTGGAAAAGTTACTTGATCAAAGTATATTACTTGGCCAATCAAAGATGCATTGGTTCCAGCCACCACCATTCCACCATAAAACATGGAAGATAAATCCGTTGTAATTGGGGAACTGCCAAGATTACCAACAAAAACACATGTATTTCTACGAGGGTACCAGCGCTCAATCACTACTAAGTTCTCATGAGTTTTACGTATTTCCATATTTTTAAGGATAATACCATCCTTATAAATAGCCCTTAAATAAATAGTAGGTGTATGCATTCTCACTTTTGTAAATGTTTTGATAACATCTAAAAAATGATACTTAGGTGACGAACCGGAATCTGCATTCCAAGGCAAAATAACACTATTTTCACCTTTTTCATTACTTGGAAATTGCATTGGCACTAAATTGTGAATGTCTTTGTGTTCATGGAAATCAACTTCAACAGAATCATTTGATAGCCCAGATAATCCAATCTCATCTCCATAAAATATGCTAACAGTTCCTGGTAAGATCAATTCAAGAGCAATAAGCGCCAAGGTATTATTCACATGCTTGTTAGAAATTCTCTCACTGCTTATGTCTCCAACATTCCAGTGGACCCAAGGACAGTGAGGCTTATCCCATAGAGTCCCAGCAACAACCTTGTCAATACGACTTTTCAGACCATTTATACCATATTGCATATCTAGGTGTACATCAATCAGGTCAATTCTTGACATCATCACTTTTTGGGATTCACCTTTAGCCATCTGATATGCCTTTTCACTAGCGATAAGGATTTTATCAGAGCCTATGATCAATTTCCAAAACTGTAATGACTTTACAAAATTGACATCATCAACAAAATTTTCAAGATTCTTAAGATAAAAACCATCAACAGTTTGATTTGAAGCCCAAAAATAAAGAGCATTTGATGTATCATCTAATGCCCCATCAGCAGAATTGTTGAATGAAGTGCCAGGAGGAACCAAAGACGTAACTGGCAAATCAAGTATCAAATACATGTTTCTGTCATGAACAGCTGCCACCAAATCTTCAAAATCTTTATGTGTGCCAATACTTCTTGCAAGCTGGACAGAGGATGTAACATTGTAGTATTGTACTGGATAATTTTCAGAAGTAAAAATATAGTTAAGACGAATAGCTGCAACACCAAGACTTTGAATATAATCAAGTTTTTTAACTAGACCTTTCAAATCTCCCGTGCCATCATTGTTAGAATCTTTGAAACTAGCAGGAAATACTTCATAAAACACTTTGCCATGGTACCAAGGTAGGTCAGGATTGCATTCCTTTGGAATTGTAATAACCATTGCAATTATTGCACCTAGGCAAGCAATAAGCCCTGATAAAACAACCCATAGTAATACTTTCCTTATAACTGCCCAGTTCCAATTAACAAAATCTGGTAGTTTTCTGTTGTTGACATTGAGATTTCCATTTAATTTCCCATCTTCAGCCTGAAAACACCGAAATATTTGTAAATGCTATGGTTTTAAAATGACATTAAAAATATATATCTTAATAAACATACCGGTCCTATGATGAGATCCCCATTTTTACTCAATGTTTGGTAGTCCAACATGCTAATATTATTAATCAATTGGGCACTGACAGGATCTTGAACAACTGAGTTAGAGTCAGCAGATGAACTGGAATCACCAGCAGAAGCATCTGAAATAAATTGGTGATGAGAATAAAAATTACTTTCTTAGTATTTGTATCTTAGTTTTGATGTTATAATTTTTAAATAGCATGTACTTATAATTGATGTAAATAGTATCTTATAGACTAAATGTGAGCCAAAAGTTGTGTTAGTTACAATACACAGAACATGAACTTTCCTGATTTTTCTTCCTAGGATTTGTCTTTGCTACTAATTGCACCTCTTTTGTCCCATATTAACAAAATTTACCATGTCCACTAGTGTTCGGATAAATTATTCAATGTTTAGGATAAGTGCAAGATGGTACTCCTACATTAAGTAATTGCAGTGGAAACATGTTTAAAATTACTATCTAGTACAATACTATTTCATAAGTTGCTTAATGTAATCTTATGGATTGGAATCTCTATTTCATACATAACAAAATACCTGAGTTTTGAGAGATTGCCATGTTGGCATCATCGTTGATAGTAAGAAATGGCCTTTCTCCCATTTCTTCAGACAAAGGATGTTTGAAATCTAATTGAGTGGGACTTGGTGTAGTGGGAAGGAGTAGACATGTTGAGGATTTTACTCCGCGCAAGTAATCCAATGTGTCAATATCTCCAGGTTCATTACTTATGTTTTCTGATAATTCGTTCATCTTATAATGTTGTAGCACAGTGGTGCAGACTCAAAATAACTTCTATGTGTCTAAATCTTGATTGTTGCCCTTGAAAACAATTTAAATTCGGTACTTGGGGATCCGTAGCCGTAGACTAAAAAAATGTATTCTTCTTAAATTTTAAAATATGTGCCATTTTATATCCTCGTCTTAGCAGCAAAAGAACACCTTCTTTGTAAATTTTTTAACCAATTATTACTTTTTAGACAAAAAAAGTATATTTTTCGACTTTTGCTCGTCCAATTCACGAGTGGCAGATTGCTTTTTTTTTAAATATAAGTTTTACGTCTTCGGCTCTATGCCATACAGACTATTCTTAAGTAAAATTGAACATTTTTAACACTTATTAACTAAAACTAACACTAAACTAGCCTATCTTAACCTAACTCATTGAAATGCGAGGTAGATCGCATTTCAATGCTCAACAAGGAAGCTTAGCGCGGGAACAGCGATCCGGGTAAAACGGCGCGATCAGATCGCTTCACTTAATTCCCCACTTTAATTGCATTGTTTTCTTCAATAGCACAAATTATCATGACAATTCCACCACACAATCACAATAATTGACCCGAAAAAAACAATTACTAAAACGAAGAAATAAGGTCCGTCCTTCCCTTTTCGTTTCCCGCGCAAAACTCCAGCGGCAGATTGCTTTTTTTTTTTTTTTTTTTTTTTTTTAATTTACATGTTTAACGTCCTCGGACAGAGCCATACGGACAAACCATCATTAATAAATTCAATATTTACACTTAACCCTACAAAACTAAAACTAAACTAGCCTAGCTTAACCTAACTCATTGAAATGCGGGGCTGGGGTTCGCATTTCAATGCTCAAGAAGGAAGTTTAGCACGAGAATAACGATCCGAATCAGAGGGCGCGATCTGCGATCAGAGCACGCTTTACTTTGTTTCCTCCTTTGTCTTCATTGTTTTCTTCAAGAGCACACATTATTATGATGATTCCAGCACTAAATCACAATAATTTACTAGAAAAAACCAATTACTAAAATGAAGAACCAAAATCCAACTTCCTCGTTTCGTTTCCCGCGCTAAACTCCGCGGCAGATTGCTCAGCTCAACTGACTTTTTTTTTTTTTTTGGTTCTCTTCTTTCCGTTTGGATTGGAAAAGGCAAAGGTTTAAACCATACAGCCTGGACATCAGTTATTTATTTGCTGTAGTTGAAATGGGAAAAGAAATTCTTCAGTGTTCGTGTTTCTGATGCTGCCATGAAATTCAGATTTCTTCTACTGTAGTACATATAAACTTAAAAAGTGGTAAATAACATTCTTCATTCTTCAGGCTCAACTGACAATTATGATTGATAAGTGACACTTGACAGACGTCATTTTGACATTGTTTACATACCGAATCTTATAAGACCTATAGTTGGAATGCCGAATTTTAAAATACCGACTGTTTATTTGACCGAAAGTTCAATATACCGACTGTTTATGTGACCGAAAGTTTAATATACCGAAAAATTTAAAACCCGATGATTAAAAATACCGAATTTTACAAGACCTATGAACGAAACGCCAAACAAATTGTATACCATTGTGATTGAGGTTCATTAAGAAAAACGAATTTTGATCGACCCTGACTCGCCGTGGTACTAGACTGCCCGATACTAGAGTGTAATTCAAAAGCCGGAGGCGCGGAGGGAGAGCAGCCCTCGCCCGCTGTAGCGAAACTCAGGCTCCCGTGCGAGCTGGAGCGGCTGAGCGAAGCTGCAGAGGCGAGCGTGGGTGCCTGAGATTCGCTACGCTATGGCGAAAGGGCTGCACTTCCCGCAGCGATGGAGAAGAGCAAAACCTATGCATGGTGCTAAATGGATGCCTTTTTGATTGCTTGCATGCTGCTACAAGCATGCCTTTTTGATTGCTTGCATGCTGCGTGCCTGCTTGCTTGATTGCTTGCATGCTGCATACATTGCCATCTCTCTGGATGACCTAAGGTTTGACTGGCAGAGAATGCTTTTAGCATTAAGTCCACCTTTGTACACTATGATTTATGCAATAAAGATTTTAAATATATATTTTTTTTAAAATACATTTGTTGGTGTTACACTATGGAGAGAGTACAGTCGTCAAGCCCAGAGAGCGAGTGGACTGTAATTTAAATTTATCACTAGGCACTGACTGTTCCCCAGTAAAACACTGCACTTATACTGACACACATTAATTTATTAATACTTTTACTATTTTCACAATTCACTGGTAATTACTTGTACTTCACTTTTCACTAGTAGCTGTATTCACTATTAAACCGTAGGAAAGAATGAACGTACTGCATACAAATTCGGCTCTATTCTTGTATGATTTTCTGCGTTCAATTAGCGACTAAAGCGATCCATTATTATCTCTAATTATTGAGCACGAAGTTTGCACACGGCACTACTATGTTCATTTCTTTCTTACATATGTTGCTATCCTATTTAATTTTTCTTAACAATTTTCGTATTCGTTCTTACTTATACATTTTTCTCTTTCTTTAAATCTAGTAGAAAATTAGTAAATAAACGACAATATCAAAGCTTAATGAAATCATATGAAACTTCTTTTGGTCTTGTGGCTGTCGTTAACATTCTCCCCCCGGCGAAGGTGTACCGTAGCCTCCTCCGGTAGACAGCCTCTCGTTGGTGCAGCGCGTCCCTTCCCTCTGGTCCGGGGAAGGTGCGGATGTAGATATCACGATGATCTTAGAGGTGGGTCTTTTGAAGGTCCCACCTTTGGTTAGCACATCTACAATGCGCGTGACACCGTCAGGTCCTTGAAAGGTCCTGGTGATAGTGCCTCTCGGCCACATGTTCCGTGGTAGTTGTGGATCAGCGATGATGACCAGATCGCCTGTTCTGACGGCAACCTGGCGTTCGTGACGGTCAAGGCGTGGCACCAGTGTGGGTAGGTACTCGCGCATCCACCGCTGCCAGAAGCTGTCCGCAAGTGCCATTGCTGCTCTCCAAGCCCGCCGGTCCGCTTCTTCGCAGGCTCCGGTGTGTGGTAGTCCGGTTGATGATCCCAGAAGAAAGTGGTTGGGCGTCAGCGCTTCTGGGTCTTCTGGATCCACGGAGACATGGGTCAATGGTCTTGAGTTGATTGAGTATTCAGCTTCGGTCAGCAGAGTGGTCAGGGTCTCTTCTTTCGGCGCTTTCTCCTTTAACGTCGCGGTAAGCGCGTTCTTGACCGAGCGCACTAGCCTTTCCCATGCGCCTCCCTGGTTCGGAGCTCCTGGGGCTATGAATTTCCACTCGGTGTCGTAGTTCATCGCCAGTCTTGATAGTTCTGGTAGCCATTCGGCATAAGCTTTCTTTAGTTCTATGTCTGCGCCTCTGAAGTTTGTTCCATTATCGCTGTACAGCGTCTTGGGCCATCCTTTTCTGGCAGCCATTCTTCTGAGAGCCATGATAGCAGAGTCAGTGCTTAAGGAAGCGACTGACTCTAAATGGATGGCTCTTGTTGTCAGGCAGGTGAAAAGAGCACACCATCTTTTTTCTCGTCGTCTGCCTATCGTCACTGTGATGGGGCCGAAGTAGTCTACTCCGCAAAAGCTGAACGGTCTGTGGTATGACTGCAGGCGTTCAATCGGTAGATCTCCGATTGGTGGGTTTCTTGGCTTCGTCTTTCTTAGTTGACACATCTGGCAGTCGGCGGCTACTTTCTTCACTGTAGGCCGCAATCGTGTCACCCAGAACTTTTGTCGAACGTCGTTGACTATCCTCTCGGTGTTCGCATGGCCAGCTCTTCGGTGTTCTCGCCCGATGAGTAGTCTTGTGAATGGATGGCGCCCATCCAGCAGTATGGGTCGCTTTGCTGTATCAGGTACCGCTGCCTTGTTCGCGCGCCCATTGAGCTTTAGGAGTCCATCTTCCCATAGCAGGTCAAAGCGATGAAGAGGGCTTGATCGGGGCACGATGATGCCTCTCTTCGTGCAGTCTATTTCGTGAGGAAACGAGTCTTGCTGTGTTCGTCGCAGCCAGAGATTCGTTGCCTTCTTGATGTGTTCAAGGCTGAGCGTAGTCTTCTGTTTGCGGCAAAGATCTACGAACTGTAATATTCTTGCCGTGGCTCCAATCAACCGATCGTATGAGGAGAATCGGCTGATGTCAGGCAGTACTGCATCTTCTTTTTTCCGTTCTTCAGTGATGACATGTAGTAGTTCCGTGGTGATGTCATCGTTGCTATCTTCTTGGCGTGGCCAGTCACGTTTAGGCTTCTCCAAAAATGACGACATTCCAAACCATGGATCATCTTCGGACGTTGGCACGTAGCCTGTTCGCGTTGCTACGTCAGCTATGTTCTGGTGAGTCGGCACCCACCTCCAGTCTGCTGGCTTCGTTTCTTCTGTGATCTCGCCGAGCCGGTGTGCTACAAAGGGCGTGTAGCGTCGACTCCCGTTCCTCAGCCAATGTTAGACTGTTTGCGAGTCACTCCAGTAGACCGTGTCATCGATGCGAAGTCTGTGTTCTTGTTTGATGGCCTTCGCTAACCTCGTTCCAATTAATGCTGCTTGTAGCTCTAGCCTGGGAATGGTTTGTGCTTTGAGCGGGGTGACCTTCGCGCGTGCTGCCACCAGCACAACTTCCACTTCCTTGGTGCTGTAGGTGAGCCTCCAGTATGCAGCCGTTGCGTATGCTTCTTCGCTTGCATCACAGAAGATGTGCAATTCTCGACGTTGCACTTCTCTCCCCCCGTTGTAGCTTCGGGGAAGCTGCAGCTTCTTGATGTTTTTTAAGTTTGCGATCCAACCGTCGAATTCGTTGGCGATGTCTTCAGGAATCGGTTCGTCCCATCCAGTCTTGAGGCGCCATAATTTCTGAAGAGTGATCTTCGCTGCAATGGTGTAGCAGCTCAGAAGTCCCAGCGGGTCGTAAATGCTCATTACCGTTGACAGGGCTTCTCGTTTCGTGGGGGCTCGTTCTCTTGACTTCACGGCTTCTGAGACTCGAATCAGCGAAGTGTTGAAGCTCAGCTTGTCGGTCTTCGGGTTCCATAGAAGTCCCAAGGTCTTCTCTTGTCCTCCTAGTGGTGTTGTTCCCGCTTTTGCTCGTCTGTCCTTTGGTGTGACCTCTAGCAGCTCCTCGTTGTTGCTGCTCCAACCTCGAAGATGGAAATCGGCTTTCTTGTGTACCTCGTCAACTTGCACGATGATTCGTTTGGCGCTCTCCAGGTCGTTGAAGCTATCCACGTAGTCATCCATGTAGTGGGCTTCCATGATCGGTAGAACGGCTTCAGGGTGTGTCTTCGCGTGCTGAAGTGCGTTCTTGTTCCGGACGCTGTGTGCCAGGAACGGAGAGCTTGATGCGCCAAATATCATTGAAGTCATCTTCATCTTCACTGGTTTGTTTGTTGATTGTTCCCTCCATAGGAACATCTGCGCAGGTTGATCTTCCTTTTTTATCTTCACACGCAGAAACATTTCTTCTATGTCTGCTGTTATCGCGTAGGCGCCTTCTCGGAACCGGAACAGTATGGTCTGCAAAGACTGCAGAAGGTCCGGCCCCTCCAGCAGGCAATCATTCAGGCAGACTCCGTTCGCCTTGGCTGCTGCGTCGAAGACAAGCCTGATCTTTCCTGGCTTGTTCGGGTTCTTCACTGCGAAGTGTGGTAAGTACCACGCTACTGAACTGTCTTCTTCTTCGCCACTACACTGCTCGGCGTATCCCTTCTTTAGCAGGTTCTCCACTTGCTCGTGGTACTGCTTCTTCTCTTCGGGACGACGTTCTAAGCTGGACTCAAGTGTCTTCAGCCTCTTCAAGGCAGCGTTGTAGCTGTTTGGTAGCTTCATGCCTTCGCTCTTCCACGGTAGACTTACTTCGAATCTTCCGTCTTTGTTCACCGCGGTTTCTTCGAAGATCTTCATGGCTCGTAGGTCATCTTCTTTCGTGAATTCATTCTTCATAGATATCCCTAGCGAGTCGACGCGAAAGTGATGTTCGACCAGATCTTCGATCTTCTAATCTAGTTTGATGTGCAAGATCTTCTCTGTATCTTGACAGCTTCTAGGTACTCTTCCGTGGATCACCCATCCTAGTAAGGTCTTGGAGGCTGCCGGCTGATACGGCTTGCCCGCTCGCAGCTCCCTCGTGATGATCAACGGCCAGTTGTCAGTTCCTATGAGGACTCGTGGCTTGGCGTTCTGGTAGGCTAGGCTTGTGATATCCAGTCCTCGCAGGTGTTCCAGCTGTAGTGCCTCCTTTGGCAACGACTGCGTCGACAGAGCTGTGTCCGCTGACGTCATCTCCCATGATCTTGACGCGGACGGTTCTGCTGTTCATGCTCTTGACTTCTTTGTCTATGCTTCTTAGTTTTAGACAAGTACTGGGTCCGCTAGCTCCAACTTCGTTCGCGAGGTCTTCGTCGATTAGAGAGATCGTGGCCCCTTCATCAAAAAGCGCGTATGTTCGCTGCGCCCCCCGCTGGCCGCTGATGATGATCGGACATATCTTCAGCTTCACGTCACTCCCTCCAGGTGTAGCTGTGGCCATTGCGACCTCTGCTTGGTTCGTAGTCACCTGTTCGACTTCCTCTTTGGCCGGGACTTCAGCATGTAGGGTGGCGTGGTGAGGACGTTTGCAGCCCTTTACGCCGCAGAGCTTCTGTTTACAGTTCATTCTTCTGTGCCTGCTGTTGATGCACCGGAAACAGAGTTTTGCGTTCTTCACTGCCTCCCACCGCTCCGACACCGACAGCTCCTTGTACTTCGGGCACGCAGGTAGCTTGTGTTCACTGTTGCACACTATGCAGACGCTGGCTTCGGGCTTCTGATTGTCTTCTGGCCTGCCGCTCGTCTCCGTTACAGTGAATACTTTTCTCTTTTGTTCGATCTTCGTGTTCTTGATCGGGACGTCTTTTCTAGCACAACTGTAACTGTGTTTTAATGCACGGTCAGCTTGCTGCATTAAAAATTCGGAAAGCCTTACGATTTGAGTCGTATTTCTCGGCTGCTCCTCGGCGAAGTCACACCACCTTGACTTGATGTGTGGGCTCAGCTTCTCTAATACTTCACGCACTAGCAATGGGTTATACAGATATGCTGGATCCACGTTGCCAAGAGTTGCCACGATGTTCTGGACTTTGATGGCGAAGGAATTTAATTCACTTGCAGTACTTCCCATCTTGGGCAGCTTCTTAAGTTCTTCGTATGCCATATCTATGATCATCTCTGGGCGTCCAAAGCATTGCTGTAACGTCTTCATTACTCGATCTGGGTGCGTTGCGCTGCTAAGTAGTGGCGTTACCACTTCCTTTGCTTCACCTCTGAGAGCGTTGCGTAGTCGGGCCAAGTTTTCGTATGGAGTGAACTTATACAGCCTTGTTGATTCCTCCATTGCAGTAGCGAAGTGTATCCACTCCAGTGGTGATCCGGAGAACAGCGGTAGATCCGTAACTTGCCGCGGTGGTGGTCACGACGCCATCATCTGTGACAGCGTGTCTGCCAGCTGTTCAATACCTCGTCCCTTCGGGGTTGACGATCTCTTCCTTTCTGCGCGTGGTCTGGGTTGGACCGGTCCCGGCGTCCAAAATCTCGCCCTTCGGGTCACAGGCGTCTCTTCGTTGCTGGGTTCCGGTAGAGCCTCCAGGCGCTCCCCCCGATCGGCATCCACGTTTGGCGCAGACTTGTCCAGCCACTCGTTTACTTTTTCTATTTCTTGCATCTGTTCCTGGTCACTGTCGTCATCCAACTCTGCTAGGTCTGCCGTGAGCTTCTTCTTTACCATCTCGGCCTCAAGCTCAAGCTCCTTGCGTCTGATGGCTGCGAGCCGCTCCTCTGCCTCGAACCGTAGCCGTGCTACAGCGCTAGCAGTGGATCTGGTGGAGCGTGCTCTGGCGTGCTGCGTCCTGCTCGTTGCGGCGATCTCGACATGTCCCATGTTCACGTCGAACGCTGAGTGCGTACCCAACACAGCGGCGCCACGTTCGTTAGGCTGGGCGGCCGTATGCTGTTCCGCTTCCAAGCGGCTCCTCGTCGACGGGGACGGCGACCGGGGCGGTTCCGGTAACACACGTTCGGAACGTTCGGCCATGACTTGGCTTCGCGTATACACCATTTAAACACTTATCAGAGTCAATTAGCAGAGTCAAATGTCTATTTACAAATCACAATTAACACAGACAGAGTTCATCCACAGTTCAGGAATCAAAGTTCAGATCAGATGCAACACATTAACACGAAATAACACAGTAATCACTTGTAGAAATAATAAAAGTACTTACAATTTATAGTCCAAAATAAGTGTGTCCATATTGCACTAAGTCATAAACACTAATTTCACAGCACAGAGTCCACTGGTGCGTACTTTCGATCCGTCTCCGATAGGACCAACGATGTTGGTGTTACACTATGGAGAGAGTACAGTCGTCAAGCCCAGAGAGCGAGTGGACTGTAATTTAAATTTATCACTAGGCACTGACTGTTCCCCAGTAAAACACTGCACATATACTGACACACATTAATTTATTAATACTTTTACTATTTTTACAATTCACTGGTAATTACTGGTACTTCACTTTTCACTAGTAGCTGTATTCACTATTAAACCGTAGGAAAGAATGAACGTACTGCATACAAATTCGGCTCTATTCTTGTATGATTTTCTGCGTTCAATTAGCGACTAAAGCGATCCATTATTATCTCTAATTATTGAGCACGAAGTTTGCACACGGCACTACTATGTTCATTTCTTTCTTACATATGTTGCTATCCTATTTAATTTTTCTTAACAATTTTCGTATTCGTTCTTACTTATACATTTTTCTCTTTCTTTAAATCTAGTAGAAAATTAGTAAATAAACGACAATATCAAAGCTTAATGAAATCATATGAAACTTCTTTTAGTCTTGTGGCTGTCGTTAACAACATTGTACTATTGTAACTGAGGATCATTAAGAAAAACAAATGTTTGATTAAACGACAAATATTTATTTGGCATAGTGAATTAACACAAAATGCACCTTGTTACTTATTCTCTTAAGTACGAGAAGAGAGAGAAAAAAATATATGTCATTTATGACCAAACTAAAATAGCTGGGAGTTTTGCGCGGAAAACGAAAAGGGAAGGATGGACCATATTTCTTCATTTTAGAAATTGTTCTTTTCGGGTCAATTATTGTGATTGTGCGGTGGAATTGTCATGATAATTGGTGCTTTTGAAGAAAACAATGAAGTTAAAGTGAGAATTATGGTTAAGCGAGCTCTAATCGTGCGTTCTTACCCGGATCGTTGTTCCTGCGCTTAGCTTCCTTGTTGAGCATTGGAATGCGGACCACCTCGCATTTCAATGAGTTAGGTTAAGTTATGCTAGTTTAGTGTTAGTTTTAGTTTTAATTGTTAAGAAATGAAAATACAATAATGAAGAATTGTCTGTATGGCGTACAGCCAAGGACGTAAAACTTGTATATTAAAAAAAAACTAAAATAGCTACCGCAAAGTTAAGCTTACTTTCGGGATTTTGAATTTCGATGCTAACTGTAGGTATATTAACCTTCGGGATTTTAAACATTGGGGATATGAACCTTCGGTATTTCATACTTTCGGGATTTCGAACTTTCGGGATTTTGAACTTTCGGTTATTTAAAATTTGGCATATTGAGCTTCGGTATATCAGGTATAGGTATTTCATTCGTTCGGTATTTTGATTTTCGACGTTTCAAGCGTAGGTATTTCATTTGTAGGTATTATGAACTTTCGGTAGTATATTCGAGAAATAAAGGTCCGTCCTTCCCTTTCCGTTTCCCGCGCAAAGCTTTTTTTTTCTCTCCGCACAAAACTTTATTTTTAACGTCTTCGACTCTAGGTCATTCAGACAATACTTAAGTGAATTTTCAGTTTTTTAACACTTAAAACTAAAACTAACACTATACTAGCCTACCTATATCCTTTTTTTGTAACGTCAGGAAATGCCCCGTACCTCTCCGTCGGGAAACGGAGGAGCGTGTGTGGGACTCCCCCGAATTCGGGTATACCCACTAAAACCTGACGACGCCCGCCGCGTTTGTTGGCTGTGACAGCAGGGGCCGCGGTGTCTCAACAGTCCCGCGACCCTTGCCAGCGCAACCTCCACCCTCTATCAGGAGGGCGGATCTCCACGGAGTGGGGCGATCGCACTCCCGACGGCACACTGGCGCCTCAGGAGGGTCCCTTGCATAGAAAAAATGAATAAGGTTAGAATGGTTTTGATCGTTCGTTTGTATGGGAACCTCTGTCGCCGGTGGGAGTTACCGCGCTGTTGCTGCAGTGATAAAAGTACCAATCAATGAATTAACGCACCAATATCACAAACCAATCACAATTTCCGCTAGGAGCTCTGTGATTGGTGTAATTAGTTCTTGAAACCAACTACCAATCACAGAGCTTCTAGCGGTGAAACCTCCAATCATCATTCAGATACGTTCGTTCTTTTATGTCAAAATACTAGTGATGTGGTAAAGGTCGATTATTATGAATTCAATTACCGATTGAATGTTGTTTCACTTTGTGAATAAACATGTAGGATTTAAGTTTGAAATAATTTGGATAATTTAACAGCTCATTTGATCGCAAAAAAGGGTATTACTATTGCCTTTCGGTAAAAACAATAGAAGAAAAAAATGAGTTGCTAAACGTTACTTGAAATAGAGTAACTTACACCTTTAAACATTAGGTTCTAAAAAAGTTTTATTAGTAGAATTGAATCATTCTTTGTATAAAGAATAAGTAATGTTACTTATATACGACAAATAGATTCCAATGTAAAGAAAAATCTTTAAAGGTGTAAAAGCATAAAGGCATGGTCTACATTATTCAGGTATTATATCTTACCATGCTATTTATTCATTTGAATTCTTAGCTAATACCATAAAGCCGAAGAGTTTGTATGTGTTTAATCGCGCTAATCTCAGGAACTTCTGGACCAATTAAAAAAAAGTTTTTGTGTTGGATGTCTAATATATCAAGAAAGACTTTAGGCTTGAACTTTACGCAGGGACGGAAGAGGAGAGAACCAACTCAAATCGAAAATAGTTAAGATTACAATTAAAAAAATACAATATACCTATAGACGTATGGTTGACCGGTATAGATTGCTTTTGGCATTAAGTCCGTCCGCCCATGTACAATTTAATTTTCGTGCATGTGCAAGTTTTTAATAAATAAATATGACCCAAGTTAGTATGGTGGTTAAGTTAAAGAAATGTACAGCTGCAAGATACAACAGTTAAACTTGCAGTGCTTTTAAAATTAAAATAAATATCCTTTGGACATTCCCACACATCGCCATCTAGTCCCAAAGTAAGCTACTCAAAGCTTGTGTTATGGGTGCCAGACAACGGTTAAATACTTAAATACTTTTTGTTTGTAAATAGGTACATACATGATATACATAAAAAACACCCAGACCAATACAAACAGACATGTTCATACACACAAAAATGTTTATATTGTGCGGGGTTCGAACCTGCAACCCGCTGCGTAGTAGGCGATTTCTCGACCACTACGCCAGCCGGATCGTCAACGTTTTGTTCGCATTTAAATCACGTTACATCACCAAAGCTTTGCAGAGGTTTGTTAAATTACAAAATTATACACAAACTCACATTAAGTGTATAGCTGACTACAAATAACTCTAACAAAAATATTTGTATGCAGGGTTATTGATAATATGGCCGGATCCTTTTAAGAGTTGAAAGGGGAGCTCATTTGGGACAATCTTGATCCCAGAATATACTTTCCAAAAGTCAACCATTTTTAAGGAAATTTTCTTTTTATGTTTTTGTAGGAAAACGAGATTTCGAAATTATGATTAAATTAATACCAATGCTTTAAGATGCTATAAGAAAATATCAACCGATACTAGCTTAACGTGCTTCATGAAGCACGGAGAGTTGTTTAGGTCACTTAAATATGGTCGGTATGGTCACTCATTAAAACACGATCGCGCCGTAAGTTGTTTAACTTCGGTATCACTGCCGAAGGGAGTAGATTGTTGACAGTAAACCAATGTAGAACTTGTGAAAGAGTATTGAACACATATAGATTTTAAACTGTGAATTGTCGTACCCTATTTTACAAATAAATAGACCAAACGATAAATTAAAGTCGAAGATAATAACAGCGAAAGTAGAAAAGTTGAGGATTAAGCAGTGCGTTTTTGCTGAGTTATATTTTTATTGCAGGAATACGTTATTTTGGTAGCACGAATTAGAATATAATACATTTTTTTTTCAAATAGCTCTAGTAGTTCCTGAGATAAGCGCGTTCCAACTTATGAACTCTTCAACTTTATTGTATTTATTCTATCATTATTATGTTTCAAATAATTAATAAACAAAACGTATTTTTATCTTTTAATACATCTGTAGGGAAATTACCATTTATCGATAATTTTGCTGTGCTGTGAGCTACATCCCTGAAGATGCGTATACAAGCGACCAAAGCAAATTGGACGCGATACATTGCGTGTTAAAATAGCAGATTTGTTAAAAATATGCGTGGACAGTCATCAATGAATATTTTTTTTGAACTTAGTGCAAGAAATCCGCTCTCATTTGAAATATCATAATTAAAAAGTGTTTTTTTGAAAATAATGTCGAAATAACTACGTATTATTACTCACCGGTGAAAAAATACACTTTCTCTCTCATTTTTTATAACCTGGCTTCACGCTCTTCAAGAAATTATAGCAAAAGACGGCATTTTTGACAAAAAAGAATGCATCGCTCTTGTCACGCGACTGAAGTAGCTACGGCTCAATGCAGGCATATGCCTACAATTAAGCTCGCTGCTGCACTTACCGGGGCCATTCTAACCTTATTCATTTTTTCTATGGTCCCTTGTGATTGGACAGAGGTGTCCCCACACCGTCTGTCCGAGACCCTCCCGACGAGGTGAGCCACGCCCGACGGCAAATGCACGCCGAGCTCGCCCAGAGGACCAAAGTCCTCAGGAAATCCCCTGCCTCCTCTGATAAACCGAAGGGGTGCCGGGAGTCCAACGACTTTTAGTGAGTCGCCGCTCGATGCGAGACAGACGCGACTCACTATGGCCACTGCCGCCCGATACGGGAACAGACGCAGCGGCACTCTCCACGGAGCATCTTGGCTTCACCCGCCGCTGGATTGCGACAGGCTACTGAGCCCCCTCGCCACGACAAGGCGTGCTCCATTCGAGGGGGAGCCTACTTATATCCTTTTTTTTTATTTTTTTTATTTTAACGTCAGGAAATGCAGATTACGCACCGTACCCCTCCATCGGGGAACGGAGGGGCGTGTGTGGGACTCCCCCGGATTCGCCCCCAGGTATACCCACTAAAACCTGACGACGCCCGCCGCGTTTGTTGGCTGTGAAAGCAGGGGTCGCGGTGTCTCAACAGTCCCACGACCCTTACCAGCAGCAACGTCCACCCTCTAGCAGGAGGGCGAATCTCCACGGAGTGGGGTGATCCCACTCCAGTCGGCACACTGGCACCTCAGGGGGATCCCTGGTGATTGGACAGAGGAGTCCCCACAGCGACTGTCCGAGACCCTCCCGACGAGGCGATCCACGCCCGACGGCAAAAGCACGCCGAGCTCCCCAGAGGACCAAAGTCCTCAGGACATCTCCTGCCTCCTCTGATAAACCAGAGGGGTGCCGGGAGTCCAACGACTTTTAGTGAACCGCCGCTCGATGCGAGACAGACGCGACTCACTATGGCCACTGCCGCCCGATACGGGAACAGACGCAGCGGCACTCTCCACGGAGCATCTTGGCTTCACCTGCCGCTGGATTGCGACAGGCTACTAAGCCCCCTCACCACGACAAGGCGTGCTCCATTCGAGGGGGAGCCTACTTATATCCTAGCCTAATCTATCTTAACCTAACCCATTGAAATGCGAGGTGGTTCGCATTTCAATGTTCAACAAGAATCTCAGCGCAGGAACAGCGATCCGGGTAAGACGGCGCGATCCGAGCTCGCTTCACTTAATTCCCCACTTTAATTGCATTGTTTTCTTCAAAAGCACAATTTTTTATGACAATTCCACCACACAATCACAATAATTGACCCGAAAAAACAATTACTAAAACGGAGCAAAAAGATCAGTCCTTCCCTTTTCGTTTCCCGCGCAAAACTATTTTTTTTTTAAATTACATGTTTAACGTCTTCGGCTCTAGGCCATACAGACAATACTTTAGTGAATTTTCAGAATTTTAACACTTAAAACTAACACTAAAGCCTACCTATATCCTTTTTTTTTTTTTTTTTTTTAACGTCAGGAAATGCAATTACGCACCGTACCTCTCCGTCGGGGAACGGAGGGGCGTGTGTGGGACTCCCCCGGATACGCCTCCGGGTATACCCACTAAAACCTGACGACGCCCGCCGCGTTTGGTGGCTTTGACAGCAGGGGCCGCGGTGTCTCAACAGTCCCGCGACCCTTGCCAGCGCAACCTCCACCCTCCATCAGGAGGGCGGATCTCCACGGAGTGGGGCGATCCCACTCCCGACGGCACCCTGGCGCCTCAGGAGGGTCCCTGGTGATTGGACAGAGGTGTCCCCACGCCGTCTGTCCGAGACCCTCCCGACGAGGCGAGCCACGCCCGACGGCAAATGCACGCCGAGCTCGCCCAGAGGACCAAAGTCCTCAGGACATCCCCTGCCTCCTCTGCTAAATCAGAGGGGTGCCGGGAGTCCAACGACTTTTAGTGAGCCGCCGCTCGATGCGAGACAGACGCGACTCACTATGGCCACTGCCGCCCGATACGGGAACAGACGCAGCGGCACTCTCCACGGAGCATCTTGGCTTCACCTGCCGCTGGATTGCGACAGGCTACTGAGCCCCCTCGCCACGACAAGGCGTGCTCCATTCGAGGGGGGCCTACCTATATCCTAGCCTAACCTATCTTAACCTAACCCATTGAAATGCGATGTGGTTCGCATTTCAATGTTCAACAAGGAATCTCAGCGCAGGAACAGCGATCCGGGTAAGACGGCGCGATCAGAGCTCGCTTCACTTAATTCCCCACTTTAATTGCATTGTTTTCTTCAAAAGCACTAATTATCATGACAATTCCACCACACAATCACAATAATTGACCCGAAAAAACCAATTACTAAATCGGAGAAAAAAGGTCCGTCCTTCCCTTTTCGTTTCCCGCGCAAAAACTCCCGCGCAAAACTCTTTTGACATTGACTTTTGTGTAGTGATGTACACTGTCTTTTCAAATAATGTACCGGTTATTTTGAGTGGTATAAGCATTCCAGTTATTTTGTATATCTCCATCATTATCTTCATCATAAAGACATCCTTTGACTGATGATGATGATGATGACTGCTGGCTGAACATAAGCCAGTTTTCACGATTTTGCATAAAAAACATTTTTTTTGGTAGGATTTGGTAGGAAAGGTAAGTTATAAGGGTTGGTAGGAATCAAGAAGCTTAAAATCACTTTTTTTTTTTTTTTTGTTTCTGGCTAGCACGGCTTGTGCATTTTGCCACGACGGAGTAAAAGGTTGGGAAAAGGTATAGATAGGAGTAAAAAGATTCCGGGAGATATAATTTTGGAAGGATCAGGGAAAGTGGAATCATATAATAAACTACAACTTAATATTATTAGCGTTAATAAATAAAGATATACATTTATAAATATTTATATCATTTGAAGATAATAGGCAAGTTATAGACGTAGGAAGATGGACACGGAGGGATACTAGGGATTTTATAAAGGAAGAACAATCATACTTTTTACATGCAAAAAATATGTGATTTGCATCACCTACATCAGATCCACACTCACACAAATCAGAGTCAATGACATGTATTTTTGCTAAATGTGCCGGTGTACACACATGTCCCAATCTTAGTCGTATAAGACTAGTAGTAGAAGTTTTACTCAAGCTTGTTTTAAAGAACCAAGGTTTAATAGGTATAGATGGTTGAATAAGTTTAAAGTATCTGCCTTTGACTTCACTGCTATTATTCCAATCCTCTCCCCACGAGTCATGGAGGTAAATTTTAGGCAAAGCTATTAAATCATGACTGTAATTTTTATATGGGTACATATCTCCAATGCTCACGGCATCATTGGCTAAACGATCAGCTTTTACGTTCCCCGTAATGTTACTGTGTCCAGGAATCCACACAAACGCTACTTGTATTCCTAAAAAGAGGCATTTATTTAATAATTTTCTACATTCTATAATGATA
Organism: Pyrausta purpuralis; assembly: GCA_963924145.1. Classification (NCBI taxonomy): domain Eukaryota; kingdom Metazoa; phylum Arthropoda; class Insecta; order Lepidoptera; family Crambidae; genus Pyrausta; species Pyrausta purpuralis. The sequence goes on from OZ001656.1 coordinate 10,421,727, forward strand.
GGATAGCATGTATTCGATTTAAAGGGATATTTAGCGAGTGCTTGAAGAGCACTTTTTGAATCTGAGAATATAACAGCTTTTTGCAACTTTAGCAGGAGAATATATTCCAATGCTTTAAAAATACCAAAACATTCACCTGTAAAAACCGAAGTCTCAGGGGGTAACTTAATCAACTGATTTACTTTATACTGCTGATGAAATACACCTACTCCAACATGACTTGTTTCATGTTTTGAGGCATCACTGTATAAATAGTGCCAATCTTGCCATTGGTTTTCAAGAATATAATTGAACTTAATGCCAGCATGCTGGTCATCTTTGCTAATGTCGATATTAAGAATTTCTATGGGTAAAATGAGTGACTCGAAATCGGAACAAAATAAAGGAAAGTAAGCTGATCTATGAGTGGGGGCTTGTATTGCAACGAATTTCCTAAAACTAAGGACAAGACATGGAAGATTTTTGTGAGCCCAGTACGGAGAGTTATCAATATGAACGGATAAAGAGGCAAGTTTAGAATAAAGAGGGTGATTGGTAAACTGAAGGGCACGAAATAAGAATTTATCGCTCAAAAATTGGCGTCGTAATCGCCAAGGTGGATCCCCACATTCTACTTGTAGGGCGTTTTTGGGGCTTGATTTCATTGCCCCTGCTACGATACGGAGTGCTTTAGCCTGTATAATGTTTAACTTTTCAATTCCAACAACATTACCAGGTTCTAGAAAATGTGTTCCATAATCAAGCACACTTCTGATAATTGCATTATACAAAAGCTTTAAACAGAAGGAATGGGCGCCCCACCATACCCCAGATAAGCATCGTAAGATATTGAGTAGCCGTTCACACCTATCACTAACATAATAACAATGATCAAGCCCTGAAAGTTTAGAATCTAAAACAAGCCCAAGAAATTTCACCTTTTTATCACAAAGTAGAGGAATATTATCGTAAGAAAGATGAATTGGAGGAGGACGCCTCATTCTAGAAAAAAGAACAGCAGAACTTTTAGCGACAGAAAGATACATGCCATTTGCATCTAGCCATAGTTTTAACAATCGAAGAGACGAATTGACGGTCTCACATAGTAGTGTGATATTAGAACCCGCTATGTACAAGAGAAGGTCATCGGCATATTGCAAGATATTTATGTTGTCACCTAGGGAGTGCTGCAGATCGTGCGAATAAATATTGAAAAGGATAGGAGATAATACAGACCCTTGGGGCAAGCCATTCCATAGTACTCTAAATTTTTTTTCTAAGCTTTCATCAACAACTAAAATTCTCCTTTCCGAAAGAATATTTACAATGAAGTTTATTAACATAAAAGGAACTTCTAATATTTGCAGTTTATTTACAAGAATGGATAACACTACGGCGTCGTAAGCAGAGGAAATATCAAGGAAAGCTGCTAAAAGATGGTGGTTAGTAGAAAAAGCTAATCTTATATCTGTGGTAAAGATAGCCAGGCTATCAGCAGTGCTCTTACCTTTTCTGAACCCGTACTGACTATTACTTAATAGCCCCTTACTCTCAACGTGCCATTCTAATCTATTTTTAACCAAGTGTTCAGCAATTTTGGCTAATACAGATGAAAGAGCTATAGGACGATATGACTCGGCGAGGGAAGAAGGCTTGTTTGGTTTTAAAATTGGAACTATTTCTTGTACCTTCCACGATGAAGGAATTTTACCGGATATCATAACCGAATTAATCAAAGACAAGAAGTAACCTAAACTTGAATCAGTCATATTAGCAATAAAAGAATATGGAATTCCGTCTGGACCAGGTGCCGAGTCCTTTACATAAGACAAGACACCTTTCAGTTCCGTGAGACTAAAGGGGCTATTAAGACCAGTTTGTTGAAAAACAGACAAGGTTTTATACATGATAAAATCATATGGAACAGATGAAGGAGCTAGTTTGTCTAGGAAAGAATCGGTTAACTTTTCAGGCAAAACAAAAGGCTGTGATTCTTTAAAAGCTGACCTAAAGCGTTTAATATTTGACCAGATTATAGAAGGACAAGTGTCAGGAGAGATAGAAAGGCAAAAGTTCCTCCAGCTATTCCATTTTTTCTGTTTAAAAAGCTTTTTTGTACTAGCTGTAATCTTAGACAAAATGTTCAGATTTTCCACTGTAGTACTGGACATGTAAGCTCTTTCAGCAGCTTTCCTTTCTTTTACTGCATCCGAGCACTCACTGTCCCACCAGGGCGGAGATGGAATTTTATTTTTACATGTTTTTTTAATGGGAAATGTTTCATTTGCAGTCTCTACTAACAGTGATGCTAATGATTCAGCGCACACTGATTGGTTACTTTTGTCAACGGGTGGTAGTGAAGAAAGTTTTTGTTCCACTCTGTATTTGTATAAGCTCCAATCCACATTTTGTAGTTTGTGTTTAAGTCGTGGGGAGCGTATATTTGATGGCTTCTTACAATCAGGAAATGTTATTGTAATAGGAAAATGGTCACTTCCAAATGTTGATGACATAGTTGACCACGCTAAAGAAGAGGCTAGACTTGGACTGCTAATTGTTAGATCAGGAACACTAACACCTACATGAGTACGCCTAGTGGGACTGCCAGTATTCAATAAACAAAGATTATTTGCATCCAAGATATTTAACATCCTATTACCATAGTGATTATACAATGTGCTTCCCCACGATGGGTGATGCGCATTGAAATCGCCTAATATTAGAGCCGGTTGGGGAATTCTAGAAATGAGTTCTTCTAATTCATTATATACAGCTGTTGAAGGATGAGGTATATACACTGACACGAATGAAATGTTATTTACAGAGGCAGCTACGATAGAAATATCGTCGCTGTGTTGAGGGAGAGGGATACATGAAAAAGTTAAAGGATGTTTTATTAATAAAGCAACGCCAGCGTAATTATCAAACCTATCTTCTCTGATACAAGAGTATCCAGAGACTTTAAAGATATATTCTGGCCGAAGCCAAGTCTCTTGTAGAGCCACTACAAAAGGCTGTAAATTATTTAAAATATAAATTAAGTCACTTTTCTTGTTATTAATACTCCTGCAATTCCACTGAACTACCTGAGACTTCCTTTCCATAAACAGTGTTATTTATTTTCGTCATTAAATCATTTTTTAGCATGGCAACGTTGGACGGTGAAATGTTTTTGTTTTGTGTCAATAATGAAATAAGCAAATCAATGAGATCTTTTACTGTTAAATTAGAAGAGCTATTATTCGAATCTTGGTTAATTAAAATACTCTTACTGGGTGCAAACGGGGTGTTATAATCTTTTGTTAGCGATTCATGCTCACTGCGATTATAACCTCTTACAGGTTTGTGTGGAGTTTTAGGTTTCAAAAATACTGTCTTTCTGTAGGAATTGGTGTTTGAATTATCAAGTGTATAGTTTGGTATTGGTGAACGCCGGCGGTTAGGCGATTGAGTGGTCGGAATGTTATCTTGAACTGGGCGACTAGACATTAACACATCTGCAAATGACTTTGTTATTGGAGGGTGTAACTTCAGTGCTTCAGCATATGTCACACAGTTCTTTGCCATAGTTTCCTTGATGCTTTTTTGCCTCATATATTCTGGGCACTTGCGACTAGTAGCAATATGAAAGCCTGAGCACAATAAACATGATATATTTTCCTCATCAATTTCACAGGAGTCACCAGTGTGACCCTGTCCGCATTTGAAACATCTTGGCAAAGATCTGCATTGACTTTTAACATGTCCATATCTGCAACACTGGAAGCACTGTATGGTTGGGTAAATATAGAGGTCAACAGGTAATGCATTGTAACATAAGAAAATCCTTTTAGGTAAAACTTGGCCGTCAAATGTGATTACAACTGTTTCTATTGCAATAAACTCTGATTTTCCATTGAAAGTGTTTTTTTTCTTTAAACGCCTAACTTTTAATATATTACCACATCCGGTAGGCACTGTAATATTATCAATGATGTCTTCATCGCTCCAGCTAACTGGTACACCTTTAATCACACCCATGCGAGTGACATTGGAGGTTGGTATGAAAGCTTTATAGAAATTGGACTTTAACGTTTCATTGGTCAGAAAAGCATTGGCATCTTCAAAGTTTGTGAACGAGATTGATAACCTATTCCTACCAATTCTTTTGAGACTACCATTTATAATATTTTTAAAGGAGTGCTTTTTAAGGAAGTACCCAAATGATATTGGGTGCATTGTACAATTCTCATTAGGAGTAGATTGTTCTCGAAGAACATGTACTACATATGGAGATAAGTCAGAAGCAAGATACTTCACTCTACCAACAGGAATATGAGAGTCATCAATGTTTTTTACTGTTTGTGATGTAGCACTAGGAGTTGAGGCATGTGTGTCAATAGCACTTTTTACCTGTGGAGTACGAGGGTGGACCGAGGGGCGAATACTTGCACTGTCTTGAGAACAGGGGTCTGGACGGTTCTGTTCATCTATACATTGACATTCAAATTCGCTAATAAATCCGTCTGTACGATTTTTTGACCTTTTTCTGTTGCAGTGTTTGCACATTTTTCGTGGTCTAGAGCGTTTACGTTTAGGTTCATTGCTATTGTTAATGTTATTTTCAGAATCAGTCTCAAAAATCGAACCATCAGTGTACATATCAGGTAAACCTTGTGAAATAGTCACGAAACTTGATGCCTGGGGGACAAATGTCCCGCCAGGATCGTCGGGTGGCTCTTTCATCCTAGTAGTGGAAAGTTGGTGTTGACTTACCCAATTATCGACGAAATAAGTTCTATATTATAAATAAAAATTACATACACTTAGAAAACTAACTAAATATACACACTAACACCCTCGCTGATCCTTATTTAAAATTAATTTTACAAGAGCCAAAAAAATACGCCTACACGATTCACCGTTTCCCGCGCTTTTTTTCTTAAAATCACTTAGTGATTTTAAGCTTCTTGGTAGGAATTCTAGCATGAACATGTCAACCTATTTTTCTGTCAATGTCAAAAATTTTGTAAACGCTAATTTTGTTTTTTAAGCTTGTATTTTATTTAAATATAATTTATTTGAAAATGATAACTACAAACAAAGTATGTCTCAAGACAAATACCACCATGAGATATCTTACACTGTCGAAACATTACTCTACACACCGTGTTAATGATGCTAATTACCAATATATGCAGAGGAGCAAAGTTCCTACGATGCACTTTCAAAAGTCTTTGCCGCGTTTGCCTATTCCGGAGCTTCAGAAAACAAGTGAACGGTACTTGAACGCTCTTAAACCTTTGCTGACTAGTCAACAATTTGCCGAAGCTGAACAACGGACATCCAACTTTGTTGCGAAAGATGCGAAGATTCTGCAAGAAAAGCTTCTTTCTAAGGATAAAGCCAACAAACACACCAGCTACATATCAGAATATTGGTTTGATTTGTACTTACGCGATCGTGCTCCCCTACCCATCAATTATAATCCGTTAATTGTTCACCAAAATGATACTAAGCCTGCTTACAATAATCAATTGATTAGATCTACCAATATGTTGATTAGTGCCGTAAGGTTCATGCTGTCACTAAGAGAGCATATATTAGAGCCAGAAGTATTCCACTTGAATCCGAAGAAGAGTAACACAGATCTGTTCAGGACTGTCACAGGGTTTTTACCCGAGGCTGTATCTTGGTATGTATGGTTTCAATTAATAATTAAGTCAAATAGTTTTCAATCCTAAGTCCTGAAAATGCTAAAACATTCATGATCATTTGTTTGGTGTTTAGGAATTATTGTAGGTAATTGTTTATTTAAAAAATAAAGTTGTAAACCCTTAGCAAGTTAATGTATTTTGAATATTGAAATGTTACAATTACCAAACAACCAATAATTAACATAAATGTCATTGAACTCTCACAAACTTAATTTTTAATGCATGCAATGACTATGTGACATTTCTGTTTTATGTCTGTAACTAACCAATATTCATTTTTAAATTATAGGTATGGAGCATATTTATTTAAGGCCTTCCCTCTAGATATGAGCCAATTTGATGGGCTGTTTGGTGCAACACGCATTCCTCAGTTAGAAAAAGACAGAATATTTAGAGACCCCAATAGCAAACATGTGGTTGTCCAGAAAAATGGTCATTTCTATGTATTTGATGTGCTAGATGCCAATGGTAAAATGACAATATCAACTTGACCTGAAAATTGTAATGCTTTTCCGACTGGGTTCAATTTGCTGTGTATCTAGTCAATTTTTATAATGCTTGACATAATTGTGTGTGAATTATTTCAGGAAATCTTCTGTCACCTGGGGAGATATTAGGTAACTTGTACCAAATCTTAAATGATAGTACCACCCAAGCTGAACACCCACTAGGTATTTTAACTTCGCAAAATCGCAACCTCTGGGCCAAGCAAAGGTCTCACTTAGAAAGTATTGGAAATAAAGCTGCTCTTCACAAGATTGACTCAGCTGTTTTCAACTTAGTACTAGATGATGAGACTCTATTGGATGACAAACACAAACTATTGAAACACTATCTTCATGGTGATGGTTTGAACAGGTATTTATTTTTTAAATTATTTTTTTATTGAATGATTTTTAGTTATTACTTATATTTCAATAACTACTAGACTGCTTTTGATGAAACTTACACTGCACCCAAAACTATACCTGATTGAACTAAAAAAAAACCAGTCAAGTGTGAGTCGGACTCTCGCACTGAGGGTTCCGTGCCGACTTTAACTGAATTTGGGAATCCACTTACTTCCACTTAGTAAAATCCACAATATTTTTTTGACAGCAAATATAACTTTGTTTTTCATAGTATTTGTATGAAGTCTACAAAGTTATGTTTGCGGTGGTTGAAAATGTGCTATATCTCAAAAAGTTCTCGTTCGATTCCGTCCGAACCAATTTTCGTTGAAAGTATTTGTTAAGATCTACATTATATATTTTTTTCAAAATTTACCCTCGCTTAGTTTAGAAGTTAAATTACGCCTATTTTACCACTTTGGAAGCGTCTAGCTATGAAACGTTAGACTTTAAAAGAAAATGGTTTGAGGAACCTCAGTGTCATTTTAAAAGACCTATCTATAGACACCCCACACGTATAGGTTTGGCAAAAAAAATTTTTGTTTGTTTTAGTTTCACACCCCCCCTACAATGACATATTTTTTTATTTTTTGTATAAGAGTCGTAAATTGGTTAACGGGATACATACTTCTACCAAATTTTAACAGTGTGATGCTTATAGTTACAGAATAAAATGGCTGTGACATACGGACGGACAGACAGACAGACAGACAGACTTGACGAAACTATAGGGGTTCCGTTTTTTGCCATTCGGCTACGGAACCCTAATAATCATCTTGCTATGACTTTTTGTTTTTGAGAAATCCATGGACAAACATACATAAACTTACGAAATTTTGCACACTTGGAAGAGTTAGAAGCGTTACTGGATCACATACATACACATTGAATTGAGTACCTCCGTTTTTCTGAAGTCAGTAAAAAATATTCTGTTGCTTATATAATTGTTTCAGGTGGTTTGACAAATCTTTTAGCCTCATTGTAACTAAGGATGGGGTGTCAGGTGTCAATTTTGAACATTCATGGGGAGATGGTGTGGCTGTCCTCAGGTTCTTCCAAGACATTTACAATGAAACAACAACCAAACCATTTGTGCACCCTGACACAAAACCACTGGATACCAACAGGACTGTTCAAAAGCTAGGTAGGTAATCATTTTTGGTGTGTACTGGTGTTCCTAGGCAGGGGTCGGGCCTGGGTAGAGGTGCTCGTAGCGCAGTGGTAGCTCCGCTTTGGTAGTAATACCTAAGGCGCGTTCGGATTTGGCGGTGTGACCATTTCGACCATTTAACCAGTAACCGTATATCACGAGCATCTCCGTGTTTCGGAAGGCAAATTAATCCCTCAAGCACGGTAATATTATCTATCAGTATTGTAACTTCATACAAACGGACGACGCGCGAGCTATACCTACTCGCTCGGGTGTTGGCATGCGGCCGGCATGCTACAGTCGCGGACGTGCCGCAGTGACGACCGGACGGTGTGTTGGTTTTTAATCAGTAACCGCGCGAATTTTTACTAGAAATAAGTACAAGTAGCTATTTAATACGGCAAGTAGAATATATTGTGCTGTTTTTGTTGCTTTATATTAGAATGCGGATTTTTTATAGACTATAATATAAAAATAAACCATTTCGTACATCTCTGTCAAGGCGCAAATATTTTTTGATCGCAAATTTATTAGACCGATTTGTTATAATCAAACATAGATAAAAATAAACATGATTATTTAATAAGTCTATCTATCTACCAATAAAAAAAACAACTTGTATTTTTATTTAACACTTTATATTCAATTCAGAAGTATTTTATGTTTTTATATTAATATTTCATATTGTTTTTATTTATTTATCTATTAGTATCTGTACTAATAGATAAATAAATAAAAAGTAATAAATTTACAATCTCAAAACTAGATAGAAACTCAAAGTAGGCAGATGCAATAAAATAAAACGCTGTCGGTGGGCGACAGCCCTATCGCATGTTGACGTACTGTGCTGCTGTAGGTACTTATTTCAAGGACACGGGCCAGTTACAATACTGATAGACATAATATTACCGTGCCTCAAGCGTATGGGAACGAGACACAAAAGATATTCTATGTATGCGGTTTCATGCGACCGCTCGGGTGTTGACGTATTAAGCCGTTGGTCCAGGCTAATATCGGTTGATATTCGGCTTTATAACATCTGAGACAGCAGGGTTTTCGCTTCCCTTGCAAAAACCCCTCCCTCAACCAATCCGCGCTGAGCCCGCGTGGTGGAGTACGTATGCCTCAAACTGTCCCATACATAATTGACAACATTTTATTTTCTTAAAGGTATGAAAATTCGAAAACCGTTTTAAGACTTAGTGATTCTAAACACGACAAATATTTTTTCAGATTTTTTTGCGCTTTATTTTTAAAGTTAAATGAAAAAGACTGAAAAGAACATGGAAGTTGGCATTTCAGAGGTTACGCCTTTGCAATGACATTACATGCAGAAAAAAAATAGTTTTTGAACATATGACCTTGCTGTCATCTGTTACTTTAACATTTTGTGTTGTTGTTGTTTCCGGTGTTTTATCGGACATTATCGATAATCTAAGATTATTTAAAAAAAACATGTTGCAATCAATCTATTGTTATAGTTTAGATAACAAATAATCATCATAATTCCTCATACGAAATATGATTGATATTCGTAGGTACGAGAAAATAATTGAGTTATTTTTAGACATCATTATAATATTAAATAAGAAAGGATGCTACGTTAGCTTTGTTTAGTTACTGTTTGCATAGCTTAAATCATATAATGTTACATAATTAAGTTAAATGAAATACTTAATGGATATACCATTAATATCGATATCGATATCTTAGTTCTACAATTGATACGGACCACAACACTATTAGCGTCAGTTTTTTTTTAAATGGAATATAGCAAAGACATGACCTCGTGACATCCAACCTCATGCATTTACGCTCTTTTAGAATGGAGAGTTTTTAAACAATTATTATTAGGGAAAATACTTACAAGAAATGAAAATGAAAAAATATGGGTGCCTTCATTTAAGAAGTTCTTTCAGGAAAAAAATAAAAATGTGTATACAAAAATTTTGAAATGTTGTCAATTGAGGAAAGTCCTTTGTCCAGCAGTGGGACGTTACAGGCTAACTGTACTGTGTTAAAAATAATGATAATGGTTGTGTAACGGTAATGAACCTCTAACATAATATTATCCTACTAAAGAACTCACATAACAAACCTCGCCTAGAAAGAAGAGATATAAAATGGGACCGTGACACGTGCGTGTCGCCTTCGATGTGTACAAATATAAATATCTCGCAATAAAAACATTGCATATTTGCAAAGTGTAAACTCGCCTCGTCTCCTCGAGTACGTTTTGCCAGTGTTCCCAACCTAACTCTCAAAAATTTTACCCCTAACCCTAAGTCAAAACCCCCTAAAATTGCTTCAATTATTTGAAAATCCCCCTAAACTCTTTACCACAGCGCAGCCGAATAAAGAATAAAATAAAATGAACCTCGAAAACTCCAGTTACAGGCTAAAGCTTTTTTTTATCACAATCTAATAAGGCATACTGTAGTAATTACAGAGCAATTAAGTATAAATACACTAGATGTCACCAAATTTGGAGTCACTCGCTAGATGAAAATTTACTTTTATTTGATTGGATAGTTCTGTTATATTTAAATTATTGCATATTTAGAATAACCTAAAAATACCCCTAACACTAACCTAAAAATAACCTAACCCTTAAAATACCCCTAAACAAATTAAACCCCAAAAAAATCCCATTCCACTTATTTACCTTCTAAATTTAGGGGGAAAAAGTTGGTAACCGTGTGTTTTGCGCCACGCTTATTGGCTCGCGACGGTGATCTTGTACTTACAACAGCATTCTTGTTGCACACATACATAGAAAACCGGCCAAGTGCGAGTCGGACTCGCGCTCTGAGGGTTCCGTGCCAACTTTAACTGAATTAGGAAATCCACTTACTTCCACTTAGTAAAATACTACAATATTTTGTTGACAGCAAATATAACTTTGTTTTTCATAGTGTTTGTATATAGTACAAAGTTATGTTTGCGGTTGTTGAAAATGTGCTATATCTCAAAAACTGCTCTCGTTCGATTCCACCCAAACCAATTTTCGTTGAAAGTATTGGTTAAGATCTACATTTTTTTTTTTTTTTCAAAATTTACACTCGCTTAGTGTAGAAGTTAGATGGGGGGGACGCCCATTTTACCACTTTGGAAGCGTCTAGCTATGAAACGTTAGATTTTAAAAGAAAATGGTTTTAGGAACCTCTATGTAATTTTAAAAGACCTATCCATAGATACCCCACTCGTATAGGTTTGACTAAAAAAATATTTTTTGGTTTTAGTTTCATGGGAGCCCCCCCAATGTCATTATTTTTAAAGTTTTGTATGAAAATCGTAAAGCGGTTAACAGGATACATACTCCTACCAAATTTTAACAGTGTAATGCTTATAGTTACAGAATAAAATGGGTGTGACATACGGACGGACAGACAGACAGACAGACTTGACGAAACTATAAGGGTTCCGTTTTTTGCCATTCGGCTACGGAGCCCTAATAATCGACACTGCCTCGCTTTGGATAAGCGATTTCTGACGATTCTGGCGAGTGATGGATCCGCCGCGTAACACCTCTACTGCCGTCGTTATTACTAACAGTATTATAATTTATAAATTAAATATATTTCAGAATTCCATCTTGACGATAAGTCCAAGAATTTTGTTGAAGATGCTAGAAAACAGTACAAGGAGTGGTATGAGTCATTAAGCATTGACTATATTTTGTATGAAGGGCTGAACAAACAGGCTTGTAAAAAGTTTAAAGTCAGTCCAGACTGCATCATGCAGCTTAGTTTCCAGGTAAGGGTCATGCATTAATTATTACGATTGAGGTCTCTGGCCCTAACCACTTTTCGGTGAAAATCGGTTGCTCAAATTAGACTAAAACAAGCGTCATTTCAAACAAAGTACGACGTGAGATGCAAGCGATTTTGGCTCTAAAGGTGGTAACGCGCCAGGGACCTCGACGTTGCATCTTTATCTCCACAAGCTCTAAGCTTCTTAATTGGTTTCCTATTTTAATCGGTATTAAAACAAGGGAACAATTAAGTCGATCTAATATTAATTCTAATGATCGAGTGTAAATGCTACAATCATTTGTAAAACTTACAGTGCAATAAAGTATAATATAATAAATCTTTAACAAGCGATCCCCCCTCCCCTCCCGTCGCAGCGTGATCTTTTATAGCCTAAAGCCTTGCTCGATAAATAAGCTATCCAACACAAGAATATTTTTTAAACCGGTCCAGTAGCTCCTGAGATGAGCGCGTTCAAACAAACTCTTCACCTTAATAATATTAGTATAGTTTTTTAAACTATTTACTATGTTACAGGCAGCCTATCACTTGCTTTATGGAAATTATGTTGGGACCTATGAATCGTGCAGCACATCAGCATTTAAACATGGCAGAACAGAGACGATGCGGCCGTGTACAGAAAAAACTAAGGTAAAATAAAAATATTTTTTTTGTGCTATGAGTAGGTAATATTTACGAAAGGAGTCAAAATAATTTACCCTGCCATGTTGACTAAATAGATGTCAAAAGGAGGGAATCGATCATAGAATGGAATTTAAAAAAAAACATAAGTTAGGTACTATGGCGGGCACCTCCGCCTGACCGCCAAAAACGAGGCGAGAGGCACGTTTTTAAACTACTTAAAGAATGAAAGAGGAATTCAACTGTTTCTTTTTTATCTCAGTCATATTTTGTCGACTGATTCGAAAAAAAATTCGCCTACCTAGAGGGTATACCTTCTGGTTGGTCCCATTGTTGCCAAGTCGGGATCTGATGATGGGATCTTGGTGTAATCGATGGACACTCTTAAATTTTGAAGGCACGTATAGTGTTTTTTTTTTACTTCAATCTTAATGTCGACGTTATTATTAAAGACTTTAGTTTATTTTTGTTTTGAAGTCTATTACGTATCTTCTATGTCACAGCTATTTTGCGACAGTCTTCACCTGAACAAAATGTCCAAGGACGAACTGCGCGCCGTTATGCAGGACTGCTCAGTGCACCATTCACAACTGGTCAAAGAGGCAGCCATGGGCCAGGGCTTCGACCGTCACATGTTCGCCCTGAAGAAGATAGCCGAGGACAACAACATACCCGTGCCAGAAGTTTACAACTCATACGAGTATAACTTCTTGAATAAATCCATTTTGAGTACGAGCACACTGTCAGCGCCTAGTGTGATGGCTGGCGGGTTCGGGCCGGTTGTGAAAGAGGGATTCGGAATCGGGTAAGGGCTTAAGGATTTGCTTTTGCTTGCTAATATTATACGGACGGCAGGGTTGGCATGGATAATTATCGTGATAATTATCTTGATAATTATCGTTGATAATTATCATGATAATTATCGTTGATAATAACGAGTAACTGATATTGTACAAAACAAAACGAAATAATTATATATGTGTATCCAAACGCATGGTTTTTCGTCAAAATATCAAGCGTGTATCCAAACAAACGCTAAATGTCATTCATCTACAGGGGAATTCGCCCTCACTGTCACTGTTATTAGTTTTCCTTTTCGTGATGATGTTATTTAAATGTGATTTTATAAATAACTAGCGGTCCCCCGCGACTTCGTCCGCGCGTTTTGAGTTTGCTCCCTCCCCTCCCGTCGCAGCGTGATGTTTTATATCCTAAAGCCTTTCTCAATAAATAAGCTATCTAACACAGAAATATTTTTTCAAATCGGTTCAGCAGTTCCTGAGATAAGCGCGTTCAAACCAACAAACTCTTCAGCTTTATAATATAAATTAGCGCAAGCGCACGTTGTACTTAAGCTGCGAACATTATTTTGGTGCGGAGTTATGTTAAAACTGTGATAGCTCCTAAGATATTTATTGGAATCAAATGATATAAAGGGCAACTTTGTTCTAAATGAAATGCTCGTGATAATAAATCTATTTATTTTGATAAACATAAATACCTGTGTGTATAATACACCTCTAAAAATGATGCATTATTTTTTACAAATTTATTAACATAAAAAAGGTTGTAGTAAGTCAACCATAAAAGATAGACTTATGCTGTCGCGGATTTTATTATAGAACTCTTAATGCTGAACAATCCTGTCATACATGATTTTTGTGTAACTTAAGCGGTTTCCGCAGCGTATGCAGCGGAAGCTCTCAAAAGGAATATCTTTCTCCCGTTTTCGCAACATTTTTCATTGCTGCTGTGGTCTTGTGAGTCGTATCTTTATGTTATATAGCTTAAAGCCTTTCTCGATAAATGGACTATCTAACATAAAAATAATTTTTCAAATCGGGCCAGCAGTTTCTGAGATTAGCGCGTTCAAACAAACAAACAAACAAACTCTTCAGCTTTATAATATTAGTATAGATAATAATGAGTATAAGGACAAGATCATTTTTTGTTTGACAATATTATAGATAATTAACTTTCATTTATATATGCCTTATTTGATTTGATAGTTTGATAATTATCAGATAATTATCGGATAATTATCGGATAATTATCAGATAATTATCATAGAAAATAATTATCTTGATAATAGCCAACCCTGACGGACGGGATCGCAGACCACGACTGTGAAAATCCTTTATTGTAGAATTTTATGTGTGTCATCAAATATATGTTTTCCTATTTATACTATCGATAGCACAATTCGTTGGAATACTATCGGACTATCGCCACACAGCAATATTATTGATAATATTTGCTTCGACTATTGCTAACACTTTCGATAGTGGTAGCAATAGTCAAAGCCGATTTTATCGATAGTATATTATAATTAGTATGACGACCTCCGTGGTCGAGTGGCTAGCACGCTGGTCTCAAGTCGCTATCTCGTGAGGTTCCGGGTTCGATTCCCGGTCGGGTCAATGTACGAAACGATCTTTTCTATATTGTCTCTGTTCTGGGTGTTGTGGTACCACCGTTGTTTCCGATTTCCATAACACAAGTGCTTTAGTTACTTAGCTTGGAATCGGAGCAATGTATGTGATATTTATTTATATTGATTTATTTATTATTGGATGTTGGGCCCTATTATTGCCAACTCGACCAGTTAAGATCTATTATAGCAGCCCTTGTGTTTAAAGAGTCTAAATTTCCAGATTTTTTAAGCGTGATGTCGATACGAGTAGTATAGCTGTCTATCGTTAGTTTTGCTTTCTGTCGATAGAGTCAATCAAACTGAACTATCAATTCTATGCCTTTTGTTTTATTATCGATATGATAGGCCTGCGATACTTGGCTTTCAGCAGCAATGTTAATTATGAAAAGCTCTCCTCAATGATTCCATATGCAAAATGTATCATTATTTAATTAAATATCTGTCCTCTTTCAGGTACTCCGCATTCCCCGATAAATTAGGTGCCGCGGTGACGAGCTACACACCGCACAACAACAGCTCTAAATTTATTGAAGCACTCCACAAATCATTCCTAGATATAACCAAGATTTTATCTAATTGATAATTAGCACTATTTTTATTGTTGTAATAATAGCTAAGTATTTATTTTAATTGGTACCATACACATACTCTATAGCCTTCCTTGGACATATTTTTGGTCTGTGACTCTGTTCTATGAAATCGAATATTGTTTCAGAGCACAAAATCATTATTACATTGATTGTTAAAAAATGTGATCGTAAGTGAGGAAAATATGTCTGACTTTTCCATAGTTCTTACTATGTGCAAGAGGAGATAATAGGAAGGATGCCTTAAAATGACGTATTTTTTTAAAGTTTTCACGTCACATCTGTGCCTTTTAAAATAACAAAAAACTGTGTTAAATGTTTTATCGTTATGAGTACTATTTTTATGTAATAGATAATGTAATAAACGTTATATACATATATTTATATTTTAAGAGCAACATAATATTTTGTACGCTTTTTTATAATACCCAAAATGTGGGTGAATAAAAGTATTTTAATCTGTTAACAGTTGACAAATCATTTCCTTCATATTTTAAAAATACGCTAGATACCTACTATGGATAAAACCGCTACGGTATGTGGGTGTTGTAGAGATACACCATTTACACACAGCACAGAATATGCCAAGTCTATAAAACACACCGACTATAGACATTTTAACCGCCTTGCGCTTGCCTACGCCTAATTGACGCCGACGCCTAGACGACCCGTCTGGTGTAGTGGTCGAGAAATCGCCTACTACTGCGGGTTCGATCCCCGCACAATACAAACATTTGTGTGCATGAACATATGTCTGTTTGTATTGGTCTAGGTGTTTTCTATGTATATCATGTATGTATTTACAAACGAAAAGTATTTAAGTATTATAACCGTTGTCTGGCGCCCATAACACAAGGTTTGAGTAGCTTACTTTGGGACAAGATGGCGATGTGTGGGAATGTCCAAAGGATGTTATTATAGGTAAAGTAAAGTAAAATGCGTTTATTGCTTCCCATACAAAAAAGAACTTATCTCTACTGCAAAAATTGCACTTTACTATGTTTGTCTGTTACAAAAAGTCGGCGACCGGCATAGTTGCAGTCAAGAGGCCGCCATCGTGTCCGTTACTCTAGCAGGAAAGTGTCTCGTAGGGCACATTGAAGTATGCCGTTGGATAGTGCTAAGTATGCTTAATTAGTGCGCCAAATAGAAAATTTGTGGGGGCCACAGTTTTTGCATAAAACGGAAAATACGTTTTCTGCTGGAGCAACGCTGCTCCAGCAGGAACTTTTTTAAATAATGACTCTAGAGCAGAACAAAGTATATTGTTAGATAGATCTTATAACACATAATTTGTGCGATTAAAAATTTAATCTGTAGGACTCACCGTTTTTAAGATATTCCATTTCCTGCTAGAGAAACGTTTCTCCATATCCTATATCACGGGAACCGGTTAATGTGCGACCGTAAAAAAACTTACACTAAAAGGTGTTAATTTGTGACACTTAATCCATTATTTGTATGTAACTATATCTTTCTGGTTCTTGAGAAATAAGCAGGTATTTGGAAATGTAAAAATCGATAGAACTATTTAAATAAGCAACCAATGAATACAGTTCCAACGTTTGAAGAACACATTTATTATTTTAAACCACCTCAAAGAGTATGAAGAGCAGCCGTCGATTATTTTCCTAATAATTCCACTTTGACTCCAAATTCACAGTGCATTATTTTGTCATGTAGATTTAATAATTAGAACAAACTGTATGTGTTCAAGTATACACCAACGTTTAGTGCGCTTAACAAAGAACGTGTCTTGAAATATTTACATTAAAATAAGGCAAATTTTAGCAGATACAAGCAATAAGGCTAATTGATTTTACGTTATTGATTATCCGGCCAAATTAGAATGGTCACAAAAAAGCGGACTCTACATATAAATTGACGGCCTCCTTTAAAAAGTCATATAATATAAGGCCCTTTTACGTACAGTCAGGTACGTATGTATCTGCTCAAATTTGTGGAGGTATAAGAGGTAAACATTTAATAGGTACGGCTTTCCTTTGTTTTTGATACAAATTTGGCTTTTCTTTTACATTCATTGTTTTTACCTATTTGAATTGTAAATTGAATAAAAAGCAATAAAATGTTTATTATTTTTTGTGTATTTTATTATTATCTCTGTTACTTTACATTGGTACTGGAAGCACTGAAACACTACGTTTAATATTTTTATTTAATTACACGATGCGCGCGGATTATGAACCTTAAAGCTGACTAGCTTAAAACCAACGCTGCTACGTTTAATGAGTCACTAGGCCCTATATAGAGTTACAGATATCTTAAGCATTGCTATAGCCGCACAACATTTATATAGTGGTTCTATACTTTACGTTTGTTGTTATTTGAAACTGATGTCATACTTATTAGTTTGTCTTTTATTCAGGATGAAAACGAAGAGTTGGTAAAAACTTTCGAAGTTGCTTTTTATCCAGGGATATGCTGTTTTATAAGTATACATATATTATGATATGATATGATGATACACATTATGATGTAATTTATCATTTTTATATTCTATTAATATAAATAAACAGGTCAACATGCTTTTTAGGGTTCCGTAGCTGAATGGTTAAAAATGGAACCCTTATAGGTTCATCAAGTCTGTACTACTTAATATTAATATTAACTAACTATTAATATTACATAATTGAAACGTTAAAAAGGTGTTAGCGGATAATCATATTCGATCATAGCCTTATTTAAAACAATATCTGTTTGTTCAATGAGAGTTTTATTTTCGGCATGGAGAAAACTAATATTTATTGCATGAATTTTATACTTCCCACTAGATGGCTTTGATAACTCTAGGAACAATATATTAAAATGTTTATTATTAATTATGATATATTATATTTCATTGCAAAAAAATGTTTACGATTAAACTTGTACACTATATCAATTGTGTGTTACTCGTTTACTTTAAATTTATGTTGGCGTAACACAGTTATCCTCTGCCATGTTACTGAAAGTCAGACAGCGCCATCTCCTTATGATAAAAATTAATTAATGCTCAATAATATTGCATGGGACATTTAATTTAAAGTTTGACCAGGAAGCAATCAAGTAAAAAAATCAAGTTAATTTAATTTGTTACAAAATCGCTAAAGTTGTATAAAGAGTCCTAATCTTTGAACCATAGAATTGGAACATAATTTTTTGCAGCAAATTATACAAGGCCAAGTATATGTCAACCAAATTGTAAACAAAATGAAGGAGGTCGTCAATTTGTATATAGAGGCCGCTTTTTTGTGACCATTCTAATTTGGTCGAATAATCAATAACGTAAAATCGATTAGCCTTATTGCTTATATCCGCTTTAATTTGCCTTATTTCAATATAAATATTTCAAGACACGTTATTTGTTAAGCGCACTAAACGTTGGTGTATACTTGAACACATACAGTTTGTTCCAATTATTAAATCTACATGACAAAATAATGCACTGTGAGTTTGGAGTCAAAGTGGAATTATTAGGAAAATAATCGACGGCTGCTCTTCATACTCTTTGAGGTGGTTTAAAATAATAAATGTGTTCTTCAAACGTTGGAACTGTATTCATTGGTTGCTTATTTAAATAGTTCTATCGATTTTTACATTTCCAAATACCTGCTTATTTCTCAAGAACCAGAAAGATATAGTTACATACAAATAATGGATTAAGTGTCACAAATTAACACCTTTTAGTGTAAGTTTTTTTACGGTCGCACATTAACCGGTTCCCGTGATATAGGATATGGAGAAACGTTTCTCTAGCAGGAAATGGAATATCTTAAAAACGGTGAGTCCTACAGATTAAATTTTTAATCGCACAAATTATGTGTTATAAGATCTATCTAACAATATACTTTGTTCTGCTCTAGAGTCATTATTTAAAAAAGTTCCTGCTGGAGCAGCGTTTCTCCAGCAGAAAGCGTATTTTCCGTTTTATGCAAAAACTGTGGCCCCCACAAATTTTCTATTTGGCGCACTAATTAAGCATACTTAGCACTATCCAACGGCATACTTCAATGTGCCCTACGAGACACTTTCCTGCTAGAGTAACGGACACGCCGCCATCACTGACTGCTTCATTGATTTCCCGACGTAGATGGGCCGGACCAGGAACAAGGTTCGATGCATTTTCTTGCGTCAGCGCCAAAACGAAAATGATACCAACAATAGGGATGTGTTTTAGGCGTGGCGGATCTAGACCTTGGATTTGAACGAGATCTTGAAGAATCTCTAGATCTTTTCTGGGCGGAAAGTGTGGCCACTTGGCAACTTAAATCCTGCAATTGAGACGTGATAGCTGTTATATCAAAAGCTTGGTCAGCAAGTTTAACAGCGTTTACGGAAATTGGAGAAACTTCAATAATTTTGTCTGCTATTTTATCCAGAGGCAGCTCAGCTTGTGCAGTCAAAATTGCCTGAATGTTAGTGGGTAGTCGTTGCAGCCATAATTCCCGTAAAATTTTTTCGTCCGATACATACACCCCTGCGAGATACCTGAGATGACGAAGAAACTGGGTGGGTTTACGATCCCCAATTTCTTCCCCTGAAATAAGTTGCCTTAACCTTTGAGCTTCGGATATAGAAAACCGTCTAATCATTTCTGCTTTGATCCACTCATAACGTGTACCTTTGGGTGGTGGATTGATAACAAGGTCTTCGACCTCATGTGCTAGTCTGGAATCAATCTGAGCAATGGCATAATTATATTTTGTATCATCAATATGTCAAAGTTATTTTTTACAATGATTCGCCCTTCGCTAATCTTCTACGTGACTTTCCGGATCTTACTCGTCCACCAGGTATTCAGAGAGTTGTAAAACATAACACTGTTCATCACATTTTAACAACCGATGGTCCCCCCGTTTCTTGCCGTCCCCGACGATTAGCTCCCCAAAAAATATTAATCGCCAAAAAAGAATTCGATAATATGATAAAATGTGGTGTTGTTCGACCGTCTAACAGCCCGTGGTCATCGCCACTTCACTTAGCACCCAAAAAGGACTCATCCTGGCGACCTTGCGGTGACTACCGTGCTTTAAACGCGCGGACTATTCCTGATTCTTATCCAGTACGGCATATAGGATATTTCAATCACAATTTAACGGGATCAACTATTTTCAGCACCATCGATTTAGAAAAAGCCTATCTCATCTTTTAGGTAGGTAGGTACCTACTTAAAAGATGAGATCGAGATTCTATTCCCATCCGTGGCTGTCATCTTAGAAGGAAATTGCGCTTTAGAATACCCAAAAATAATAAAAAAAAAAACAACTACCTAATAATACCTCAAAATAATAAAATAAAAAAAAACATTATCTCAACTAAGAAGCCTTTAGCACTTACTTTCAATTAGAATACAAGCTTAACATCTCTTTTAGTTTTTATAGGACGTTTATTGTAATTGGGTCGTACCGTAAGTAGATTACTTAGATTGATGGGATGAATAAATTGACCCTATTTCTTTCTGTCGTGGGTAGGTATACAAATAGTGATAATAAAATTGGTAACGGCATCATGTTCGGAGCTGTGCCTGTACTGTGATGTGTTTGTACGCTCCTATTTGGAAGATTAGTTATTTATTAATCGCAAAAATGCAATCATTAAAAATAAGTAGATAACCAGTAGAATAGAAATAGTTACTAATGCTTTTCACCTTACAATAGGGGTAGCGCTTTATTCTACGACAAGACTGTTATCGATTTTCCCGTGTCCATCTTGGAAAAGAGGTTGATATTCATAAACCATACTTCTGTCAAATCATTGTTTTTACAGAAATTTCTCTTGAAATATGTACCTACCTATCAAGATTACAATGAATTAATTTTTAATAATACACTACATCCATATGCGTTGGTTATTGATATTACATTCCATAAAGAATTCTTCGTTTCATACATAACACAGAATTCGGCAGGCTATCTTTAACAGCTGAATTACAACTTAAACATGTATATGAATCAGCTTTAAGTAAATAAATTATATATAATGAACTAAGTTAGCGTGTAAAAGACCACCACAAAATGCAAGGATGCATTTATTAGTACCATTTTACACGGGCCACTCATAGAAACTACAGTTTTCAACCAACATAGTTTTTAGCGCCCAGATATTAAAGTTGGAAATGCATTATTTACGATCAAAATGTAACTTTGTACTACTGTACGCAGAATCAACAGCAGCGTTCCAATCTACGATCGACAACGTTACGTAGGTATATAGACGTACAATACATAAAACTATTTTTACTTAGTCTGTATATTCAGTGTTAATTCTTAGATAGATTTTGAACGTACATCATAGATCTTTGGCATATTGCCTAAAAACATTGTTGGATCCCAGTCTATTTCGAAGATAATAAAATTCTGCTTTGTTGTAAAGGAATGGCAGTTAGGACATTTTTCCATTGCGCGTATTTAAATGTCAAAGTTCATCCTGAGAAAATCGGGGAAGGTGTTGGTTTTGTGTTGTGATGAAAATAAAATGAAGTAAAAATAATGAAAAATACCATGGATAGGGGGTTGTGAGAAATCTACGCGACGCACTACTTTAAGGTAAATAAAATAAAAACAAATTATCGCGTAAACGCCTCGTATTTAATGTATTTAGTAAGGTTTCCCTTGGTAGGTCTAGGTACTCAGCAACTACACTGTACGTACTCGACAAATATTTTTAATAATTTTGGAAAAGGTGAAACTGATAACAATAGTAATACGCACATAGAAAAACCTACTTCCTTTGCAAATAAACAAACCTTCTGTTTACTATAAACGTTATGTCTCTACTTTTGATGGCATCATGATTAGGGATTCGATCAAATAAGGACTTCACCAATGCGTAAGTAAGCAGAATAAGGTTTTTCCGTAATCAAACCTATAGTTTTCGTCAGAACCTTGTTAATTCTGATTGTATAAGTCACATTCAAAATTCATGAAAGTGGTAAAAAGTTATACACATTGCAAAACAATAAATTATAAAATAGGTAAATAAATTGTCCCATTTATCAGCAAACTGCAAAAAGCAATCAAATATTTAGGTAAATACTTGTTACCTCATAGAAAGTACCTACTAACCTGTAAGCCTAATATTTCAAAGAATATTCAACATTTTAGGTGAAATTTTTATGGAGGTATTAAATTGAACCTGTATGTATCTGTATATGATATCGTTAGAATTGGATAAAATTTAGAAGGTTAATCTATCAAGGCATTTTGAAACACGTGCAAAATTTTGTAAGTGTATATGTATGCTTGTCTCAGGATTTCTCAAAAACAAGAAGTCATAGCAAGATGATTGTTTTTAAGTGCAATGTGGTGGGTGGAGTTTTTGACTAACTAAATATCATAAAATAAAAAATATCTGCCACTTTTAAAAAAATAAAATTATAATTCTTTAATTTACAAAGCTTAAAATAAAGCTCTTATAAATAAAAGATAAGTTATTTATTTTAAGATTTGTGGTAAATTTTTTGGTCAGTGATCACTTATGCAATTTATAATAGCTGTGTAAACCTTTCACCATACTTTCAAATGGCTATAATAAATAAATAAATGGCATTTTGAGAAATGAGATTAATACTTCAACACCCGAGCGGTCGCATGAGACCGCATAACAATAGAATATCTATTGTGTCTTGTTCAAATACGCTTGAGGGATTAATGATGTCAACTAGCCTTTTGTGTATCATTCATTGACCTCAATGATATTGGTGAAAAGGGTCAACTGACTTGTTAATTAAACCATAACTTTGATTATTTTACAATAGATTTTTCCTGCTTGAACCTTTTTCAGACTTTAATACAAGCATCCTCTTACTAAGCTGGCCAAACCTTTAAAATCATCTTGAAAATATTAAATAAATCATTATCTTTTGCTCCATAGACTGTCTTCCTGCTGCAGAGTAAAAAGAAAAAGAGCTGATATCACCTATAAAATCTATAAGTACTTATAAAGATGAAGAGTTTGTTTGTTTGTTTCAATGTGCTTATCTCAGGAACTACTGAGCTAATTTGTTTTTTTTTTGTCTTGAATAGCTCATTTAAAGAGGAAGGCTTTAGGATTTAAATATACACTGAATTGGAGGGGAGTAAGCAAACTTAAAAAGCATGGAAACAGTCGCGAGGGACCACTATCTTGTATAAATTGATTATAACATACATTCTTCATATCTTTTATTTCTTTGTTTCAGAAATGATTTAAAAATAAGCCAAGATGCTTATAAAGGAGTATCGAATACCTTTGCCTCTGACGGTAGAGGAATATCGAATTGCTCAGCTTTATATGATTGCCAAGAAAAGTCGGGAGGAAAGTTCTGGTGAAGGAAGTGGTGTAGAAATTTTAATCAATGAACCATATGAAGACGGACCTGGAGGAAAAGGTCAGTATACTCAAAAAATATATCATGTTGGTAGTCACTTACCAGGTTGGTTCAAGAGTCTGCTGCCTAAGTCAGCCTTAACTGTTTCTGAAGAAGCTTGGAATGCATACCCATACACAAAAACAAGATACACTTGTCCATTTGTTGAGAAGTTTTCCCTAGAAATTGAGACTTATTATTATGCTGATAATGGCCACCAAGAGAATGTCTTCAATCTAACTGGAAGTGATTTAAAAAATAGAATTGTTGATGTTATTGATGTTGTTAGAGATCAACTTTATGGTGGTGACTATTTCAAAGAAGAAGATCCCAAATTGTTTGTATCTCAAAAATGCAATAGAGGTCCATTAACTGATACGTGGTTAGAAGATTACTGGGCCGAAGTTCAGGGCAAGCAGCAGCCACTCCCAAATGGAAAAAGTCTAATGTGCGCCTATAAGTTGTGCAAAGTCGAATTTCGTTATTGGGGAATGCAAACAAAATTAGAAAAGTTCATCCATGATGTGGCCTTAAGAAAAACTATGCTGCGGGCTCACAGACAGGCCTGGGCTTGGCAAGATGAGTGGCATGGACTGACAATGGAAGACATACGTGAAATAGAACGACAGACTCAACTTGCACTGAAGAAGAAAATGGGTGGCGAACCAGGCGACGAACAAGACAACTCAGAAGAAAATTCTAAGTCCCTTGCAGCAACAATGAGCAGCTTAGAAAAAAATGAAGATATGCCAACACCTTTAGCTCCTAAAAGAAATAATGAAAAGGTGTCTCAAATACATTTGTCTCCTGAAGGTACGCCTCCTTCGGAACACAAGGATTCTAAAACCAATTTAAGATCTTCTTCATCTGGATCTATTAAAAGTTTACAGCAACAGGTAGCAAACTGGCGCATGGAAACCATAGTTCGAGAATCTGAAACTGAAACCGGATCTGAAGATGAATTTTATGATTGTGAAACTTCATTTAACAAATGGTCATCGATGTGTTCTTTAGATGCAGCAGACATTGACATTTCTCCTACAGTAGGCGATCGTGCTCAGGATGATAGTATATTTAATCCCACATTTTTGAAAAGAGTTACATCCGAAAGGGGTTCTCGACGAATGGTGACTCTCCAAAGTCACCAAAGTATTGATGGTTGTCCTGAAACACCCGTTCATAATTCGTGTCCAACTACCGTGCTTATACTAGTTTTTCATGCTGGTAGTGTGTTAGATGCTAATGTTGATATGACAGCTAAAAAATCTGATGTAACTACGTTTAAAGGTGCTTTCGAATCAGTAATGCGACAACATTATCCTACTTTAGTAGGACATGTCATTATTAAATTAGTGTCATGCCCGTCGGTATGCACCGAAGCCCTTGGTGTTCTTTCGACACTTAGCCCTTATAGTTTTGACTGTTCGCCATCTACTGTTGAATCGCCTTCTCTTACTAATGATCTTATACCTATTGGTGCTATTCCTCTAATTGCTACAAGTTCACCGGAATATATCGAGTCAGTCACAAAAACCATCAATTCGGCTAATGCTACTTACAATGAATTCATAAGATCAGATGATGGAAAAGGATTCAATGGACAAGTTTGTATTGTAGGCGACAGCATGGGTTCCGTTTTAGCATATGATGCGCTTTGTCGAACATTGCAATATCAGTCTCGTCACGATAGCGAAAACAGTATTTTAGATACTGAGATAACAATTCCAAACGATACCACTGAGCATTACTTGAATAAATCTCACTTGCAAGCTCCTATGCCCAGACGTCGTTCATCATCTACCAGCGATAATCAAATTAAGTTTGAATTTGAAGTGAGTGATTTTTTCTTATTCGGAAGTCCACTTTCGTTGATTTTAGCATCAAGGAAGATATCCGATGACAAATATCGTGATATTGTAAAACCCCCTGTCCAACAAGTATTTAACCTATTCCACCCTACTGATCCAGTTGCTGCTAGATTGGAACCTTTGCTGTCAGCAAGATTTACCAATTTGCCACCGATTAATGTTGCCCGATATGCGAAATATCCACTGGGAAATGGTCAACCTTACCATCTCATGGAATTAATACAGAGTCATCCACAATTATTTGGTGATCATTTACAAATGCCTCCAACACCGGTGTTAAGGAGGCTCTCTGAAGCGTCTGTTCAAAGCACAGTCAGTGGTTTAGTCGATAACATTCCTTTGATAACAATGAATGCTCTACAACAGAAGTGGTGGGGCTCCAAACGTCTTGATTATGCCCTATACTGTCCAGAAGGTTTAACAAACTTTCCCACTAACGCCTTACCGCATTTATTCCACGCTAGTTACTGGGAAAGTTCTGATGTGATAGCTTTTATTTTACGTCAAATAGGACACTTTGATCTAGCTCTCTACAGTCACTCTGATGATAAAGAGTGTACCATGTTCAAACCTGATCAGGAGAGAGAAAAATGGATGAGAAAAAGAACTTCAGTAAAGCTGAAAAATGTAGCCGCCAACCATAGGGCCAATGATGTTATTGTGAAAGAGGGCAATCCTCAAACGTTTGTTGCTAGGTTTATGTATGGACCTCTAGATATGATTAATTTAACAGGAGAAAAGGTTGACATTTACATGATGAAAGACCCTCCTGCAGGAGAGTGGGCAATGTTGTCAACTGTGGTTACTGATAAAACTGGAAGAATTACATACACTCTGACAGATAAGCAAAGCGTCGGCTGTGGAATATATCCAATGAGAGTGGTTGTAAGGGGTGACCATACAAGCTGTAACTTCCATCTGGCTGTTGTGCCTCCGCAAACTGAATGTGTAGTCTTCAGCATAGATGGATCTTTTACGGCTAGCGTTTCCGTCACCGGTCGAGATCCGAAAGTGAGAGCTGGAGCTGTCGATGTCGTCCGGTTTTGGCAGGATCTGGGCTATCTCATCCTATACATAACGGGAAGACCCGACATGCAGCAAAGGAAAGTCGTGTCTTGGTTGGCCGAGCATAACTTCCCGCACGGATTGGTGTGTTTCTCAGATGGCTTTTCCACCGATCCTTTGGGGCACAAAGCGGCTCATTTAAGCGGTCTCATTTCAGAGCAAGGTGTCATATTGCACGTGGCTTACGGGTCGGGGAAAGATATAACAGTGTATCACAACTGCGGGTTGCCCCCCAAGCAGATATACGCTATCGGGCGCATTAGTAAGAAGTACAGTCATATGGCGACGACTCTGACTGATGGGTACGCGTCGCACCTGGCAGACCTGAGGCAGCCCGGTGCGGTGCGGCCCGCGCGAGGCAATGCCAGGTTGCTAGTGCCCCGCCGCTTGCTGGCGCCCGTAAACACCACGTCCTCTCGCAATCGTCGTTAATGTGATAATTTCGATCATGCTTTAAATATTTCAAGCGCTTTTTCGGATAATATGATATTATAGTGACCACACGGTGCGTAATTTTATTATTATCATACAGTATTGTTAATTCATTTAAACTCGTAAATATTGATGTCTGTAAAATTTTATCCTAACGATATTACATTTAATAAAATAGTGTGGTGATTCCATTCGTGTTCGTTCGTGTCGTGCGTGATCTTCTTTGTCGATTATAAAATTGTATATTGTTATGTTAATTTATTCCGATTTTCAATAAAATAATTCAATATAATTCACGTATAAAAATTGTTAAATCCGGTTGTTATATGTGCTAAATTGTGTACATCAATTATTATTACGGTCACAATATGTACCTAATTATTATAAATAAGATGACAACGTTAAAATAAATATTTGAACTCTCTAGATTTTAGGTAAATTCTATCTATCTATTGTGTATGACTAATAAGAATATTTTTATTATCTATGACATAATGGCATTGGAGGAAATGAAACTCTTTCTTGTTAAAATACATCTATACTAATATTATAAAGCTGAAGAGTTTGTTTGTTTGTTTGTTTGTTTGTTTGAACGCGCTAATCTCAGAAACTACTGGCCCGATTTGAAAAAATATTTTTATGTTGGATAGTTCATTTATCGAGGAAGGCTTTAAGCTATATAACATAAAGATAAGACTCACAAGACCACAGCAGCAATGAAAAATGTTGCGAAAACGGGAGAAAGATATTCCTTTTGAGAGCTTCCGCTGCGTACGCTGCGGAAACCGCTAAAGTTACACAAAAATCATGTATGACAAGATTGTTTAACATTAAGAGTTCTATAATAAAGTCCGCGACAGAATAAGTCTATCTTTTATGGTTGACTTACTACAACCTTTTTTATGTTAATAAATTTGTAAAAAAATAATGCATTATTTTTAGAGGTGTATTGTACACACAGGTATTTATTCTTATCAAAATAAATACATTCATCATCACGAGCATTTCATTTAGAACAAAGTTGCCCTTTATATCATTTGATTCCAATAAATATCTTAGGAGCTATCACAGTGTTAACATAACTCTAAAGCTGAAGAGTTTGTTGGTTCTAACGCGCTTATCTCAGGAACTGCTGAACCGATTTGAAAAAATATTTCTGTGTTAGATAGCTTATTTATTGAGAAAGGCTTTAGGATATAAAACATCACGCTGCGACGGGAGGGGAGGGAGCAAACTCAAAACGCGCGGACGAAGTCGCGGGGGACCGCTAGTCGTTAATAAATCTGGTCTTGAAAAATATTTATGTTATTAAAAGTGTATGTTTAAGAAAACATCTCGTTTATTATTTGTGTAATAAATAATGATAACTAAGTATAAAACGAATAATTATATATTATAAAAGCTAAGTTCCTGATCGTCAGGAGTCCCTGCTGTCCATCCCAAATATACATAAAAATCTTTAATTATATTTCATGTAAAACTTTTTCCTGCTGTATATCAGATGTTTGTATTACATAATCGGTAAAGGATTTAGTTCGCAATCCCTAAACAACGCATTTTTTTAAGGTAAAAAAAATATAATTGCAGAATTGTCGTTTCTTTAAAAACATACTCAGTAGGATGTAGATGTCTTTATTTTCCTAAAAATTAAACATGTTTGAAAAACATTAAATTTATTAAGTAACATGAAATTTCATCTTGATATCAGAAAAAAAATAAAATTTTGTTACAGACCAGTAACCAAAGATTATTCGAAATAAATAATCTATCATACGTTTATGCACCATTAATTAAATTCACACATTATATTTATTGATTAATACGATTTCACTTATGTAACTAATATAATCATTAAGTTCACTAAAAATATTTAAAGTCATTGTAAATTATTAAAGATATATACTTACTTAACACCTTAATTAAATGTAACGCAGATTAGGAATATACAATTATTTTTCTAGGATACCGTTTATTTCAATTAGTTTTTGATGAATTTAACGTTGTAAAATATTTATATAAACTTTTGGGCATGACCTTCATACATTCCCGTTTCAGAGATCTATAATAATTAAAATATAGGAAGATAAAACCGGTTTTTAAAATGCTACAAAGATTGAAATAGGAGGTTGAACACTATTATAAGGTTTTTGTAATTTATACAGCTACCTTACCTAATTGTCTTTCTCATTTAAGTGCCAATTAAATAGGATGCCTACAAATATTATTATAATGATTATTAAGTTTTTTTCCGCTATAACGTAGGTATCAATCTACTATATCTGAGTTACGATCAAATGTTCTTACAAAACATGAATTCTATGAAGTACAAACAGCGATAAAGTAAATTTTAAAAGGGCGTACCTGATCACTGATCACATGCATTTTTATTTTATTTTCAAATAGTTTTTAAGTTATTTTAAATATGAGTTAAGTGCTGCAAACATTATAGGTTCCTTTACTTATTATTTATTTATTATAATAACCTATTATAGTGCAAACAAGTATTTGCATAATATAATCTTATGGAATATTTTGAGATAACCGTTTAGTAATGATGTAGGTTTTTCTGATACGCTTAATAGAACATTGTAACTAGAGAATACAATCCCGAGCATGTTTTTCAATCCCGGGATTACGGGATTTTTGAACCGTAATCCCGGGATCCCGGGCCTATCCCGGGATTAGACTATGTGGTTTCTAATTGGGCTCAAATTAAAAAAAAACTTGAGTAATTAAAAAACTTTATAATGTCTTTGCACAACAGTCAACACAAATCACAATAATAATAAGAAAATAAAAAAGACAAAACAAAAAAATTATACTTTTGCAAGAAATTAAAAAGACAACATAAATATACTATTTAGTATTTCGAAAATATAATCGCAGAAATATCAAAGCATCCAATGTTTGACTTCCAAGCCTGCTTCGTAGTTTATTGCCAACATAAGCGGCAGCTGAAAACGCTCGCTCAGGTTCAACGCTGGTTGGAGGAATAGACAATAGATACTTGTATGCTGTTTCTAAGTGATATCCACGAACTCCTCCATTTTCGAACAGGCTCATTTCACGTCTAATACTATTTGCCAACCCCAATTCATTTTGTACTTGTACATCAGGATCTGGGGATTTCATACTCTTGTTAATTTCCAGCTGTAACTTTTCCTTTAATGTCAATTGGGGTTGGGAGGTTTCTGGCCTTAGCTCATCATCTATTTGTGATCCTGACCTTTCTTCTTCTTCTGTGTCATCTCGACTATTAAGTCTTTTAACAATACTCTTTATTTGCTTCCTCACTATAGCCTGTGTCGGAACTGGAAATAAGTCATGCCATTCCAAATCCGATAACAACTGATTTTCATCATTCATTCGTGGATTTTGTAAATAATTTAATACACCAGTTAAATTATCACTTCGTCGTTGCTTTATACGTTCCACTAAGGATGTTTTCATTTTTTTGGCAAGTGCTGAGTTTTTGCTAGACAGTTGTTTTATAAGAAATTTCAAAGCGGCATCAGCTGTGCATAAATTAGCATCTCGCCTACAGATTGCTTCTACTGTCAATTTAATTGGGGTCAGCACATCAACAATTTTATTTACCAATTCAAAATCAACATCTTCTAAACGAATTGGATGATTGAGATCTATAAGAGCTTTTTGAATGCATGCTTTTAAAAGATAAAATCGCTCCAGCATTGTTAAAAGACTATTCCATCTGGTTTTACAGTCCAAAAGAAGTGACAGCTCTTTTCCATGTTCAATTTTCACATATTTTTGAAGTACTGTTTCATTTTTAAATGGTGATCTTTTGAAATACACTACAACTTTGCGGATTTTCTTTATCAGCTCATTAATATTTTCATATTGTGTTAACTCTGGTACGTGTTCTGGCGCAAGATCATTTTGTGACATTACGATTAAACCTGATTCTGGACAGTCTAAGTCTTCTAAATCGTGTTCATCATCGCTGTCGTCCATATAATCAACAGTAACAGCTGGTTCATTCAGAGTATCATCTGAGGTAGGGCTATGTTGCAAATAATTATGTTTTTCATAAAGCACATCACAGACCGCCAAATTGATACCATGTGCGAGACACAGTTGATGTTCGGTGCAAACAAGCCGCCCCACCTTTATCATAACATTCGGTCCATCGGTTACAATAGCCACGATGTCAGTTTCCAGGGAAATATCAAATTCACTGAGACGCTCTTTCAATATACGAAGACAATTTTCAGCTGTCATACTTCCGTAAATAGGAACAAGTCCTAAGTTCCAAAATTTTTTATATGAATGAACGTTGACAGCCATGTATCGTTTATTGGAAGTTGAATTCCACTCGTCGAAAGAAAGACTAAATCTTTCACCTGCACTTTTCAATTGTTTCAATTCTGCAATTACTTGCTTTTTGATTTTTTCACTGTAATTCATAACACGTTTTCGAACAGTGACGGCTGACTTTGGTAAATCCGGGTATTTTGCGAAGAGCAATTTTCTCAAATCATCTGAAGCTATGAATACACTGAATGGAAATCCATCTAATGCAACCATTCTTGCCAAAACATCATCCAGGCTATCGTCGGCACTTTTAGTAAAATAATCATCTAACTTTCGCTTGGTTGGCGGCGGCGGAGCTGTGTTCATATTTTCAGAATCTTGACTTGTTGAAGCTGATATAACCTTGATGTTATGTTTTGATAACAAATGTGTATGTAATCCCTTAGTCGATCCACCCAAAGTCTTGAGAATGGCTGGGCACCGCTTACATTTAGCACTATTCCCATCCTTCGCGACTAAAAAATAACTCCACACTGACGTCGCATCACTGTCTTTTTTATGTTTAACAAAGTCTGCCGCCATTTGAAATACTTAATTTCAGGTAATTTACTTTAAATTTAAATGACGAAACCTTCGTAACCCGTCACTGACAGAATAATAAATGAAAAAAATAAAATCTGATTAGCATATTTATACTTTCATACAGGGAATCCCCGACGGGAAAATACCCGCAACAATACTATGATATGAGATGATCGGGTGATTTCCCTGTTGGTTCGTTGGGGACTTGGGGAATCACCTTAAAAGTAGCATATTTAATACTTTCGTACAGGGAAACCCCGACGGGAAATACCCGCAAAAATATTATGATATTATGAGATGATCGGGTGATTCCCCTGTTAGTTCATTCATTGGGGAATTACCTTAAGAGTATTGTATTGAAGTACAGAGTGGGGAAGTCCCTTCTAAGTTTACAACAAACATATTAAGACTGTACCTGTGTGTGTAGTGAATAGTACGTATCGTATGACGGCGTATCTAAAAGTGTTTTTTGTCGTTATGTATTAAATGCTATTAAATAACCTAGGCAAGGTTATCGTCAAGGCGCAACGGACTACGGCATATAAACTAAACTTGTATGTGGCAATCCCGAAAATCCCGAGATTAGCCAAGTGCAGTCCCGGGATTTTCGGGGCCAGAAAACGGTCGGGATCCCGGGATCCCGAGATTCGGGATCCCGGGATTGTATTCTCTAATTGTAACACAACATTACAAGAATACCTCATTGTCTCTCCTCTTACACATTCAAAGCATAAATGCTGTCGTCATTACGATAAGATGTAGATTCTACGCTTTATAATGCGCCTCAGTAATAGTCCAATTCCTTTTAAAACAAGCATGTTATGTTCTGCTGATTCCTTTAATGTAAAAGGAACAATCTAGGTCCATGCGTGCGAACCAAAATAGATACCATGTGAGGGTCGGTAGATCAGAAATTTACTGATATCTAAGTATATTGGATAGAGCTGCAACCTGTAAACATTTCGCCATTGTTTGGCTTCTTGTGAGGACGGGTACGTTTAATCTAAATATAGCTCGTTGCCGGCCAGTGTTAGGCAGTTTGAAAATGCCGGATTGTAACATTTGGTAACAAAACAACAACCAAAATGCGATGCGACTTTACCTGTAAAAGTAGCTTATAGAATAAACCGTAGGCGATGGCCACCTTTAAAATTGATGTCTTTATTGAGTATTGTCTTCGACGTAGGTACTGTTCCCATAAACAAGTTTGGTTCCTAAAAATAATATAGCTTACGTATACCTAATTGTATGTTAACATAATTTATTTATGTATAATTAATTGTGCTATTATTATCATAGCATTGTCAATTTCTTTCTATGTTCTCGTAGGTGTGTAAAAATGTGGGTGCTGTTCTAAGAAGTGCAATTTTGTTTTTCGGTGTTGCGGCGCGTTGTAATATTCTGTTTGAACCGTTACAAGTTTCTGGTGCCCAACAACCAACATTAAATAAATATTAAGTATGATAGCTGATAGTCTACATGACATTTTAATATTTTGTTGATCCCATAATTAGTTGTACCAGTCATCGTCAGATATTTAGTAGCAGACAAGGTGACCAAATACTTCTGAACAGTCAAAATATCAATAACTTTCATTCACTACAAGCAACCGTCAATATCGGAACACCAATAAATTCATTTATATCTGAGCAGATCATAGCCAGTAACTGATCAGGATCTGCTCAGATTAAATGCATTATTATAATGTTCAATCAATGATCGTTCAGAAGTATTTGATCACTTTGTCTGCTACAGAATATCTGGCGGTGACTGTACTATTTTAGCATAATTGAACTGACCCTTTTCAGATAGACATTACCGATCAGTTAATGTCTGCACCCATTCTCATAATAGCATTTAAGACAAACCAAGTATTATTCGCGTTTTAAATATTAGTGAAGGTTTTAACAGTGTCGGTGTTCAGAAAAAGAAAGATGTTTCTAAGTAGGTAGAGCCTGTGCCACTGCCTTTGATGTCAATATTCTCTAAAAACATAGTACCTTGTTTTGAAGGTCCTCTGCTTGCTAACTATGTGACCGAGACTAGAAATAATATTTGTGTTTTACCGCCATACTCAGAGAGATTCAATAAACGTAATGTTTACTTATGAAAATTTGCGACGCGTTCATTAGGCATAAGGACTATTTTTAAATCCGGTAATGAACATTGGAAATGACGTCTTTGAGTTTGGTCGTAAGACATAAAGACCCTTTGCACACTGCTACTTTTAGCAGCGATATAGTTGCGATGCAGAAGCTGGCCATTAAACAGTAGCGATGCAGCATCGCGACTGTATCGATGCAGCATCGCGACTGTATCGATGCTAAAGACCCACAAAGTTATCAGAGTCGCGCATCTGCATCTATCTTTGTGTGTAAAAGTAGGGCCAATTTGCATAAATAAATGACTTTTATGACTTTATGCAGTTGCTCGACTGCATCATGCTGACGCGCGTTTGTATCGGATACAAAGATCTGTTCATAGCGTGATTCGCGATTTGTCTGGGGTCTGTAGAGGTGTGATGTGCGATGATGTAGGTCCAACTTGTAAAAAAATAGTATAATTCTTTGATTATTAACAAAATATATTATACCTATGTGGCGCGACCTCTGATCTGAAATATGTAATTTTCGATTGTTTTTATACTAATAAATAGTTACCAATTATTTTTAATTATGAATCCTGTATTATGTAAGTGCAAACCATATTATAACCTACCATGTATTTTTTAATCATAAGTAAGACGGATCAACCGTTGCTCTCAGAATGTTGTATTTTACTTTTGACTAATAATTTTGTACTCTGAAAACCTACTTTATCAAGAAAAAGCTGAAACTATGGCATTCACTTTTCTATAGCTCTTTTATTTATAATTTATTTATATAACTGGTAGATATTTTCATTTTCCTATTGTGCTGGTTAGTTTGTATGTAGATTTTAATATCGTGATATTATTTCTGCTAAAGTAGTCATTTTTTCCAGTAGGTTTTAAAACCAAGATGAAAGTAAATGTATTAACTTTTAGGCACTCGAATCACAAATGAAACTTAACGTTAGACTATGTTGTATCCGCCTGAAAAAATATATACATGACTTTAATAAGCTTTACAGCGATACTCAGAGACACCCCTTAGCCGTAATGGGTACTTAAAAACCTTTTTCACAATGCCTATGTAAGTTCTAGTTAGTGTTACCTACCAGATACTTAAAACTTTGTCACAATGTCTAAGTAAGTTCTGGTTAGTGTTTCCTACTAGATACTTAATACGAGATGTCGTTGAATCATTCGTTGTTAAGTGCTTCTTTATTTATCGATCGCAGAACGGGCCTTAACATTTTACGTACGAGGACAAGTTTAAAGCTTTTAATGACGCCTCTGAGGGTGGCGGTAACGCTGTAACACCTTAAGATCTGAAATTACTTACTTGCCAAATACATTTAAAAAAAACTTGGGCGTAACACAGTCTGGCGTGATTATTCCTTATCTATCTTCCATAATAATAACTTGATAGAAAAATTATATGTTAGTAGAATTTAAGGTGGAAGTCTTTACATGTAGTCATTTATCTCTCTTTTCTTGTTTTCACTTCAAGTGCTGTGCTAGCTTCTAATTCTGTTTTAATGTAATACCTATATGTGTGGGTAAATAAATTATTGTTGTTGGCAAACGTTTTGTTTTACTATAAACTTGTACACTGATTTCATGCAACCATATCGACAACACAATGAATGAAAATTGTGTAGGAAGTTCGAAAAATAAAAAACCGCAATATAAATTATGAAAGGTTTATTTACAATGATTTAAAATATTAAAGCATATATTTTCTGTAATATAAAATAAGTGAAAAAAAATATACACGAAAATATTTGCACAAGGAACATGGAGGCGGCTGAAAGCGCTTGATTTCAATACAAAAATATTTTTTTGGTTTACAACCAAAATACTGTATTAAAATAGGTCCTGGCTACTAATTGAATCCCACACACATTACATTTCATAGTCGCTACCACTTCGTATACGGACTCTTAGATTTCTTGATCTAAACTTATTGATTGATGAAATCAATATAGACACTCATTTTAATTGACATTATTTAGCCTACCTTGTGGTAAATTTTTGTTGATATTAGGTAACACTCATAGCAGCGAACATAAGCGTGTGCGGGGAGCATTATAAATTATATTTAATAAAATTTAACCTGGTAATACAAAATACATTTAGTACGTAAATATTATTTTAATAGCATAATTCAAACATGCTCGACACTTGCTCGCATTCCAAGAAATTTTAAATAACAATAATAAGTTTAAAGAACAAAAAATAATAACGTAATATGTAGTTCGTTTTTCTTTGCTAGTCCAATAATGCAAACAGTTTTTCATAAATTTTAAAATAATATCAGTGAATAATTAACTGTTTGATTTAAAAATATCTCAGTATTCAACGTTACTTTACTTGTGAGTTTTGTGTTTATCTTATTAAAAAGTAATCATTTCATTAAAAAGGAATGTCAAGATAGTGTACAATATTCGACAAGCAAAGAGAAACGGACTGTGTGTAAATAACAATTGTATCAAAACCACATTTAACGATGATAACATCAAACATGAGATCTAATTGTACTTTTTTTATTCCAATTACCTATATAAATATTAATAAAAGTTCACTGTACATAAGTTATAATTTATCGTAATATTCGATATTCTACATATTTGTATACAAATTTATTATTAGTGTTTCGTTCATAAGAATGTTTCGACTTTAAGGAAATGTCAATATTTTACTGAATCTCAACATTTTACTCATTGTATACCTGTCGGCACAATATAAAGCTGCGTAGAGTTGAAATAATATTGTGTTTCATGTATTGGAACATTCACTGACACTCTCTTCAAAAGAGAACCTAACGGTGCTAGAGGCTTAGTATAATTGAATTTTCTAATCATTAATCTAATGATAAAGAAATGTCTACTCAATACAAAATATAATTTAGAGAGAGGAACGGTCGATAGGGCATTTGGTAATGCGTTAGCTACCCCTAAGGTACCGAATAAACTTCTTGACTGTCGGTAACCGCGTATAACTCGGTTGAACCAAGACTAGAGATACAAATGATAATTATTTGTGCACTTGGGGTAAATCTACTGGTCCATTGTAAGTTCTTCGAGTTGCAAGACCTCATACATCAGTTACATTTTCCTAAACACCATAAAAGTAAATTAAGGAAATTAAGGTTTCAGCCTACTGCACCGTACCATTACCGTGCTAGGAACGTATCAGGCAAAACATATTATTTGTTTTGAAAATTCAAACAACGTACCTACTAGAACGTTTCGTCTCCGACTACCTGTGGCAGCATAGGTAATTAAATATTCGACACCAATCACATATATTGCTTTGATCCCAAAGTAAGTAGATAATGCACTTGTGTTATAGAAATCAGACACAACGGTGGTACCACAACACTCACGAGTCGAGACAATATAGAAAAAAAGTATTAGTTTATTGACCCGACCAGGAATCGAACCTGGGACCTCGGAGCGGCGACGCCTTGAAACCACTACACCACGGAGGTTGTCACGATCGGATTTACAGAAATGCTGTAGATCCGTTCAGTGGGCATAGGAGAGCTTATCGTGTTGCTTTTCGTGTCTGATACGCTTCTAGCACGGCCACGTTATGATACGGTGTAGTGGGCCCAGACCTTAAGAATCATCATTACAAGTACATATTACAATTAGAATAGTTTAGCCGACGACACCAATACGGCGTTATGTAATAAGTACGACTAAGGTGCGTCAATATTATTCGAAACGATGAAGTACATTCTCCACCACAAAATTCCTTACTATTATAGGTAGTAAATTCTTTAACTCCTTTACGACGACTAACACTAATAAACACTATCTAGCTTCCACGTATGTGTAAGTACATGAAGAACTAACTCGAACATTGGCACATACTTTACATAGAATTGTTCACATGTGATTTAGAAATATGCATAACCCTATCAATAACATAACATCATACGCACAATGTTTAGCTAATAGCCACATACGCTACGTACAGTAGAATTTAACTTGGTTGATGGTTTTGGTGTGGTAGGCATAAAAACACTTGTGCCTGACGCCTGATTGGCTATAAAGAGTGTAACTGAAGGCTTAACGAAGCTTTAAACCTCGAATGAGATACTGATCTCAAATCAAATCTTATGTTAACAAATAATCGCTGGAAAACGACTTTTATTATGTGTGCGTGCGCTAACTGTGTTGGTCAGCGCGAAACATTGCGTAGTTCATCTGTTTATGTAAAAGTACTGAAAATTTTGAACATGTTTCTTAGAGAAAATCATTTTTTAGTACTAACAGTTGATTTTCATTGAATAAAAACTGACAATACCTATCTCAGTAACGCGTCTTTTCCCAGGTATATAGTGTTTTCCAGAAATATGTATTAATTTAGGGAATACATGGTTTTCGACTTCGATAAGCCTTTTGTTACACCCTTTTCTGTTATTCATACATCAGCTATTTTTTGTGGAGAAATAACTTAACACATAACATACATGCTTTAGAATGTTTTTAACACTCACAGTGTCATATTTTATATTCAGTTGCTGGTTCAAGTCCCGCCCGTGCGCAAATTTTTGGTTTCTTATTTCATCTTAATGAACATAACATACATTTCATATTTGTACATTCCTATAAAACATCTAAAGCCTCCACGAAATACGTACTTCAAGAACGTCGAACAAATAAAAGTTATAATTCGTTGGCAAATTACCTACTAAGGTATAACAGTTTTAGCACTGGACACGAACAAAATCTGGTTAACTGAATAACTTATCGAAATAACTAGCACTAAAAAAGAATAAAAAAATAAATTCTTAATTTTCTTATCTATTTCATAACAGACATTGTTTACTTGTTCCGAAAATAATCTATTGGTCGCGATAAATATAGCGCAATTCAATCACATCTAAATCATTTGTCTAAAAGCCTCGTACGTTCGTTTAAGTTCACACCTATGCACTGGTTATAACAGATCTATCACATTAGACAGTAAGTCATTAGTCATTGTTATGAAAAGTATCTATACAATTTTGTGCTACAATAAAACAAAGATTATAGTGTTACAGCCTGTCACCGATGACCAATCGTCCAAGATCATTGGTAACTTATATGTTTTTTTGTAGGTCACATAAGCTCGATAACAAATATTAAGTATAATTACTATGACCCAAGATGTTTCAAAATTACAGATACGTCTTACACGCTCTCAAATGACCACACGAAAGTCAGGTAGTTGCCTGGAGTGCATTGAGTCGGGCACGCTATCTCTTTACGGCTATACGTCCCGACAGCGCCTTAAATTATTTCTCGTTTTCTGGCAAAAAATCCTTCCTGTGTATTTAGGAGTTGTACCAATTACATTGCAGATGTTGGAGACAAGAAAAACGTGTTATTTTATTCATAAGTATAGTTTTTTCATTTAATATTATTAAAACATAAAACACGTATTAAGTCCTAACCATAACTTGGCAATGGCTGACGCTAAAGAGCGTGACGTCAAGCGCTCGCGCCAATGAGCCTTTAGTAGCAATCAGTTTGTAACGAATGTTATATATTAATTTCTTTCTATCAGAGGCATGCCCCATCATTTGTCTCCATGAGCGCTAAGTGTCGTAATACACAACTACACGTTCGTATTGAGTAATTCTTGCGCCTGCGTGTATAATATAACCGTCATAGACTTTGACCGGCTCAATTAGTTAGGTTATGGCTTTTTCGATAACTTGGAAAACTCCACCGTATTTTCGCTTAAGTAAAAGGCGAAACCGATCGACATTTTGTTGAAATTTTGCCACAGTGTTAAGACACAAAGCGCCTGGTAAGCGTGACTGACAAACCCGTACGAGCTAGTGATGTGTCAAGACAGCCTATTTATATTGAAATATTCGTAAAAAAAAAAACAAATAAGGACCGGAATTAGATGAGTTTATGTATTAACGAACACTAGAATATTGTTTAAAATAAGATTGAAATTATGACTTGAGTCGGCAGAAAAATCAAATTTCAATGAATACACGGCACATCACTAGCTCGTCCAGGTTATTCGGAAGCGTATCCAGCCCTCCAAATACGTTGTGGGCACGCCATTCTTTGTGCACTTAACAAAAAACATGAAGGAGCGAAAGTTTATTTCTGATGCAACATTACATAAATAAAAGAGCGAGCGCGTGAAATTTGGTTGATCAAACCAGTAACATGATAAAATTTAAAGACCATGCGTGCGACATTTTGGTTTTTGACGCTTTTCAAATCAAGGATACGGTAAAAATAAAAGCGCTACTGGAGCGAGCGCGCTATAATTTGATTCACGAAGCTTATGAAAACAAGAAAATGGTAAGAATTTCTAAGTAACGTAAGAATTAAATAGATCTTTGTAAAGTCGACTTTCCTATGGACACTTCTATTGTAGTAAAATGACAAACAGTTTCTACCATGCACTTCATAAATCGTGATTAGGGTTGTGGGCATGCCATCGTTAATTTAAAATAACAACCTAATCTGAAGTTGGAACAAAACTCCACACATACTTTATCAATAATTTTCAAGGTTAACACAAAAATATTTTCAAGGTTATACAAGGTCAACCGAGACGTGGTAACGTGTGGCCACTTACTAACGCAGCGCGCTCCCGTGGCTTTGCTATGAGAAGACGGTACCGTTTTTGTGCGCCCGTGTGAATATCACTTCCTCATCGTCTGCGTTCACAGAGTCCGCTGTCAATGCGACTGTGTCGCTGTGAACCACGTGCGGTGATTCGTTGAACTCATCGAGCTCTTCGATACCCGCTGAAAAGTAAGCCATAACATTTAATTCATTAATTTAGATTGATTCAATGATCATAGTCTGCATAAGTTTGATGTCACAATCAATGATCTTAGTCTGGATAAGTTTGATGTCAAAGGATGCAGAGGTGGAATTGTGTAAAGCAATCGTATTCATTTGACAGTTCAAAACGTAAGGTAAGATCTGTCAAACGGCAGACAGAGCATACTGAATGTTTTGAACTGTCAAATGAATACGATTGCTTTACACATTTCCACCTCAGACTTACCGGCCATTCCCTATATCCATACTATCTGTGGTTTCGCCCTACTAGAGATTGAAATGGTGATTTACCTTTAGTTTTTTTGTCCTTATTAAACATTTTGGAATACAAAATCCAATCTCCGGGCTAGGGAATCCTATCTTTCGTCGAGCATAGCTATCTATCTACCTTTGACTATAGTTTGCATATAGGGAATTGCCATTAATTGGTATAGGATTAAAAATGCATTTAAAACAAAGTAAAATCGCGTAGTGACAAGAGGAGCTGGACTAGAATATCACCACTAATCACATACATTGCTCTGATCCCAAAGTTAGTAGCTAATGCACTTGTGTTATGGAAATCAGACACAACGGTGGTACCGCAACACCCAGATCCGAGACAATATAGAAAATTTGGATTTTCATATTGACCCGACCGGGAATCGAACCCGGGACCTCAGAGCGGCGACGCCTTAAAACTAGCGTGCTTAGCCGCTACACCACGGAGGTGGTCGATATTCATCATTTTTGTTGGTTTCTAGGATTTGTAACAACGTAGATACATAAATCTTAAGGCGTTATGGGCAGACAGATTTTTAATAAAGTGAGAAAGACAGCATCGCGTCAATCAACGCGATTTTGCATCGAATGCATGCATAGTTTTATGAGCTGACGACTTTACTTTAGTATGTAACAGTATTAAAGCTAATAGGCAATATAGACATCTCATTTTAAAAATCAATGAATATATTTCAAATTTGCAATAACGGATGAATATTTTTTTAAAAAAAAGATCATTTACCGGTATAATCCGAGGGAGCTAAAAGCAGGTACTGTTCTGAGCGCGTCGGCCACAGCAGGTGCGCCATCACGCAGAACGCCAGGCAGTCTGCGGAGTATGTGATGCCTGGAAGTATAAAATAAAAGTCTAGGCGAATCGTTAAAAAGATGTAACATGTGTTGGATAGATTTTAAAGTCACGTCTTTTGCTGCTGCATAGGCCAGTGCCTAATAGTATGCAAAGGGAGTAGCACAAATCAGGTTCATACCATCGTTTTTTAAATAAATAAATAAACAAACTTTTTCAAATTACAAATGATTAAGTTGGTAGTTGGTACTACTTCTTATAAGTTTATAGTATAAAAAAAAACTGTGTTCAATCAGTGAGTTGTTATTACTAAAGTCAGTTTGTCTTTGCAAGTCGAATAATGAAAACAATATTTTTATAACTTTTAAAACAATATCAGTAAAATTAAATATTTGATTTCAATGTTTCTTGATGAAGTACTTCTTAAGGTTGCGAGTTTTATCTTACTAAAAATAAATTATTTTGAAAAAGAGGAATAAAAAGATTGTTTACGCAATATGCGACAAGCAAAAAGTAAAACGAACTTTACGTTTTGTGTCGTAATCCTTGAAATTTAAATGTCGATCATGATACCGTTTGTATCTTTGCCAAATTGGCTACTTGCAGGATTGCAGGATTGATTGAATTATATGCAGGTTATCTTACCTGCATATAATTTAATAAGTAAAGTAAAGTTAGCCTGTAACACCCCACTGCTGGGCAAAGGCCTTACCTCAACTATGAGTTAGTTCGAGCCATACTCCACCACGCGAACTCAGTGCGGATTGGTGGAGGAGTGTTTGCAAGGCAAGCGACTAACCCTGCTGTCAGATTAATGTGTTAATTTGTAAGCTCTTTTATTTGTTATTGTTCTTTTGAAATTGAATTAATGATTTATTTATTTATTTATAAGATGTTTTCAAGCCGCCCGCCCATAAAGCCTTCGACTAGGCTTAACGTCTAATATCAGCCGATATAAGCCGGGACCAACACAACGTGCCATCTGAAGCACGGAGATGCTCGTGATATACGTCATTTATATGGTTGGAATGGTCACCCATCCAAACACGACCCGCGCTGTAGGTTGCTTCACTTCGATATCACTAACAAAGCGCTGCTACCACTGCGCTACGAGCACCACGATTTATTAAGATATAGCTAGATTAAGACTGTCCAGTCACCTAGCAGGAATTTGAACTCTCATAACGGGCAGACCTGCAGAGTGACGAGCGCGATCACCGGCAAGTACAACACGCCGAAGCGCTGTGCCTAATTGTAAGAAGACGCCGCTTTCTGAGGGCGCTCTTAGATCCTACCGGATCATGCCGACGAAAACAATAACACATAGTCTAGTCACTGAAATCCTGAGAGAAGCAAGAGATAGAGG
Source organism: Pyrausta purpuralis (assembly GCA_963924145.1). Lineage (NCBI taxonomy): Eukaryota > Metazoa > Arthropoda > Insecta > Lepidoptera > Crambidae > Pyrausta > Pyrausta purpuralis. The sequence continues at coordinate 10,464,759 of OZ001656.1, forward strand.
CATGCTAAAAATACTTACTGGCTTTGAACGGACATGACGTCAGCTGTTTGTTCATAGCCAATTGGCGTCCTTTGTACCTGAAGGGAGAGCCACTTAAGTCTCTTGTGCATAATATTCACCTGCATTTACTTGCAACCTTGTCTTTGACTAAAACACCATTTTTATTTAGTGTTATTCTAGCATAAGTCCACTGCTTTCGCTCAAACTGTCTACCTGAAAGTCATCGAGTAGTAGTAGACACCTAAGAGCGAGGGGTGAGGCGAAGACCGGTCATAGTCCGTAATAGGGTGCTGCTTACAACTGTCGCGATAAAGAAGGTTCGAAATAGTCTAGACGAGAGGAGAGAGCTGTGCTTAGGCACAGCTTACTCTCGTCGTACTTAGAGCACTCTCTCATGCTTAGGCATGAGAGAGTGCTCTCTTACAATTGACTCAACCAACAAGATGTATAGTATAGACATGATGATAAGATCTGGAGGTCGGCATAAAGAAGATACTTGACTTGAGGACTAAAGTAACATTAAACACTCGCTCGCGCAACGCTCGCTCTGTGCGCCAATAAAACGTGGGACTGTGACAGCGCATACTTCTCTATTTTACACTCACAAGCCTTATGTTGAGGCGTAGTGTTGCACTGCACACTCCACAGTTATTGATAAACGCGTGCGCGCACGGCTCACTCCCTGCAAGATCTATAGCCGCACAGGAAGCGAGTGTTTCATATTACATAACTAGCATGATGCCGTGTAAACTAATCGCTGAGATCCAGAGAGAAGCATGAGACAGAGGCATAAAAGTGACTTAATGGCTTTGGACGTAGGTAAATGTCGTCAGCTGTTTACGAACCCACCAATCTTGGAAAGTCTTTTGAACCTGATGGCAAATTCTTGTCTCGTTAGAGTCAAATCAGACGCTATGCATAATTACCGTCCCATTAAAAAAAAACACTTTTAAAGTCCCTTTAAAAAACACTTTTAAAGAGACTTTTAATTATGCATAGCGTCTTCTGCTTACGCTCGAGCTGTCCATGTGATGAGAATCATTTGCTTTAAGACATAGCTGGAATGCTAAAGCTACTCACCCAGCAGGAACTTGAGCCTCCACAGCACTGCAGCGCGACGAGCGCGATCACCAGCCAGTACACGAACCACACCAGAGTCGACGGGCCGAAGCATCATCATCATCATCATAATCAGCCAAAGGACGTCCACTGCTGAACATAGGCTTCCCCCACGGCTTTCCACAGCGACCGATCACTAGCGGTCTGCATCCAGTTTGATCCTGCGATCTTTTTAAGGTCGTCTGTCCATCTTGTTGGTGGACGTCCTACGCTGCGTCTTTGGTCGATAGGTCTCCAATCTAGAACTTTCCTGCCCCAACGGCCATCAGTTCTTCGCGGTATGTGCCCTGCCCACTGCCACTTAAGCTTACTGATTCTCAAGGCTATGTCCGTTACCTTGGTTCTTCTACGTATCTCTTCGTTTCTGATTCGATCTCGTAGAGAAACACCGAGCATCGAGCATAGCCCGCTCCATCGCTCGTTGTGTAATTTCGAGCTTCACTATAAAGCCCATAGTAAGAGACCACGTTTCGGATCCGTTTGTCATCACTGGTAACACACACTGATTGAAAACTTTCGTCTTCAGACACTGAGGTAATTGAGACGAGAAGACGCTCTTGCGCAGTTTCCCGAACACTGCCCAGCCGAGTTGGATTCGTCGATTGACCTCTTTCTCAAAGTTGGACCTACCCAATTGGATCACTTGTCCCAGGTGGTCCCTTGTACTCGTCGACAACTTCGAGAGTTTGAGTTCCCAATGGATACTGGAGAGGGTACAACAAGGGAACTCGACATAATTTTCGTCTTCTCCATGTTCATTTTAAGACCCACTTGTTGGGATACTCGGTAGAGGTCTTCGAGCATAGTGCCTAGATCATCCAGCGTCTTTGCCACAACGACTATGTCATCGGCAAACCGAAGGTGTGTTATGTATTCGCCATTGACGGAGATGCCGAATCCTTCCCATTCCAGGAGCTTGAAGGCGTCTTCCAATGCCGCTGTAAACAGTTTCGGAGATATAACATCGCCCTGTCTTACACCTCTTCGCAATGGAATCGCCCTCGTATTCTGTTCCTGTACTCGGACCGACATGGTGGCGTTGTTATATAGACACTTTAACACCTCTATATACCTATAGTCTATGTGACACCGCTGAAGAGACCGAAGCACCGCCCAAGTTTCGATCGAATCAAAGGACTTCTCATAGTCCACAAAAGCTAAACATAGAGGCATATTATACTCCTCGGACTTCTATATAATTTGCCTTAGCGTATGAATGTGGTCTATGGTACTGTAGCCTTTTCGGAATCCGGCTTGTTCGGGAGGCTGGAATTCATCAAACCTACGTGCGAGACGATTCGTGGTGACCCTTGAGAACATCTTGGCTCAGGAGTGAGATGGGTCTATAGTTCTTCAATAAGGTTTTGTCTCCTTTTTTGAAAAACAACACCACCACACTCCTGTTCCATGCCTCAGGTGTGATGCCCTCTAGCAGAACGGAATTAAAGAGTCTCTGAAGGACTTTAAGTACCGGTGTTCCACCCGCTTTCAGGAGCTCTGCTGTGATTCCGTCCTCGCCAGGTGCCTTATTGTTTTTAAGCTGTTTCAGGGCCATCCTAATCTCGTAGAGGCTGATGTCCGGGATGTCTTCAGTGTAGTGTCGGGTCAGGATAGCTCGTGGGTCTCCGGTCGAGCTATCAACGGGTTTGGCAACTGAGGTGTACAACTGCCCATAGAACCTTTCGATCCCCCTCAAAACCTCTGCTTTCGTCGACGCTACACTGCCGTCCTCCGTCTTAAGCTTCGTCAACAGGCTTTGCCCAATAGACATGTCCCTTGCAAACACTTTGGAGCCTTGGTTCCGCTCTATTGTTTCTTTAACACTATTCGTGTTAAAGGAACGAATGTCATGTCGCAGAGACTTCAATATTCGTCTATTAAGCTGCCTGTAGGTTTGAGCATTAACGGAGGTCTGCAGTGCCATAGATCGACGTTCAGCCATAAGGTCGAGAGTGTGGACCGAGAGTTTTTGAGGTCTATTTTTACGGCCAGGTCTAAAAAACTTAGATCCGACCGTTTGGAAAGTTTCCACAAACCCGTTGTTTATTTCGTCCACTGATACGCAATTCTCTAGGCAATCAAAGCGGTTTGACAACTCGAGTTGAAAGCTCTCGGGAATTTAGATATGGGCACGAGTAGGTCGGAACGTAGACTTCATCAAGCGGGACCTTTCCAATTTGACATTTATATTCAATATGCCTCGGACCATACGGTGATCACTACCGGTTTTTACCCTGTTGATCACGGAGACATCATTGAATAACCGTCTCTTGGTGGTCATGATGAAGTCTATCTCATTTCTCGCCTTGCCATCCGGACTCAGCCAGGTCCATTTCCTTTGAGGCGGCTTCTGGAAGAAAGAGTTCATCGCAAAGAGTCCCTCCTTCTCCAGAAAGTCGGCCAGCCTATTTCCCCTGGCGTTCCTTTGACCATATCCAAAAGGTCCCACTTTCAACTCATCCTCGCCTCGCTTGCCGAGTTTTGCGTCCCCCATAACAACAGTGAAATAGGTTTTGGAAGTGTGTATGGCTCTACTTACGTCCTGATACATTTCCTCCACCTCTTCATCCGGGTGGTTCGAGGTCGGTGCATATACCTGTATGACCTTCAGCGAATACCTTTCGGTTATTCTGAGTATAAGGTATATCACCCTGTTCGACATACCCTCGATGGTTACGATGTTGTTTACGAGGGACCTGTAGACAAGAAACCCAACACCACCTTGGGACTTTTGGTCACCCTCCCGGTAGAAGAGCAGGTTGCCAGACTTCAGAGTTATCGTGTCCTCGCCCTCTCTGCGGACTTCTGATAAACCCACTATGTCCCAGTGTAACCTGCTCAATTCTTCTTCCAGCTCGAGCAACTTTTCGTCTGTCCTCAGTGTGCACGCGTTATAAGTTACCAGGGCCAGTTGTCGTTGGGGGTGGTAGCGAGATCGCCTCCGGGGATTCTTAGCACCCCCTGCCCCGCCGTTACCGTGACCGCTACCGGAATCAGGAATAGCAGGGCTGCCGGAGACTGGCGGCCTGGTTTTTTTGTGTCCTACCATTTAGGGGGGTATTTGCCAGTACTCGCCACGCTTGGCATGCGGGTTGGCGAGCGCAGAGGCGCAGTATCTTTTAAGTGTGACGCTGCTGCCCATTACAGCTCAACATTTTACTGCGCCTTTTGTTGGATGGTTATCCCGCCATCGGTCGGTCGCCAGAGCCTCGTCTGTTGAAACAGGACGCACCGCGTGAAGGTGAGGTTGGCTTGGAGCTTTGGGTCTTGGTTAAGCTCCCTTACGTCCCGGGCCGAAGCGCTATGCCTAATTGTAAGAAGACGCCGCTTTCTCAGGGTGCGCTCTTACATACTACCGGATCGTGAAGACAAACACGATAATAACATATAGTCTAGTCACTGTTCTCCTGAGTGAAGCAAGAGACAGAGTCTACTAAAGATATTCACTGGCTTTGGACGCACATGACGTCAGCTGTTTGTTTATAGACATATCTAGCTAAGTGGCGTCTTTTGTACCTAAAGGGAGAGCACTTAAGTCTCTTATGCATAATGATAACCTGCATTTACTTGTAATCTTGTCTTTGACCAAAACACTATCATTATTGAAAAGTGTTATTCTAGCATAGCTCCACAGCTTTAGCTCAAGCTGTCTACCTGAAAGTCATCTACCAAACATAGGAAGAGAAGGACATTAAGACTCACCCAGTATAATTTATACTGTATAAACTTGAACCTCCACAGCGGGCTGACCTGCAGCGCGACCAGCGTGATCACCGGCAGGTACACGACACACCAGACTCGACGCGCCGAAGCGCTGTGCCTAATTGTAAGAATACGCCGCTTTCTCAGGGTGCGCTCATACATACTACCGGATCGTGCAGGCAAACACGATAATAACATATAGTCTAGTCACTGTTATCCTAAGAGAAGCAAGAGACAGAGGCATACTTAAGATACTCACTGACTTTGGACGCACTGACGTCAGCTGTTTGTTTACAGACATAACTAGCCAGGTGGCGTCTTTTGTACCTGAAGGGAGAGCCACTTAAGTCTCTTGTGCATAATGTTTTTGGCGCAACTATGTTAGGAAGGCAAAGGGAAGCGCTTCCTACCGACCGGGTGTTATGGCCGGGGACCAAGGTCCAATGATCACCGTTTTGGTTTGTACATATGTAGTTAGTCCACTCTAAATCTTTAATATCGCGGTTCAGTCTCCATACTTCGACTATAGCGCCATCTAGTCGCGTCGAGCCGAGTCAGCGTGTTGCGTCGAAATGTAGTGACAGTGGTTGATCATAGATGTCGCTACATGTTCACCTGCATTTACTTGCAACCTTGTCTTTGACCAAAACACCATTACTATTGAAAAATGTTATTCTTGCACAGCTCCACAGCTTTCGCTCGAGCTGTCTACCTGAAAGTCAACTACCAAAACATAGAAAAATCAAGACTCACCAAGCAAAAACTTGAACCTCCACAGCGGGCTGACCTGCAGAGCGACGAGTGCGATCACCGGCAGGTACACAAACCACACAAGACTCGACGCGCCGAAGTGCAGCAAGAAGTTCAGTTTCGGCATGTTGTGCTCGTACAGCATCGTGTTCCGCAGCTCTATCACGAACCAAGTCATGATGGCCACGCGAAGGGTTAATATCAGCCAGCCAGGCCAGGTCTGGTATTCGTCTATCTCTTCTATTATGTCCACTTCCGTCTGTAATGTTGAGTTGAAAAAATATTTAAGGAGAGTTATGACAGTCAGTCAGGGAGTACATTTTTTAAACGAATTAATTTAAACCCAAATTTCCAGTTTTGAAAATCGGTGTTTTGAGTGGATTTTTTTACAACATTACATGTTATACCCTGAAGTCTATCGCATAAATCTTTTTGCGAAAATTATACTTATACATTTATATGCAATATATACTAGCAAAATAAATCAACTCCTGCTCAACAAAGACAATAATATTGTCTTTGCATTTATTTGACATATTATGTCAAATAAATGCAACTATGTACATATTAATGCTTCAACACCCGAGCGGTTGCAGGCAACCGCATAACAATAGAATTTGCATTGTGTCTCGTTCACATATGCTTGAGGGATTAATACATAATACATCCACTGATAAAACTTGTATGACCTAACCCTAAATGAGAAAATATGTGTCAGTATGTGAGTTGTTATCAAGTGCAATGCTAGACATTTATATGTGAAGATAAATAATTCATAAAAACCTTTGTTTTGGATATATGTAATTGTAATGACGATAAATAAAAATAATAATAAATAAATAAATAAAAAAATAATAAAAAAATATGCATAGATACATCATTGGAGTCAAGATTACTTATATCATTATCATTGAATACAAGACAGTTAATGGAAGCAAGGAGGAAGAAAATCTATATATATATAAAGAAAGTCGTGTTATTTACACTATTAATAACTCAAGAACGGCTGAAACGATTTGGCTGAAAATTGGTGGGGACGTAGCTTAAAACTAGGAGAAGGAAGGACATAAGATACTTATTATCCCGTTAGATGGGGCCGGGACTGGGGTGGGACGGGAACGGGGCGAAACGGTGGGAGGTAGCTTAGAACCAGAAGGACATAGGATACTTTTAATCCCATTCGACGGGGCCGGAGCTGGGGCGGAACGGGGCCGGGGCGAAACATGTAGACACACAACAACATGTTCGCTGGGCTAGTCTCAGCGAACATTGTTTCGCCCCAGAGGTCTGACTTCGTCACTTAAAGAGAAAAAGTGCTGCTACAAGAGTTGCAAGGCGTCCGGATAAAGCCGGACATAGGTAGGTGTATTTTTGATTGTGTGTCCGGCTGAAATAAACGGTGTTCGGCTTTTGTTAGGCTTTTTACATTTCAAAAACGAGCGAGCGCCTAGCGCACGCGAGTCGACTGTCGATCGATCCTACAGGGGCGCAGTGCCTCGCAATTTCGCGCTCGCTTCGCTCGCGGTTGATCTCTTGTTGCTACTTGTGTCAAATTTTAATAAAAAATTGAAATTTGTTTAAAACATTCATTTTTTCGAATATATATTGCATTTTACAAAAATCTTGTGTTTGCGTAGGTACCTATATACTGAGACCAAATCCTATCAATAATGTAGGTTGTCCGGCGTTTCTACCCAAATGTCCGGCCAAACGGGTTGGTCTGTCCGGCTATTGGGTTTAGCGACCTGGCAACCCTAGCTGCTACGATATAGACATCAGTCATATTATCATTAGTCAGCTCTCAGCTCCATTGGCAACAGAGTCTTGGGGCCCTTATGTCAATAGAAAGTGCAAGCGAGATTCACTCAAGTCTCAATTTGATATCACGCAGACTATTTTAAAGGTACTATATTTTGATAGGTATAGGTAGTATAAAGCTGAAGTTTGATTGTTGGAACGCACTCATCTACAACTGATTTAATTTAAAAATTAATGCTCATACGTATGACGTGCGCTTTTGCCAGCCGCTATGAACCCTGCGAGGACGTACTATTGAGGTCAACACCGCCTAAACACCTCAAGACCCAGAATCGCTTGCACCACCTATTGCTTGAAGTGACGCCCGTTTTTGTGTGGTGTGTGCAAGCGATTTTCATCATGCAAGGGGTTAGGCGGCAGACCTCGACCGTTCTTACTATGAAAATTGGTACGTGTTTTGAATTGAAACATTTTACGGGAAACCCGAAATGTACGCGGGCACCGCCGCGGGGGACCGCTAGTAATGTATAAATTTAAAGCCAAACTGCTAGAAAATTAATTCAGGGTGATGCCACCTGCTGCATATATATTATTTATCAATGTCGATGGTAAAAGTGACTTAAAAATGCATTGTGCCCTATACACTGGTAGTATTATAGTAATCGGCGATGTGGATTGCCATATTTTATTAGATTACTTTCTATACAAGAGGTATTTAAGAACAAAGTCAATACTCACGGTATTCCAAACATATAGAAGTATGTGTACTATTCCATAGGCGAGCCAGACACCAAAGACCAACGGCTTGTAGGTAAGCTCCAGCCTCGTCACAGCCCAACCCTTGGCCAGCAACAGGAGAAGCAGCATGAACAATGTCTGGAAAGGTACAGCACTTATACAGAATACTAATGCACAAGCAATAAAAGCATATTGATGTAGGTTCATTCAATTGAGGTATTGTGATTTGTGCTAATACATATAACGCCAGTAAGAAATGCATTGTGTGGTCTCGAATATTGTTTTTAAATCGCCAATGATATTAAAAAGATATGTTACACACGTGTAAACAAATGAATGTGAACTCACAAAAACCTCCTAATTAGGATGTCTTACCTTTAGTCTGTGAATTGCTATGCAACAAGTGCTATGTCTCTGTTAGTTAGTGATTGTAAATCCTATAAAAGTCATTGTGTGTTTCAAAAGTGTAGAAACTATGATAAAAAAGTAAAATAAGTTCAGAGGACTAGGAGATGTCAATTGATGTCATGACATGTAGGTAAATAGGAATGCACAGATATTTTGTTTGTTTTGACATATCTTCTCTTTTTAATATTATTGTAAATTGCTAGTTGTATGATGCACCTTCATTACAATGGACACAATGGATGGCACAATGAGCGCCCATTGCATTGGAATTTATATCTTACGATGATTTCAATTACAAATATTTAATAAAGCTATAAAATAACAGCAGTTAAGTAATAAGAGTATGATTAACTTTTATCTAAAAAATAACATAAAAATATGATTCTTAACCATACTTTTCTACGAAATGTTATAATTTTAATGAAGGCATAAAATTACCCTGCTCATGATGTCAAATATATCACCAGCTGCTGCCAGACCAGAGAATCCCACACCGTCTACAGCAAACTTCACAGTGTGCAGCACATTAAAACACAGGGCAATGAATTCCAGGACAAGGCTGAATGTAAATAGTTTGGTAACTGGATGCTTTTGGGTTCTAAAAAAATATGAAAATACTAATCATTTTTAAAAATTAAAAGTTAAAAAGAAATTTTTGTTTTAAAGGAACCTTGTAACTGTCTTGTGGTGATAAAAACCGGCCAAGTGCGAGTCCGACTCGCGCACTGAGGGTTCTGTGCCAACTTTAACTGAACTCCCACCACTTTCTTCCACCTAGTAAAGTTTACAACATTTTGTTGACAGCAAATATAACTTTGTTTTTCATAGTGTTTGTATGAAGTACAAAGTTATGTTTGCAGTTGATGAAAATGTGCTATATCTCAAAAACTTCTCGTTCAATTCCGTCTGAACCAATTTTCGTTGATAGTATTTGTTAAGATCTACATTATATTTTTTTTTCAAAATTTACACTCGCTTAGTTTAGAAGTTAGATGAGGGGGGGACGCCCATTTTACCACTTTGGAAGCGTCTAGCTATGAAACGTTAGACTTTAAAAGAAAATGGTTTTAGGAACCTTGGTGTCATTTTAAAAGACCTATCCATAGACACAGACACATATATACACAGTTTTAGTTTCTCGTATGGGAGCCCCCCTTAAATGTCATATTTTTTATTTTTTGTATGAGAATCGTAAAGCGGTTAACAGGATACATACTCCTACCAAATTTCAACAGTGAATCACACTGTTGAAATTTGTAATTTTCAGCCATTTTATTCTGTAACTATAAGCATCAATGCTTATAGTTACAGAATAAAATGGCTGTGACATATGGACGGACAGACAGACAGACAGACAGACTTGACGAAACTATAAGGGTTCCGTTTTATGCCATTCGGCTACGGAACCCTAAAAACTAAGTATATCAATGAAATAACATGAAAATTTACCTGACAGCGTATATTTGCACAGGCAACAAAATTACATAGCACAGCCAGAATACCAAATATAGCTCCAGTGTATTCTGTCTGTCAAATGAGAATTGGTATAGCAAAGTGTTGTAAAATGACAGATTGGGACTGCCATTTACAAGCCAGAAGTCATATTGAATAGTTTGTAGCATGTTGGGCTGTTTCTTGCCATTTTGGGCAGGTGCCTTGTAATGATGCCAGGTACAGGACTCCTCATCCAAGTAACATGCCACCATTGACACATACCAAAATCTGAAAAATTCAGTACATAAATTAATAACTCATAAACCTGACAGCAATCTTGAATCTTGATAAAAATTACTGACAAATAAATATACTTGGAAATATACAATCTTGAAAGGCATAGCTTACTTGGGTTGGCCAGTGTTTTGAATAACGTAAGTAAATTGATTTTTCTTGATTACATTCCATGGACTGTCTTCATCAATGCATAGTTCTCCTTTGGGACAAGGTATTCTCCTAAATAAGTCTTGACCATTTATATTACATTTTGGATGATAAGCAGAATTATTTAAATGTTGAAACATCAACTGACAAGCCAGTTCTTTGTTTTCAATATCGCGATTCTTGTAATAGTCAATAAAATGTGCTCCATCCAATACAGCAAGAGTAATAGGATATTTAAACTGCTCGTTTGAAGTAATGTTCCCAAAGATGTAGCCATATGTTTCTTTTTGATAATGGATGTCTGTTTTTTGAAAACCAAATTTAACTAGGAACTTGAAAAACTCATCAGTCGAAAACGTTCCTTGTATGTGAGTAGACGACACTACCAGGAACACAAAACAAAATAAAATTAATATAATTTTGTTACACATATTCGATTCCTTTATCACTGCATCCAATGCATTTCAAGGTTTCTACCCTCGGTAGAGATGTAACTATTGTATGGTGTGATTAACACATTTTTATCTAGATGATAAATTCAGAATATTTAGTCACTTTTAGTACGTATTTCGTAAAAAACGAAAATAATTAGGTACGACAATCCCAAAGCAAAGGCCACCATCACAAATAAATGTCAACCACTCATCCATCAATCAACCCAGAAGACAGAAAAGACACTTGTCACTGTCAAAAAAAAGAAACCATTCATTCCGGCGCACCATTCGATCAGTCATTTGATGATTTTTGAGAATGAATATGATATGAGTAAAGTGTGTATAATGCGTACAAAAAAAACATATCCAACACCCTGAAGGGTGAGGTTGGTGGACTTGATGTCATACAGTTTTAACACGCTTTGATTATTATTTGTCCTAAAGATTAAATTATCTTAATAGCGTACAATAAAAAACATGTTGTGTATTCTTTTTATGGGCTTTGGTCCAGTTATGTTATATATAATTTATTTATAATTTTGTATAAATTAAGCATAGACCATATCCTGTTTGTATACCTTAGTGTAATAAAAGATACAAAAATATAATATCTTATTATTTCTGTTATATAAATTAACACTTCTATTTCTTTATCCGATTCCCAACCTTTCTGCCGTGGCTATACGCAAACCGCGCGAACCAAAAAAAAAAAAGACTACGCGCTTGTCTTGTGTTCGTTCGCTGCGCTGTTGGCTTGGCTGAGTTTGCTTGCGCATTGTCGATTTTTGCCTCCATTTTGTCTTCTCTTGGTTAGATTGCTATCTCTGAGGCCGATATAAGTTTTAGGATAGAATTGTTTTACTGTAAAGTGAATAGTGATTAACAAGAAAAGCTCCAAGAAAGCGTAAATGTTTGACTTACTGCAATTGATTTAGTATATGGTAAGATATGGGTAAGAATTTTTTAAGCCGAAAGCGTGGTAATAAATTGTCATGACGCAGTTCGCTTTTTAAGGTTTTCTCAATTCGTTTATTATTTGTTTTAGTAAATATGTCAAGATACGGCGATTGTAAGGTTTATGTTGGAGACTTGGGCAACAATGCTAGCAAGCCCGAGCTGGAGGATGCATTTTCGTACTATGGTCCATTGAGAAATGTCTGGGTAGCGAGAAACCCACCCGGCTTTGCTTTTGTCGAGTTTGAAGACCCTCGTGACGCTGAAGATGCTGTAAGTATCATTTAGTTATCAAAAAAAACGATGATAAATTTATAAAATATAAAAATCACCACCCCCCTGTGCTGCCACATAGAATGATGTACTAAATGCTGGCAGCGTTACTTCTCTAGATAGCTAAACTTATCTGCTGTCATATGCTGCTAAGTACGTAGCTGCCAGCCTTTTGGTCACCAGTTGACTCAATCAACCTTTGCCGTAGATCCTTAAAATGGGAACGTGCTCAGGACCCCAAGTATGGTCTCGACTCCTAAAGGCACAAATATGTAGTTATCAGTGATTGCTGCATATTAACACTTGGCAGAGGCTGCTGTCGCGCCAGCAGCAGTAGAAGTGCTGCTTGTATGGGGTGGCGCAAGCGTATGGCATCCCGTACAAGAGAACAATCTTGTTAACCTTGTAAAGGAATCGGCGTCGTACTGTCAGGTCTCTTGCCGTCGTCACGGGAGATGCCAGGGGACTCCAGCACCACTGACACGTTGGCGGCAACAAGCGCTCTGTGGATGACGTTAATTGATGTTGTCAGTTCAGATTTGACTGGGTTTTTATTTGTATATATTTAATAATATTACTTTCCTTGACAGGTACGTGGCCTAGATGGAAGAACTATCTGTGGACGCCGTGCGCGCGTTGAAATGTCAAATGGAAGTCGCGGCTATGGGGGTAGAGGGCCGCCGCCGCGCTCTCGGCTGCCGCCAAGGCCGTATGATGACCGCTGCTATGACTGCGGAGATAGAGGACATTATGCTCGTGATTGTACACGTCGCCGTCGGCGCAGGTTGTATATTTTTCCATGTTTTATAGTTAAATTGTGCAGTATACTGGATGTATTTAAAAAGTTCAAGGTATGGAATCTTCTATATTATCAAAGCTGTATGTACATAATTTGAAATGTACATATTTACTCTATTAAGACATTGTAAGCCACCAATATAAAGATTCCATTCCCTTATTTTGGATTCACATATACCAATGATAACTATGTTATAGGTTATCATTGGCCTGTGCGCCGAGAACGAACTCGTCAGTGTCTGCACTTCTTATTGTCTGCGCTACGTAGCTTTCACTTCGCGGCGTGTACTCCGATAAAGTTGGCCGCATCGGTAACTTCGCTCTGCGAACTACATAGCTACAGCCTACGTGCACACGTCACTTGTCGAGAACTACATTGAACATAATTGTTCAATCGGCGCGTCGCTACGCACATCTCTTGTAATCACTGCGTGCACTCAGTGAGTTACACATTTTATCCTGTTGTTGTGTACAGTGAAGGCCTGCTAGAATATCAATATTTATTTTGTTCTGTAGTCATAGATATTCTAGTAAATACACTATCATGGGAGCTGACAAAACAAGGATTGGTAACTGACTGAGTTGTAGGACAGAAATTAGGAAAAGAAATGTTTTATGGTGATCTATTTTGCCGGACAGTAAACAGGTTACATTCTTATACTAGGTTTCTCATATAAAGTTAATTTGATTCCTTATGATTTCCAGTGGTTCAAATTTTAGTGATCTTCACTAGCTTTATGAAAAGCTGCCTACACTATCTCGTTAAATTATGATACCTATTTCACACCATAAACGTACTAGATGTAAGATCCTCATTGCAGCCAAAATACCAAGTTTCATCAGTCTGTGGGTAATAACAGCTTCGTATTAATTTGGCATGTAAACTAATATAAATTAATGTTCTATGTCGACAGCCGCTCCAGGTCTCGCCGCCGCTCTCGCTCGCGCTCGGCCCGCTCGGGATCCCGCTCGCGCAGCCGCTCCCGCTCCCGCTCGCGCTCCAAGGGACGCTCCATGTCGCGCTCGAGATCACGCTCTCCATCCAAAGACTCCAAGAAGTCTAACTAGACTCATACAGCCCATTTATTACAATACAAGTTACTTTATGTGTAAATTCCATTGACTGCAAGATGATACAGCCTTGAACAAGACTAAGTTTACAATGATATTCATATTTGAGCAATATCATTCCTGCCTATTTCATAAAGATTACAATAGGAGATTTATTGATTTAGTGGTCAATAAAGTTTCATTATTAAAGTGATGTATGATTTCATTTTCCATGTTCTTTAGACTAAAGCTCAAGTAGGGACTTGATATCAAATTTATTATAACTACAGCCCCAAGCAGGGCTTGGAAACCGGTATTTTTTTTGAACCTGTTTAACGAAAATACAGGTGGAACTTTTTGAAAAAGGTTATGTTCCTTTAAACCGGATTGGAAAAATATGGGTATTTTGCATTAACCGGTTCAACTTTTCGTTCAGGCAGGACAACCACCCTGAACTTCGGTAAGATCTGCGAACGGTGAGCGCATCTGACGTTTGTTTTTATTCAATAAAACGTACAATTTTGTTGATATGCGTACAGTGGTATTTCTTCAAAATATTTTTGTAACTTTTAATTATAATATTAAACAATATAATGGCAAAAGAAATAATCCTGAAGCATCTGATAATTAGTTTAACATCTTTTGAAGAAAATTCAGTCCAAAAAAAAAGTCGCGTTGCGATCGTCGCGAGCGGCTAGGAATTAACCCGTTTATTTAGGTTCATAGTATAGCTCTTATATGGTTCCGCTCCGGAACGGAATTTTACGATAAAACCGGTTTAACCATTATAATACCGGTAAATCTTGAACCGGTTTCAAGCCCCCCCAAGAGTGTAGATCCAGGCATCTGCGGTAGTCTCCTAGAAAGACTGCATTTTTGAGTAAACACACACACTAGTAAAGGAATAATATTGTTAGGAAATCTCATTTCCACTGGTAATGGTAGAAAATGAACTAAAGGGAACCCAAGTAGATAAACGAACTTGACCTTATTAAATTTATTTATTTAATCCATTGATTTAAAAGCATTCTTTAATGTAGCTTGATCTGTTTAGTTATTTGTTTTTAATTTTACCCAAGGTTAAACCCTTTACCCTAAGTTCAAATGACAATAAATTCGAACATTTTATACCTACCATCGTAAATCTAAAATGGCCACTGCTACAAAATGGCGGATTCCTTATTTTATCACTTACTACCTCAACATGGGTATCAAATGGGCTTGATTGGTAGAATAGAGTGAACTATAATATAAACTAATTGCAAATCCTGTCAACAAATGGCGGATGGATATAAAATGGAAGGGATTTGAAATGCGCAACTTACAAGCCCTGACTGGGCTTGTGTTTATATTCTCAGTTTACAAAATGAGCAGTTTGCTCTCATAACTTTATAGTTCTCTCTAAATGGCGTTGGGATAGCGTCTTACTTTTTATTATTTACGTTGGCAATAAGTAATTACCCTCTGCTATAATTTATATCTAATACTTGCTCGTATTTTATAGCTGAAGAGTTTGTTTGAACGCGCTTATCTCAGGAACTACTATACCTACCGATTTGTAAAAATATTTTTGCGTTTGATAGCTTATTCATCTAGGACGGCTCACAATCATTTCTGCTTAGCCCAAAGGCTTGACTGGTAGAGAAAGCCATATGGCGTTAAGTCCACCTTTTGTACAAAATTTTATTATTGTGCAATAAAGTATTAAATAAATAAGACGGCTTTAGGCTATATACAGGGTGACTTTGATATCAGTATCGAAATTTTGTGTAAAGACTCCACTCCACTGATGAATATGAACAACTTACTATGGGGGCAATACTATGGTGAAATCGAGAAAAAAAAATCAGCTGTTCCATACCAAAGTTCAATTGGCGCGCGGTCAAAATGTATAGAACAGCAAGCAGCATTTTTTTCTCGATTTCACTTTCGCCCCCATAGTAAAAGTTGTTCATATTCATCAGTGGAGTCTTTACACAAAAAATCGGTACTGATAAGCATCAAGATCAGCAAGGTTCGACTCATAAGCACAGAAAATATAGTAGGTACGTAATAAGTCCAGAGCAGGAATTAAAAAATGTTGCGTAAACGGGAGAAAGATATTTTTTGGAACCTTTCGCTGCGTAAACCGTTTCAGTTACATAAAACTCACAGGATTGTTCTGAACTAATTCGTTATCACGAGCATTTCATTGTAAACGATGTTGTCCTTCACATCATTTGATTCCAGTACATATCTTAGAAGCTATCGCAATTTTGAAATAACTTCACACCAAAATAATGCTCGCAGTCGCAGTTTAGTACAACGCGCTTTTGCGCTTACCGGCCTCTTAATTAGGAAGTTTGCACTGCAGCAGTTTACGCCTTTGCAGTGACATTTCATGCAGAAAAAAATTGGTTTTGAAGTTAGAGCTTGCTGTCAGCTGTCACTTTGACATTTAGTGTTGTCGTTGTTTCCGGTGTTGTATTAGACATTATCGATATTGTAATTTGAAGATTATTAAAAAAAAACATTTTACACAACACATACTAGCTACACAAAAAATCAAATGTTACTCCAGCGGCATTTGCAATTACACCAAATCCACAAGAGGCACATATGCCGCTACTCGGCCAATAGAGGACACATGTAAGCTCTTTAAGCTACTCTAAATTTGGCTAGGGCCAAGGTAAAAATAGGTAAAAATTCTAAAAATCTTCTTATTTCCTAAAATTACGCGAAGACCTTACAGGGCACTGATTTGATTTTTGGAGCACATTAATGGGAATAGGGCTCTAAATTTTCTATGTATTCTCAGCTCGGTCCGAGTCAACATGCCACCCCAGTAACGCACACCCAATACGTAATGGAACTGGAACATTACGGTGTATCTAATAATGCGTCAAAACTGTTGAATTCTTACCTCTCAGGCAGACTACATACAGTAAACGTTAATGGCATTAACTCCTCAGGTGCCCCGCTTCAAATGGGAGTGCCCCAGTGCCCAATATTGGGACCTTTGCTGTTTTTTATCTATATTAATGACCTTCCTTTTTATTCAAAGGACTCCTGTGAGATAGTTCTGTTTGCTGATGATACATCTTCAATCTTTAAATCAAGAAGAGGCGAAAAATTATTTGTCAATGTGTTAGTAGAGCTCTCTCTAAGGTATTAAATTGGTTCACTAGCAATAACTTGTTTCTTAATACAAAAAAAGACTAAATGCATTAAATTCACCATGCCTAACGTGAAGCAAGCTACCACATAAATTCTACTCAACGGTGAAAAATTAGATCTATCATACTCCACTGTTTTTCTGGGCATTACATTGGATTCGAATTATTCGAAATTGCAGTGAGGACCACATGTTGACGCTCTGGCTGGGAGACTCGCTTCAGCTGCCTTTGCGGTTAGAAAAATTAGACATTTGACTGATGTTGAAACAGCAAAGCTTGTGTATTTTAGTTACATTCATATATAATGTCTTATGGTCTTCTCAATACATATTTGATAATATCATGTACGTACGCAAAAATTTAGATTTTTTCATGAAAAAAAGTGACATACATTCGTATAACACACAAAATAAAAACAAACTTGTCATTCCAAACTTCAGTGTAGCCAAAACAATGAATTCATTCCTGGGAAATTGTGTCAAATTTTTCAACAATATACCTAATAATGTTATCGAACTACCTATTAATAAATTTAAGTTACATGTCAAAACTACCCTAATGTCGAAGGGGTATCATAAAATTCAAGACTATCTTAATGACGAAAATGTATTCCAAAAAGAAAAGGACATTCCAGCCTTCACCAAACTGATGAACCTAACTGTTTATTTTGATTTGTATCATTTTTGAGGCAGCTAGTGGTGACTGAGTTTGTTCCGGCGTTTCTTCTCAGCACTTGCCAAATTGTCTGTGTTTTGTCTCGAAGCGCTAGTAGGGCCCAAAAGATAAGGAGACATGTTCTAGCCCCATACGGGCGAAAATTAATTGATATTACACTAATTATTTACCTTCAAAAGTGTCATTTTGTGTCCTAAATTGAATAAATTATTTTTGACTTTGACTTTTGACTTTAATATGTTTCTACCCACGGTAGAGATGTAAATATTGTACATACGGTGTGATTAACACATTTTTATCAAGATGATACACTAAGAAAATTAAGTCACATTGAGTTTACGTACTTCGTAAAAAACTAAATTAATTGACAACATTTCAAAATTTTCATATGCACAGTTTAATTTTTTTCTTGAAAGAACTTCAAAAATTAAGGCACCCATATTTTTTCATTTTCATTTCTTTTCAGTATTTTCTCTGATAATAATTGTTGAAAAACTCTCCATTCTAAAAGAGCGTAAGTACAGGAAGCGAAAAGAAGAGCGTAAGTCACGTCTTTGCTATGTTCAATAAAAAAAAATCTGACGTTTATATTGTTGTGGTCTATATCAATTGTAGAATTAAGATATCGATGTCAATGGTATATCCATTGAGTCTATTGAATTTTACTTTATTATGTAACATTAGCGAATTTAAGTTATGTTAAAAGTAACCAAATAAAACAACGCAGCAAACTTTCTTATTTAATATTATTATGATGTCTGAAAATTACTCCAATATTTTCTCATTACTACAAATATCAATCATATTTCTTATGAGGAATCATCATTATTATTTTGTATCTTAAAATTAGTTTGAATGAAAATATTTTTTTTTAAACTTCAATTTACCACATCGTAATTTATCGATAATGTCCAATACAATACCGGAAACAACAACAACACTAAACGTCAAAGTGAAAACTGACAGTAAGCTCAAAGTTCAAAAGAAAAAGCGCGGGAACCTTGTAAGTGAAAGGCGCCCAATTTTTGTAAAATTCAAAGTTTTTTATCATTACTGTACATTTCTTGTTTATATCTTTGTAAATAGTTAGTAAATAGTTTGTTTTATATGTGAAAGTGTTGGAGTCATGGGGGGTAGCAAGAAGCGGAAAAAGCAAGACCCTCCCGATGGGCCTCCAATAAGTGACTCATCATCTGACGAAGAAGATGCTTCATCAAAATATAAAATCTTTAAGGTACCAGGGTACTCCAGAAAGTACCCTGAAAATAGTAAAAAAACCGAATACATAGTTTTTGTATCACACAATGAAGAAAAGCCATTTACCGACAAAGATAGACTAGCAATTTCTCACGCCATACGAAAGTATTGCGTGACTGGTATACTCCATCTAAAGTCCATCAATAAGTACAAAATCGGCATTACTTTTGATTTATCCAACAATGCCAATGTATTCTTACAAAACAGGAAACTTCTGGATGATTTAGGTCTAAAAGGTACAATTCCGGCGAGCGACACGGAGGTGACTGGGGTTCTCACTTCAGTACCCACCGATTTATCAAATAAAAAGATTTCAGCTCTTATTGGCAGCTCACGAAATGTAATACAAGTCCGGCGGTTTATGCGTCGAGTGCGGAGTGAGGGTGGTGCGGTCTCGTACCAGCCCACACAGACTGTTGCGGTGACGTTCGCCTCCACAGAGCTCCCGCAGTATGTATACCTTGACTCATGGAGACATGAAGTAAGTGTATACGTACCGCCGGTGAAACAGTGTTTGCGCTGTATGAGGTTTGGCCATATCGCTCAATATTGTAAAAATGCTGAAGTATGCTCTATCTGCTCAGGCTCTCACAGTTTCAAATCCTGTACAGTTGAACAAAAAGATGCCAAATGTATAAACTGTAGTGGCAACCACGTTGCTATTTCAAATTCATGCCCACAAAAGAAAGCCAAAATTGAAGAAAATAAAATAAAATCCAGAGCTACCACTTATTCCGATCTTTTTAAAGAAAATTCTTTCCCTCAATTGTCATTACGAAACATAGAAACTCAGTTAGAAAACCTTACTAAATCAGATTTTTTTATGAACATTCTGACTAACGCAGTCACCAAATTAATTTTGAATCAAAAAGAAAACCCAATAAACTCTACAACTATTAAAGAAACCCTACACCTAACCTTCCGAAACAACGCTTCTTTTCCCGTAAATGGAACTTAACATTCTACAATGGAATGCACAAAGTATAACCAGTAATAAGATTTCACTTACAAAATATTTATATGATAACAATATACACATAGCTATTATTTCTGAAACTTGGCTTACGCCAATTAAAAGTTTTAATATTAAAGGATATATAACCGAAAGAAATGATATAGGCAACAAACACAATGGAGTAGCTATTTTAATTCATAATAGTATAGATTACAAAAAAATCAACACATATTCTGACAATTCTTTACAAAATATTTGTGTTAGAATAACTGTACATAGTGTAGAAATAAGTATTGTTAGTTTTTATTGCCCAGCGAATTCCACACCATCTTTTGATAAACTTAAATTTCAGTCTTTAATAGATTCAATACCTGAACCAATGATTTTCGCAGGTGATTTTAACGCTCATCACACACATTGGGGATGTCACTCAATAGATTCTAGAGGCAGAGACATTTTAGATATAATTGACAATAGTGATTTGGTATTATTAAATAATGGTCATGTAACAACTGTTGGATCTATATCGTGGCGTTCAAATGCATTGGATTTATCATTGGTTTCCTCATCATTAGCTCTTTCTTGCGACTGGTCCGTTCATAACGATCCTCTTGGCAGCAGCTATCATCTTCCTGTAATTTTAAAAGTCTTTGTAAATAATAATGTAAATAGAGATCATTTGTATAATAATGGTATCATGCATTCTCCAATTTATCCTAACTTTAAAAGTGTAAATTGGAAAATGTATGGGCAAATTTTGGATTTTGAGCTGTCTGATTTTCGAATTGAAAATTATTCTCCACTGGATGCATACTCCACTTTCATAAAAATTTTGCACACTGCTGTAAGTAAGTGCCTTCCAAACCAAAATGTATCTATATCTTTCCCTACTACTACTTATAGTAATAGTAATACTACCGTTACTACTACTTTTAATAGTACACCTAAAAAAATATTCAAAAACCCTCGCCTTCCTTGGTGGAACAAAACATGTTCAGATGCTGTACAAAAATCTAAATTTGCATATATTAATTTTAAAAACAACCCTTCAGATGAGACATATATTGAATTTAAGCGTTTACAAGCTGTTAAAAAACTTACCTTGAAAACGGTTAGATCCAATAGCTGGATAGAATTGTGCAACTCTTTTAATCGATGTACTCCCTTGTCGACAATCTGGAATTTTATGCGAAAATTTAATAAAACATACTCCTGGACAAATAATGATGACAGTTGGGTTCTAGATTTTCTTCGTAAATACACTCCTGATTATGTAAATAATAAAACAAACATTTCTTTCATTAGTGATGCTAATTCTGTAAATAGTTTCTTGACCGATTCCTTTACCAAGCAAGAGTTAATATCTGCCTTGTATTCTAGAAAGGATAGTGCTTTTGGTCTTGATGGTGTTCCATACATGATGTTAAAAAAGCTTAGCACCAAAGGATTGGACATGCTCCTGTTCATTCTGAACAATCTATGGCTAACAAATGATATCCCACATGCATGGAAGACTGATTGTGTAATTCCCATATTAAAACCAGATAAGCAGCGATCTAGTCCAGACTCCTATCGCCCTATCGCTCTTACATCTTGTGTAGGAAAGGTATTTGAACAGTTATTGAAGCAACGACTGGAATTTTATATAGAAAAAAATAACCTTCTACCTTCTAATCAATACGGCTTTCGTAGGGGTATGTCTGCTCGTGAAAGCATTTCTCAATTACAGCTTGATATTCAAAGTAGTTTATATAAAAATGATTTTGTGTTGTCTGTGTTTTTTGATGTTTCTGGAGCCTTCAATAGTGTAAATGTAGATATTTTAGGCAATGAACTACTTTCTATTGGGATTCCAAGCAAAGTGGTTCATTGGATTCAAAATTTTTTGGTAGAAAGGGAAATTTATGTTAAATATAATGGATTGCTGTATGGTCCAAGATTTGCTTCAGTTGGCACAAACCAAGGTGGCATCTTGTCCCCGTTAATTTTTATTATCTATATTCGTCGTTTGAATATGATCTTGGGTTCTGATGTTAAAAATCTTCAATTTGCTGATGATTTAGTAGTTTATACATCTGGAAAAAGTTTGGCTAATGTTAGAACCCTTATAAATAAGGCATTGGAAGGATTGTTTACTTATTTCTCATACTTAAACCTTCAAGTTAATGCATCAAAATCAAAACTCTTAGTATTTGGAAATGTTAGAAATTCTACCCCTGATATTGTCTACAATCAAGTTCCTATTCCTGTCTCTCATGAAGTTAAGTTTTTAGGTGTTACTTTCACTCATAACCTTTCCTGGAAAAATTACATTGATTTAATAGCTTCTAGAGCTAATAAAGCCTTCAATATTTTGAAATCATTATGTAGAACATCTTGGGGAGCTGATCCCAAGATACTGTTGATGTTGTACAAATCTTTGATTCGAAGTCATTTTGAATACGGTTTCCTTTGTTTTGCCAATGACACTAAGCTGGTTGATGTCTTAGAAAAAATACAAAATAAAAGTTTGAGACTTATAACTGGAGCATTTAAAAGCACTCCTATTAATGCAATGCAAGTTGAGTGTAGACTTCCACCTTTAAGCATAAGGTTCTCATATTTAAAAGAGAGATTCTTATTGAAACTGTACAGTAAAATTAATAATCACCTGTTTCTTAACCTAAAACTTGCTCCACCTCCTCCCTTACGTAATCCCCTTTACATATTGCAGGGCTTCAGACAATTCCTAAATTTCCTTCAAACTTTGCAAATACATAGGTCTTCTGTTCTTCCATGTTATGTTGGAGTCTTCCAAAGTCACTTTCCTGCAATCAACATTATAATTGATCATAATTTGTTCTCAAAAGAAGATGTATATAGTAAATTCTCTGAATTTGATGATTGTAGATTTATCTTTACTGATGGGTCCAAAACTGAGTCTGCTGTTTCTTTTGCTATTTTTGATAGTTTATTGAATACTGGAACTGGTTTCAAAATAAATTCAAACACAAGCATATTCACAGCTGAGGCTGTGGCTATTCTTGCTGCTTTGAAACATATAAAACACAAAAATAGCGGTTGTCTTAAATGGATAATAGTCAGTGACAGTATGAGTGTCTTAGAAAATCTTAAAAATAATAAATTTAATGCCGACACTAACTATTTGATTGTTGCAATCAAACAGTTATGGTTGGAATTAATATCAATGAATAATTTTAATGTTTCTTTTATTTGGGTACCGTCTCATGTTGGTGTCTTAGGTAATGAGAGAGCTGACTTTTTAGCTAGAACCATAACAAATTGTGCTACAATAGTCCCCGATTCTAGTAGTAATCTAGATGTCCATGTACCTTGTTCTGATATTGTTCCTCTTTTGAAGAAAAGGTACATTGACATTTGGAGAAAACATTTTAAACATAAAGTTCAAATTGAAAAGAAAGGTGTATGGTATGATGAGTGTAACACCCAAATTGGAATTTTGCCTTGGTTCTGCAAAGGTGACACCTATTTAAATAGGAAATTTTACACTTCAATTCTAAGGCTACGTTTTGGACATTGTAATTTGAATTTTCATCTCTTCCGATTGAAAATGGTTGATAGCTCTCATTGTGATTATTGTGATTTTGTGGTAGAGCAAACTCTATCACACATTTTCTTTGTTTGCTCGGCCTTTGGCATTCAGCGCCTTGTGCTCATGGACGAGCTGATTAAAATTTATGGCAAGCCTGATTTGGTGCCGCGCTCCATTCAAGCTCTTCTTGTAAATAGCCTGACTTACATACCTCTCTACAAATTTATTCTCTGTACAGTTTTCAGAATCTAATGTTTTTGTAAATATGTATAAATTTAGTTGTGGTTAAAACGTTGTTAAAACTTTCTTGTTGTTATTTTTGTAAATTGCTTGTTTGTTGATAATTTTTGAATTTGACATTGACGTTTGATACGTCGCTTCGTTCCCTGGTTATGACATTTTGATCCCACATGGATTTGGACTTGTGGTCTATTGGATTTTACTTAATGCATTTAAATAAAAATGGATCTAAATATCTCAAAAAAGACTGAATTCTTGGATAAGACATGCATATAAAACTAAAGAATTAATTTGCTCTAAATGAAATAAACTTATGACATTGTACTGTACTGGATTTTACGTGTATTTTGCTTTACATTTGAAATGAATGACTAAGCCATGGATTGAAGACATCACAAATACTGAAGACTTTATTTTTCCTAATTTGACAAAAAAAATGAAAAACCTACGACAAGGCAGCATGGTCATTGACCTTAGCCTGTTCCAAAATGGAACGAAAATAACCAAAAAAAAAAAAAAATCAAAGTTCAAAAGCATTTTTTTTCTGCATTAAACGTCATTGCAAAGGCGTAACCTGTGAAATGCCAACTTCCATGTTCTTTTCAGTCTTTTTCATTTAACTTTAAAAGTAAAGCGGAAAAAAATCTGAAAAAATGTTCAACGTGTTTAAAAATGCAAAATCTTGAAATGGTTTTCGAATTTTCATACCTTTACATAAATGAAATGTTGTTAACTATTACGACAATCAACCAAAGGCCACCATGCACCATCACAAATAAATGTAAACATTGTCAGCCCAGAAGACAAAAAAGGCACTTGATGATTTGTGAATGAAAATGAATAATTTGCGCCGTTCAAAAAATCTTACTAGACATAATTTCTTTTTCGATTGAACATATTTACCGGGTTTGGTTAACACTTTTCTCTTTTGTCATTATTTTTATCGACTAAGGTGTGTAAAAATTGAACAACACTAGTCGGGATCCATGGCGGAATGGTGCTTGGCAGTATAGTACTGCTGTAAAAGCTATGTTTTGTTAATTTCTGCAGAAATGCTATCACAATCAGCCTAATTTATCTTGTGTAGCGTTGCATCTTTGAATCATCAAGTTTGGATTATGTCTGTTCAAGAAGGACGAAGAACTAAGTGCCATAGCAACTATCTACAAACTCGCCCATTTCCTTTGTGATCTAGATACCTCTTTTTGAAGTGTTGGTTAACTTTTGCAGTGATAGTGTACGGTGTGTTTTGTGATTATGGAACATTATTTTGTATTTAAATTCTCATATTTAGCTTATTAATATCCTAAATGTCTATAACTAGAATCAGAAATGCTTTAACCTCAAACGCGGAAGCACATACTAACCGCTCAAAGTTGTACAACCTTGGGAATCAAAACCATAGTTTATTAGCTTGGTCCCTGAAGATAAATTAAAATTTTGATTGTATCAAATAGCCGTGTATATGTAAATTGACGATGAAATAATAATGGTGGAAATAGGCGCTCCGCAACAATCAGCTGAAGAGAGTCT
Organism: Pyrausta purpuralis; assembly: GCA_963924145.1. Classification (NCBI taxonomy): domain Eukaryota; kingdom Metazoa; phylum Arthropoda; class Insecta; order Lepidoptera; family Crambidae; genus Pyrausta; species Pyrausta purpuralis. Next base: position 10,489,989 of record OZ001656.1, read on the forward strand.
GGAGAACGCAGATTGGTATTGGGGCGACATCACCCGGTAAGTTAATGTTCATGTAGTTTCAGTTCAGTTAATAGATAAGAACATATTTATAGTGTTCCCTAGTTAGGATTTCTCTTGGTGTGGTTTGCCTACACAGAAATTACTACCTTAGTACAACCTACTGCTGGCCACAGTCATATCTTAAGGGTCAGGTAGGTAACCATACCCCTAGCCAATTTCATATCTAATAGAATTAAAGTTACTATTAAGTAGTCTTCAATCACAGTTAATTTATGAACTAGTAATTCATAATTAGTAAGGACTTGTTTTTAGTCTAGTTTATATGCCAATTTACTCAATACAAAATGTTATGCTTTGCTTGGCCTTGTTAGGTAGTGCTTACTTTTCTTGTAAGACAGGCTCTCAATATAACAATATGTGTTTCAAGTGGCTTCAGAATGTTTTTGGAGGGTGTTATTTTTTATTCTAATTATAACTATTGTTTGAAATTCATCATCACTTGCAACACAATTATTCTGATAAAATCTATTGAAAGCCATATTTGCTACTATAATTTTTGTTGGAAATGCAAAAGAAGAACTGTTTTTTAACATTTGTTCATTTTAATAATTTAATGCATTTTTCGCAACTATATCCTCAAAAAGTGATGTGTGAGTGTTGACCAATTATGTCCTTTGATCAATCAATCAATGATCAATAATTGTTTGAAACATTGTCTTCAAATTCAATAAAATACATATATAAATACCTACCTATATGAATTCTAAGTTCACAAGTAAATTTATACCTCTTGGATTTACCCCTTGACTAGTAATGTACAGATAAATAAATAAATATTCTTTGGACATTCCCACACATGATAAATCAAAGTAAGTATTAATATTTCTTTTATTTCATTTCAGGGATGAAGCCACTGAAAAACTTAGAGATACTTGTGATGGAACTTTTCTGGTTCGCAATGCATCAAACAAAGACAGTGGTTACACACTAACCGTAAGAAAAGGAGGCACCAACAAACTAATCAAGATCTACAATCAAGATGGACGTTATGGATTTTGTGAACCTTTTGAATTCACCTCTGTGGTGGATCTGGTCAGATTCTACACAGAGTACTCTCTTGGCCATTGTAACAATAGCTTGGATATCAAACTTATGTACCCATTATCCAGACTGCAAGAAAATGATGGTGGTGAGAATGATGAAACACTGGAAACACGATATATGGAAATACACAAAGAATATGTACTAAAAACTAGAAATTTTGGTGAAAGGTCCTACAAATACATGAGACTCAGGGAAGAAGTTAAGTGTAAAAGGCAAGCTCTTGATGCCTTTAAAGAAACTATTAAGAAGTGTGAAGATCATTTGAAATTGCAAGAGAAAATGATATCTGAAGCTCAACCTCATGAAAAAAATCGTCTCAGTGACAATTATAATCAATTAACACTAAGATTAGATAGTTTAAAACAGGCTAAACAGCAACTAAACAGTTTATTGAGAGAGGCCGTCGAGTACAGCTTACTATTAGAAAGAGAAACAACAAAACTTAAATCTGAAGTCATGACTCTCTACAGTACAAAAGAACGTTACAAAGTGTAAGTATGATTTGGCTTTACTCTCTTTATAATATTTTTTGTATACTTAAGTATATTTCACTACAAATGATTTTTTCTTATTTATAGATGGTTAAAAAGACGAGGCAAAACTGATGAATATTTACAAGCGTTGGAAGATGACAACACACACAAATTGGAAAAGTTGTATGCCCATCGTGAATCAATTAGTTGGAAAGTTGAAAATTGTACCCGTGATATGGCTGAACGTTTACTTGAAGGGAAACCCCAAGGCACCTTCCTTATTCGCCCCAACTCAACAGGCCAGCTGGCACTGTCTATTTGTTGCAATAACATGGTCTACCACTGCATTATTTTTAAGACTGAACGAGGATATGGCTTTGCAGAGCCATACAATGTTTACAAGTAAGTTTTAATAATTTTATTATTACGGTTGACAGGTGAATAAAGGTATACCAGGTCCAGTAGGTGCAAGTTTAACATAAAATGTACTCTAAAAGCTTCAGTTAGTTCAACATTCTTCATCAATCAACCTTTGCCTATTTTCTTTTAGGAATAAGAGTTGTGTTTAAAAAATTCAACTTTTCCTATACATACAAGAATAATATAAATTGAATACCTGTAAACCAACTTCGGTCTTCGGACAAAAGCTGCAATTCAATAAATATGTGATATCATTTTATTTTAAATTACAGAACTTTAAACGAGCTTGTTCTACACTATGCTGTCAACTCCTTAGAAGAACACAATGACCATCTGAAGACTACTTTGAAATATCCTGTAAATGCTCACCTCGTGAAAAAGCCAGAAAAGAAACAGCAATAACTTGTTTGGGGGTAAGAGACTAAAAAAATAATGTCAGTAGCTTTGTAATTTAGCAAGTCATAGGTATGTATATTTATATTTTCAGAATAACTTGTTTTCGTCTTCTATTCTGTGAATAGGACCGACTGTTAGATATTATTTGTGAACCTGGGTGTGTTACAATACAAAAGTGTATTTTGGGATCAATTTGAGCTATCTTCTTCATTTTCCATTATTGATTAATTCAATGAAATGGCAACGGCAAAAACGCACAAACATACCATCTTCATTTATAGGTCCAGTTTGGAAAGTTACGTAAACATATTTGCTTTATCATAAAAACATCCAGGTTGGTTGGTTTTGATAAAAATATATTTGAAAATTGGCAACGAAAATATCATTTTTGTTGCATCCAAAATTCTTTCCATATTTGATATTTTCTTAGAGTTTGGTTCATTATGAAGAACTGGATATTAGCATAAAATATGCATGTCAAACGTCATGTAGCTTTAAGAAAATAATAAGTGTATTGTAAGGAAGGATAATTTGTGGTAGAAAACCTAATGATATAAGTACTAGAGGGTATTGTGGAGTTTTGTATACCAAATGCATTGAATGTTGTTGGTATTGTTATACACACTGTCTTTAATTTTGTTCTTAAAATTGTGATAACAATGTGATAAAATCCATACACAAAAATAATTGTTTTAAATAACCCAGTTGTTTTTGCCTTTGAAGATTAATTTTCTCGTTTAATAAATTTATTTAGTAGGTTATCTTAGTTTTTGTTTCATAATTATGATAATGAAGATAATCGCCATTAAAATGTGATCTTCCTTAATTATACTGTAATTACGTAACAAATTTTGAAAAGGATGTGGCCTTGTCGGATCTATGAATTCGAAAGTAATTTTTACGTGAAGAACTGATCAATGGAGAAAGAGAATGGAGATGGATGTATTTCGATGGTTTATGGATTTGCATTGAAGAACTCTCTTGTACTATTACACAGTGCAATGTTTGTATTCAATGATATAAACTTGCTTATTCACTTTCGAAAAGCAATAGGTCAACATTATAATATTGAATACAAACTTTGACCCTTAAATTTGTTTAGTGGCTTATGATTAATGTGTGTGCTAATTAAGTCTGTTGCGAACTTTAAAGTATGGATATATTTTAGTATGTGTACATAAAAAAGAGTATAAATATTAATATAACATTATGTTTTTGGTCGAGAAAAATGAAGATAATACTTACTATATTTAAATTGCGACGCTGTAACTACAATGTAAATCTATCTTCTTTTATTCTATGTGCAATATACCAATCGCTGCAATAATCGATAATGCAAGTCTTGATATATTTTTTTCACAAAAGACAAATCAACAAAATTGCTTCTACTTATTTATTTTTGGCACATTCACAAGTAAACTTTAAAGATCATAATAAAAGAATGTGTTCTTGTCAATTAATAAGTTTGTTTTATGGAATTTATGTATGAGCGAGGTGTAGTGTTGTACGTAAGGTCGCGATTGTAATTCATTAGGTAGTAATAACAAATTAAACTGATGGTATTATTAATCTTATATCAAAATAAGCCTAAGTTTTTACGGTAAACGATAGGAGTTTTGTTGCAAATTCGATAAATTCCATTTGAAGAACGTAACTTCAAACAGTTGATTTATTTTAATCTTTATAGCATTTTTGGCTACAAAACATCTGCATGCATATTAAATGATGCTTTTCCGTTAAGAGATTTATTGCAAAAATTATATCAGTACGCTAATAAATAAATAGTGTTTCGAAAACTTTGTGACTCTGTTATAAATCCAATAAAAAAATCTCGAATCTCGGACCAAATATACAAATAATTTACATGAAATGCAAAGGGTGTGTTATTCTGGAATTGATAACGAGTAAAAGAGATCAATCTTAGAATCAAAACTATTATTAAAACATGTAGATGGGTTCACATAATTGAATGTAATGTATTTGACAGGAAGTGTCAGTTTGGTCCCATTTCACACAATATCTCATATTATACTCGTAAAAAATATCTTTACCCACATTCATTTGTTCATTACATTTCCATTCCATCAACATACTTTAAAGAAATATGAACCTTAATTTTGTGGTCTAGCATCAATCAATACTATCTTGTAACATGCTTAATTAGATCGAATAATATATCTATTTACTATCCACATACACCTATTACATTTTGTTAGAAAAAAATGATTTCAAAGTTAGATTTCTAATTTGTATCATGGAAGTACAGAATAAGTTATTAAGCCACAATAAAAAAAAAGTTGCAATATAGCTTGTAAGTATATAAGTAAAAAGATATTTAAAAAAAATGAAGTTATCGAGCAGTAAATAGCAAGTTACGCTGTAAAGCGCACTTGGACATGCCCAATGTTGTACATTGGAGAATTTTCATATGTGTAAAGACTCAAAGCAACTTTTCTGTGCGGTTTCGGACCTAAACGAAACATCAAGTACATTAGTAATAGGACCATATTCGGTACATCTATGATACTTATTTCTTCTGTAGATCTATTAAGTATCTATCTTGTACAATATTAAAATTATTATGTAAGTTCTAAGAACATATTTATGAGCAGGAACAATTATTTAAGTGAGATTATTGAATCGGAGTTATTTTTTATATTATCTTGATATAATTAATATAAAAAGATTATTTTCAAGTATGAATGTTTTCTAGTTGATTACAGTTCAGAAACTTGACATCTTATAATGATCTCAACAATGGTTTTTAAGTCTAAGCTTATGCAATATGATGATGGTTCGGATATCATTCAAAGTCAATAGTAGCCAAATCCGATTTAATGAATGCATAAGTTAAAGATAAGACGAAGTGTCGCCATTTTTTAAAACAGTGTAACAGTAGTATGTTTTTAATAAGTGTTAATAAACAAATTGTCAAAGGATTATAACTTTTTATTTAATTTATTTACTACAAATTCCCCTTATGAAACTATTCCCCACACTCACAACCCCGCCTCCCTCCCCCTATCATGGAATTATTACCGGAATTGTCTAGTCGATTTTAGGGTCATAACTATTTTTGAATGATCGTAAAAACAGGTTTAGCATTTATTGTTAAAAGAAAGCTTTCTGTAACAATTCCCCTTCAGATAGATTTAAACTGGCAAAATTATACTAAAATTACCTAACCTTAAATAAAAAAGGTTTTAATTAAATATACGTTTTTATTTCCCTGGTCTGGACGAAATGTTAAAAAATTCGCGCTGCGCTACATACAATACCTACTTAAAACATTCGCGCTACATTAACATGCTGCAAGCTTTTGAATTTATGGCTTTAAAATAATGCCATTTATGAAAGTAGTACCAAAAATACTAAATTATTTTTTTTTTGAAAAAATCCACGACGTTAAGATAACGAATTGATGATTTACGGGTAAATTATGTTGTGTCGGACTCGGTAATGAAACCACACACGAAAGTAATATTTAGCTACGCTATAACCTACGACGATGGTTAAAGTCGTAGGGGATCGTTAAATTATCGTAAAACTAAGTGTTTAGTTAATTTTATTATTTTTCAATTCATCACATCGCAGTGTAAAACATTTTATTAGAAATATCACAACATCGAATTTCCTTAGCTCAATTTTTTACCTACTTTTACATTCTGTGCGAATCACTTTTTTATAATCTTTGACTTACGTATAAAATGGCGGCTTTTCCAATACAAAACATTGAAAACTTTTGAAAAAATAATTAAGTAGTTTATAGTTAACATTTTATTCATTTACCGCTGAAAAGGAACGCTGGTATCTTTTTATTTCTTGTGGGTTTTATTGTTGCATGTTTTTTAAATGCAAGACGGCATTTTTGGCTACGAGTGAGAGTGAGTGATGCGTGAATGGGATGCCGTGCATGCGTTGATGTCCTGGGACATCAATTCATTTGGCACGCCGCTTATTTTCCTGATATCTAGTTACATTTATTAATAACAAACAAGAAAAAATAAAACTAAGACATGCAACGTAAATCTACTTATTCAAATACGAATCAATTTCCTTGCGGCAAGGAGGCTATGATGCTGGCTGTATAGGTAGTATTCCTATTAAGTTTAAATAATGGGTAGCGATAGCGATTCCGCCAGAAGAATTACTGGCATGCTTCGATTTACTGTAGCTACTTTGCTGTCATGCCTATTATTTGTATTGTGGTATAAGATGGGTACAATTACTTCCAGCAGGTTTCGCCATGGCAGGTGTTTGCATTCGGATTCAGCCGTAGATAAATACTCAAAAGACTCAGCACATATTTTGTACTTTTCGTCGTAGTAGTAGATCGGTGGATTTTAAAGCGAAGAGTTCTCCCTCTATAATCTATGTCATAATCGATAAAAATCTCGCTCATTGTCCGAAAATCAACTGACAGTCAGACAGTCGAGTCGAGACATGCTGTCAGTGCAAAGAGGTAGTATACCAATGGAATGTCAGTGTCACACACGATCACGATACTCTTACTACTCTGTGCACACACGTTCGGATACAGAAATGGAGAATTGGGAACCATAGATTATTACCCAGGTATCGTTCCCGATTCCTCAACTCTACATAATATCATAGATTTATGATTATACTGAAACGTTCATATTTTGGTCTTTTTACTGAGAGTAAGGGCGAGAGGGTTAAACTTGGTAATAACATCGAAAAATCTATGTAGGAGGCATATGTCTACAGCCTGAGTCCAAATTATGTCTGTAAGTGTTAAAAACATTCTAAACCGACACGATCGTCGTGTTAAATTATTGTTCTACTTTTAATACAATAATTCCCATATACTTTTTGATAAAATACATGAAAATGGTACACGTAGACCATCATTATTGATTTTATTTTATTAAATGAAATCTGACTGAAGTTTTGATTGAATTTAGTTTTCGTAGATGGCAACTCACCCAGAGAAAAAAAGAAAAGCAATGTAGCGGACGGACGTCGTTTCGACTTTTCTATTCCGTCATGCAATAATTTTGTCATTCATGAATTCGTCGATAAAAAATATTTTTTATGGTGAACGATACGTGAACGTTAGTTGAAATATAGTTTGATAATGTGTTGATATTTCGTTTCGCGTAGTTCATTCTCGTAGATCTGTATGATAGGTGTGTGTCAAGTTCGGTAATGGTGGCCATGTCATGAAAATCCCAACAGCCATGGATGATAGCTCCGTATCTCATCACAACGGAGGGCAAGTGGGATCTCAAATTGGAGTCAGTGTAAATAATAAACAAAATGACGAACCTAGCCAAAGTGTCCAGTATTCAATACCGGGCATCTTACACTTTATCCAGCACGAATGGGCGAGATTCGAACTCGAGAGATCACAATGGGAGGTGGACAGGGCAGAGTTTGAGGTGATATTTTTGCGTTATTATGAATAATTTTAGATATCCTTTGTGTTTGTGCATCGGGGTTCACATTGCTTATTATGTGTACCATTAGTCTAATTATTAATTTCGCTAAAAAACGGTTCTGTACTTCATGTCTTGCTTACAAATTATGTTATTTTGAAAGTTTTGAAATTCTAGTCCTGTATTGAGACATTATATTGAATATCTATCTCCTGTATATTCTTGCAGAAATTGTGAAGCTAATATTACAAAGGTGGTTTTTATTGAACAAAGGCAATAGAATACATTAATATATAAAAAAATGGTAGATCTACCTGAAATTCATGGGTTATATTATTGTGCTTGATCAGATAGGATTTGAACATATCTAATTGTTTATTATGCTGTGCCCAAAAATACCTTGATCTCTCAGAACATCCCCATAGTTTATTAATTCCAGGACCATTCAGCACTATTTGTACAGCTGATGTTTGTACTATGAATAATTAATGAAATTACCTGCTAATTGGTTTAAGTGTTTCTGGTTTTAATTAGGTAGTAAAGAATTTTAAACCTCTACCAATAAAAAAGTTTTTGAGATAATTGATTTATTGAATTCCTTAATTAGTATTTTGAGTTTTACTAAGGATGCTAGGTTTTGTAACTGTTCTATTCATAGTGTAAATAGTTTTGATAACTTTGGACACCATTAAGTTGGTCAATAGTTATAGAAACCTGTCAGTTTACACAAGCTCTGGGGTACACAAAAAGATTACACAAAGTTCCTACACACCTACACAGTAGAGAAGATTGATCAAAATGTTAAGCCTAATATTATAAATGCAAAAGTTGAAGAGGATATATATATGCTCTTTGAATGTTTCTCTTTTCTGCAAATCTATGGATGGATCTAATATAACCTAACGCTTTAAAAAGTATTGGTACTATGTATGTCTATCTATGTGGGTGAAATTTCAAGAATAAACTATAAATACACCGGGAAACTAAGAGTTCCTGACGTCACTTTTGTCATCATCTTAGAATTAATGTTCTTCATATTACAATTATGAGTAAAATGTTATTTTAGGTTAAAAAAAAGGATGATACAGAGTACATTAATTGGTAAAGTGACATCAGAAATGTCTCAGTGTTGCGGTCAACCTATAGTATTTTAATGATAGTTAATCTTCTGGTGAACTAGTAACAGATTACTTGTGTTTTCAGGGTGAATACTATTTTGAAATTTTGGTAATCACTTATTGATGTTTGTATCTACAGGCACGGATCGCCTTCCTCCAAGGTGAGAGGAAGGGTCAAGAAAATCTAAAAAATGATCTCGTAAGGCGGATCAAAATGCTTGAATATGCATTAAAACAGGAGAGAGCAAAGTTTCATAAACTTAAGTATGGAGTGGAACTCCAACAAGGTGATGTGCGCCCACCGCCAGAGGAGCCGCCAGTGGAGCCTGAGCCAGCGGAACGGGCTCAGTGGAAGCAGGGGCGCCAGCTCATTAAACAGTATCTACAGGTATGTTAGGGTATTAATCAATTCATGTCTTGAAGGGCTGTAAAAACAACATCTGTATCAATGTTGTTTATATTGTTATAAAAAAAAACACATATAGGACTTGATAGAGCAAATACATTCGTCACCTGACTAGGATACACCTGTCTATACTATTATTATAAACTGAAAGTTTTTTTTGTTTGAACATGTTAATTAAGTTAAGTCCACCTTTTATACAAGTTTTGGTTGTGCAATAAACTATCTATACTAATATTACAAAGCTGAAGTGTTTGTTTGTTTGTTAGAACACGCTGTGCTAATCTTAGGAACTACTGAATCATTTTAAAAGAAAATGTGTATGATAGCTTATTTATTGAGGAAGGCTTTATGACGGGTTTAAAACAAAATGCTGCAACGGGGTGCGGAGGCAACGTCAAAACGCGCGGACGAAGTCGCGGGTGACTGCTAGTAATAAATATTTGCGTTGGATAGCTTATTTATCGGGGATGGCCTTTAGGCTCTCAAACATGGGAGGGGAGGGAGCTTACTCAAAACGCGTGGCCATAGCGTGGGACCGCTAGTATATAGAATGTCTGATATCATTTGCCACAAAGAGTAGGTCTGTATAATCCTAAACTTTTCTTTCATCCACAGGAGATAGGCTACACGGACACCATCCTCGATGTTCGTTCGAACCGAGTAAGAAACTTACTTGGCCTGAACAACGAGGAGCAGGTGGAGGACCCAAACTACAGAAACTATGATAAACAGCAGCGGGACAGATGTGACTACGCAATAAATTCTATGGTTCGAAAGTATGATTATGGTAAGTTGCTAAAAATTGTGTACCAGACTGTTTGATAAACTTATCATACTATTTTATCTTATATTAATTGCTTGGAAAACTCTAAACAAATAGTCTAATAGAAAGCTTATATTTTTCTTCTTGATAATTTCCTAAAAGTAATTAGCCAGACATCACAGCTGATGGTAAATAAAATTGCAACTTATAATATATTGTTTTAAACTTTCATTGCCACCAACATTATAATAGTTAGATATGTTCACCTGCAAGTTCTCTTCCGTAATTCCATGATAATGGCGCTTGCAACAGTGCCGAAATATCGAAAACTCATAAATAATAAGTTACAGACAACAGAACATCAAGGTAAACACTTCAGTATATTATACAGTTGTAATAAGGGCTAGTTTGCAACAAAAGTAAGTAAACTGATGTACTGGCGACTGTACATAGTAGCAATTCCATATGTGACTATTCTAATGAAATTGCAACTTAGTCGGATCCATATCTGACAAGTAACAGCACATTCATTATTTACTTAAAAACATACAAAACATCTAAAAGTATTGGACACCAATCACGCACATTGCTCTTATCCCAAATTAAGTAGCCAATGCACTTGTGTTATGGAAATCGAATATTGTTAAACGTTCCCTTTCAGCTGGCCGCAAATTACGTTCCTTAGCCATTAGCCATTGACGACCCGTCTGGTGTAGTGGTCGAGAAATCGCCTACTACGCAACGGGTTGCGCGTTCGATCCCCGCACAATACAAACATTTGTGTGCATGAACATGTCTGTTTGTACTGGTCTGGGTGTTTTCTATGTATATCATGTATGTATTTACAAACAAAAAGTATTTAAGTATTATATCCGTTGTCTGGCACCCATAACACAAGCTTTGAGTAGCTTACTTTGGGACTAGATGGCGATGTGTGGGAATGTCCAAAGGATATTTATTTATTTATTATTTATTATTAGCATTGTGAATTAATAAATCATATTACCATTGTTGAAGGTGGAAAGGAGCAGCGGAAAGGCGTGCCGCCGGGCGGTGTGTACAATGAGGAAGGTCTCTCCGTTCAAGAGACGGCTGCAGTATTCGCCAACTTCGAGTTTCTCGCCAACCAGGAGATGGACATGGATGAAATCGATGACCTGGACGCGAAACAGACGCATCATTCTTCTGGCAAACAAGGTACTTTTGGTGTGCTCGTGAATTTTACTACGCTAGGCAGAGTTGGAGTCAAGGACGCAGGTTGCAGAAGGTGGCCATATTAATACTGGCCGCATCGTCAGGTTTTTTTTAAAGGAAAACAACACCACACAAATAATTTCAGGCAAAGAAACCCACTTGGCCTAGGCCTGTTAGTCTCGTAATATGCCAAGGCAGATAAAAATACTTCATTAAATGTGGCTCGAGATTTAAACTATTTATTTCAGGCAACAAGATTTACAATAAACGGAATATGGACCCATAAAAGATAAACCTTACAGACTAACATACTAGATTAACAAACAATACATGAAAAACTCAATTTTGATGTCGTGTTGTTCGTGGTGTCACGTATACTTCCTCGAAAACGCCGGAACCGACACCATTCAACCAAAAATCTTCTTTCATAAAGTCAAGTCGCTATCCAGTCTGTAATCACAAAGGAATTGAATCTCACACTTTTTTTGGGTTAAACCTTAAACTAATTTAAAAAAAAAAAAAACTATTCCAAATGGAAGATATGAGGTAATAAACAATAATATATCTTAAAGAAAGAATAATATCTTTTCTGAAACAAATCTAAAGAAACAGCTAAGATACTGTTTTCCACTCATATTATTTGGATTAAAAACGAATTTTGTACCGTATTATAAACTATAGGAATTTGAACGCAGCGCAAAGATTAACAGGCACTGACTTGATTCAGTTCTGTCAAAGTACAGTTCAGTAATTGTAAAGATGCCGGTCGTGTTACAGGCGAGGAGGTAGACCACGAAGCCGAGGAGGTGCTGAACGAGCTGAACATGCTTACGGAGAGCGAGGCCGATGGCGGCGGGCAGGGAGACGAATATCCCGTTGGTAAGTTTCAACACATTATATAGTATTGCTATACTATTTTTGCCTATTGTTATTTATATTTACTATTTTAAAACTCAAACACTAACTAAGGTGAATTAGGTGACAAGCTTTTTATAATAACTTTTCTGTTACTGGGGTACTTAGTATCAAAGTGTACGGTACGTCCAGTACGTTTCCAGTTCATAGCTTTTATACTAAAACATCACGATTTGGAGATTTACACACGTTAACCTGATGTTCACTAACTAAACGGTATCCTAATACCGTGTAACAATGAAATATTTATTTAAGTTATGTCAAAATAACAATTTTGTTACTTAGATATTGACCACACGTATGTGGAAGTGTTTTCTTTAATTTTGAAAAATCTATCATAAGTCTTAGGAAATCCCTACCAAATTTATAACAACTTAAAAAAAGGAGGTAATCAATCAATTCGACGATGTATTTATGTGATATCTTTAAGATTGTATAAAATTTGAGTATGTCCATCTATGAAGGCTTCCAATTACGTGTGCAAAATTCCGTAAGTGTGTCTGTATATTTGCTCTGGATTTCGCAAAAACGAGAAGTCATAGCGACATAATTGTTTTTTTCTTTATTTTATGATTCAATGCACACATTCTACCTAAGTTTTTGCATATATTTGCAACCCACTGCTTTCGATTTTTTTTCGCATTTAAAAATGCATTACCTTAGTTGCAATAAAATATAGTTACAATCATCAAATGGTGACTGCAGAACTGTTCAGAAACATACACTACTGTTGCAGTGAAATCCTCATGCTATATGAAATCGTACGAAACATTCGTCTGATATTCACGCGACACTCGCACACTTGTTATACTACGTACAGATCGCAGCATTTTCAGCGCCACTGACCAAAATATACACCTTATCCAATGTTTTAGAATGTTTGTTAAAAACATTCTAACTTCTAACTCACAGTGTCATATTTTATATTCATAAAGATGAAATAAAAAACAAAAAATTGCGCACGGGTCGGTCTCGAACAAGCAACTTTCTGGTTAACCGGGCCAAACGCTTTCCCAATTGAGCTACCGTGCCGTCGGTTCGACCGTGCGAAATTTCAGGTCTCTAGCGTAATGACGTAGGTATGTATAAGATACCGCACAGTCAAACCGACGCACAGTATCAATTGGTGGAAGAGCTGTTGGCTCGGTTTAGTGTTGCAAATAAACCATTTTTTTGATGTGAAAAAAATGGACCATGTTTTTTTTCAAGAGTACTAAATCCAAAACTTTTAAGACAAATACTTAAGAATACATAGGTTTCGGTTTATTTTAACTACTATACTTTTTGGTTGAGTGGTACTAAGATTTCATGAATATATTGGCAACATTTTTACATCAACGGAAGGGAAATCCCCAAATCAATTAGATTTGTACACAGAAATAAACATAAACCTAAAGGGGAAATTTTAACTAAAGTTTAAAAAAACTTAAAGTTGTTTTTTTTAAACAAACTTCATTTATCATTGAAGTAACATGTAAGGCAGAAAGAAAACAACGGTGCTAAGTTTTTTTTTCAAAAATCTGAAGAAAAAAAAACTTTTTTTTTTTTGTTTTCACATCACTAGCCCGGTTAGCGAACAAGTTGCTGGTACGAGTCCCGTCCGTGCGCAATTTTTGGTTTCCCATTTCATCTCTATGAATAAACACCGTATCATTGCAGTGAAATTGTCAGGCGGGGCGGCAGTCGCGGCGGGCGCGGGAGCGGGCGGCGCGGGCGAGGCGGACGAGGAGCCGCTGGCGCTGGGCGAGCTGGCGCAGCTGACGGTCAGCAACGAGCCGGAGGCGTACGACGTGGCCAGCGCCAACAAGGAGTCCTTCCGCAAGACGTGGAACGCCAAGTATACGCTGCGCTCGCACTTTGACGGGGTGAGTGGATAGATGGTTCTCATGGTAGATTCGATTTGGTGGGTCCCGGTCAGCAACGAGCCGGAGGCGTACGACGTGGCCAGCGCCAACAAGGAGTCCTTCCGCAAGACGTGGAACGCCAAGTATACGCTGCGCTCGCACTTTGACGGGGTGAGTGGGGTGGTTCTCATGGTAGATTCGATTTGGTGGGTCCCGGTCAGCAACGAGCCGGAGGCGTACGACGTGGTCAGCGCCAACAAGGAGTCCTTCCGCAAGACGTGGAACGCCAAGTATACGCTGCGCTCGCACTTCGACGGGGTGAGTGGGGTGGTTCTCATGGTAGATTCGATTCGGTGGGTCCCGGTCAGCAACGAGCCGGAGGCGTACGACGTGGCCAGCGCCAACAAGGAGTCCTTCCGCAAGACGTGGAACGCCAAGTATACGCTGCGCTCGCACTTTGACGGGGTGAGTGGGTAGATGGTTCTCATGGTAGATTCGATTCGGTGGGTCCCACTGTTTCCATGGAAATACAAAATGGGACTAACGTTTTTTTTAAAAATATATCCCATTATTTCCATTGCGTCGAAAGACGCAGTTGTGTTACTTGATAATCTGTTTTCACTTAAACATTTATGATAACCTGATAAAATACTGACTAATAAAATAATTGAAAATAAAAGTCGGGTGGTATAGCGTTTTTTTTTGCCACTGCTTTTTTGCTATTGCGGGTGCAATAGAAATAGTGGAAATAAATAAAAAACGCAGTTCTGATATTTGAAAACCCATTTCCACCACTTTAACATTTATGACGGCCTGAATAATTACTGACTAATAAAATAATTGAAAATAAACGTCGGGTGATATAGCGTTTTTTGTTGCCGCCGCCCGCAACATGGAAATAGTGGGAGACTCTGTCCCAGTATTTCTATCAATGGAAATACATAATGAAAATATTGGGATCCACCCATTTGATTATGATTTTCCAGTTATAAATACGAATCATATGTCGCGCTGACGTTGCAGCGGTATTTGCGATGTATTGACAACATCTTGCATTTTTTAATTTATTTAGTCCGTGCCAGGATTTAACAAATACACTTAATTTAATGAGTTTACTGTTAATGTGAGTAAGAAATCAACACTGAAAAACTTCCACACCACCATCATTACAGCCAGCCACGAGACGTTAGCGAATGTAATTCTCCCTCGGTGCTTTTTAAAGTGATGTAGCTTTGTTAGCGGCCTCTACAAATATTATTTATTGCTTTTGTTGTAATCGCAGTTACCAGTTTCCTGAAGTCGAAAAAAATATGTGCTCGAAACATAACATGAACTTAATATAACTTTGTACATTTGTTGAACTAATTTGAGAACAATAGCTTTGCAGGAAAGTTAATGATGGCTTAGTAATTTATTTTATAAATAGCTCATACTAGCTACATACTATGCTAATAATAATAATATTCTTAGCTCTCAAAATCCTAAACTAAGTATTGCGCTGCTATTTAATTTGATGGCAGGTAATAATCAATGTTTGATTCTAAAAAACTTCGTCACTTACTATCAAGTCACATTTCATCGGAAGCCATCCAAATTCGGAGGGTGACGCATGTTGTGTCATTCACAGTATGATATGAATCCTAATTTACCACACAATGATTATGTAATTGGTTTTTCTTTTATTTGTTTGATCGTATGAAAATACTTAGGGGGCGAACAAATAGCATAATCTTTAAAACTAATCACAGATTTACGTAAGCAATATTTCAAAGACGACTTATTCTAGGCTTAGGTATGTTAATAAACTATTCAGTTCCGTAATGTGCGAACACCGTTACGGATCGCGCATAAGTTATTAAGTTTCGTAATGATCGTTTCAAAGACTGGGCTAGTTACCTATTGCACACTTTTCATCGCGGAAAATTATTTCCCTTTTGTGTAGCAATTGTCGGACCAATAGTATTAGTATAATGATAATAATACTATTGGACCGACTTATAATGATAAGCCAATAACGTTTATGCTGAACATAGGCCTCCCCACGACTTTCCACAGCGACCAACCGGACTGCATCCAGTTTGATCCTGCGATCTTCACACGGTTGTCTGTCCATCCTTGTCGCTGAATGTCCTACGCTGCGTCTTTGGTCAAAGCGCCGATCAGTAAGCTCAAGTGGCAATGGGCTGGGCACATAGCGCGAAGAACTGATGGCCGATGGGGCAGAAAAGTTCTTGATTCGAAATTCCTTTGATCAATAGTATAGTTCATTGTTACTCAAACATTGTTCTGCCTTGGCCCCCTTTGTGAGTCACGCGCCTTTTTTTGGATGGCTCTATTCATAGGGTGTGCAGGCACTTATCTCAGGAACTACTGGACCACTTTGAAAAAATATTTTTGTGTTGGATAGCTTATTTAGTACGAAGGCTTATAAAATACCTTGCTGCGACAGCAGGGTAGGAAGCAAACTAAAACAAGCGCGGACACATTCGCGGGGGACCACTGGTGTAGTAATTTAACATTTACGGCAGTATCTACGATGAATTTCCCCAAAGAAAATACCCTAAATATAATTTTTCCACAGTTACACAATAAAAATGTATTCTCATGATTCTGCAAATGATGATGATGATGTCCTCCCAGACGTATCCGTCGACGGCGACACCCTTAGCTGGTGTTAGCCTGGGCTCTTGCATGGGCGCGAGCGTGACTTGCATAGCCAAATTTGGTTTTGAAAGTCCGGTTGCAAGAGGCACAGTAAAGAGTCCCAGATTCATTGTACTTGTACTCATAGGAGGGCTTAGGCCGAGTCTTGCGGATTTGGCGTTTGGCGTCGAGATCTTCGAGCCGGGCTTGCTCATAATCTACCAAACTCGCCTTGACAGCAGTTCGCCATTCAATCCTCTGTGTCGCCAGCCTCTTCCATGAGTCATGCGGTATATTGGCAGCAGTCAGATGGCGCTTCAACACGTCTTTGTAACGCAGGTACTGCCCACCTGGTTTGCGTTTACCTGAACTGAGCTCAGAGTAAAATATCTGTTTTGGCAACCTGGTAGGCTCCATGCGCACGACGTGTCCGCACCAGCGAAGTTGACCTTTCATCAGCAGGCACTCCATTCCTGTAAGGTTGGTTCGGCGCAGAACCTCCGAGTTCGACACACGGTCCTACCACTTCAGCCGGAGAATTGCTCGGAGACATTTAAGATGGAAAATATCGAGCCGCTTGATGTCTTTCCTGTACAGACACCAAGTCTCTGAGGCATAGAGGAGCAACGGTAATATTATTGCTTTATAAACGGCCAGTTTTGTGTGAAGCTTTAGGTCGTGCGATTTCCAGACTCGTTGGCTCAGACCACCGAAAGCAGCAGCGGCTTTACCGATCCGTGCAGAGATTTCTGAGTCAAGGCGATTGTCACTGCGCACTAAACTTCCAAGGTACCGGAAGGTCCCTACTTCATCTAGTGGCTTGCCTTGCAGGTAAACAGCATTCTCATTCACAGATTTGCCTTTAACAGGCTGTTTAAGAATCTGAGTCTTAGAAGCACTGATTACTAAGCCAAACTTGCGACAGGATTCGTCCAGACTGTCAAGGTAACTCTGCAGGTAGTCCAAATTGTCAGCCATAAGGCAGACATCATCGGCATAGAGGATTTCCGCTACCGGAACGGAGTATGCCTTGCGTTTTGCTCTAAAGCGTGTGAGGTCGAAGACGCTTTTATCCATACGGACATTTATGGAGATCTGGTTATTACAGCGCTTAAGAGCATCACTCATTACTGCCGCAAAGTAAATGGCGAAAAGGGTCGGAGCCATAATGCAGCCTTGTTTGACACCGCTAGTGACAGGGAACTCTTCCGTGAAGTCGTTTTCGTGACGTACGCGGGCTGTCATACCCTCATGAAACTGTCGCACTAAATTGACAAACTTCACGGAACAACCATATTTCTCCAGAACAGCCCAGAGAGCAATTCTAGGTACGCGGTCAAAGGCCTTCTCTAGGTCCACAAAACATAAATAGAGGTCACGATGTTGTTCAAGGCTTTTTTCTTGCATTTGCTTGACAACAAAGATGGCGTCAACCGTGCCCCTATTAGGTCGAAACCCACATTGAGTTTCGGGAAGGAAGCTCTCGGCTAGGGTACTTAGGCGTCTGTTCAGAATATGCGCCAAAATTTTCCCTGCCGTAGAGAGAAGAGATATACCTCGATAGGAGCTACAATCGGAGAGTTCTCCTTTGCCTTTATATAATTTGGTTTTTGAAGCATCCTTCCAGTCTTGTGGTACAGTCTCAACGTCCCAAATAATTTTGATAAGGTCAAACAGCTTGGACCTGATGTTCGATCCACCATATTTAAAAACTTCAGAAGGAAGACTGTCAGAACCAGGTGATTTAGCATTTTTTAACCGCTTTACGGCACCAATGAACTCTTCATACGACGGAGGCTCTTCCAAACTTGATTCACTAGGCAAGCTCTCAAGCGAATTGATATAAGACAGATTTGCTCCTTGACTACCAGATGTGGAATTGTGTAAAGCAATCGTATTCATTTGACAGTTCAAAACGTACGATATGATCTGTCAAACCCTTTGTTCTTCGCCATTTGACAGACCATACCGTACGTTTTGAACTGTCAAATGAATACGATTGCTTTAAACAATCGCATCCCAGGATTCAGCACTTCATTGAAGTGTTCAGCCCAACGAAGGAGAACCTCTTCCGAATCTGTCAATCGCCTGGATTTATCGCGCGTATAAACTGGGGCAATTTTCGTCACCCGAGGACTGTAAACGGACTTCAGCCCATCAAAAAACTTTGCAGTCTGTCCGCTATCAGCTAGCATCTGCAGCTCTTGGGCTTTCTGACTCCACCAACTATCCTTAAGTTCACGCATCTTATTTTTGAGATCCCGTTGTATAAATCTGCGCTGCCCCGCACCGATGACACCTCTCAAGGCAAGACGTGATTTCTCAACAAGCCGACGTATTTCCAAATCAGAGTCATCGAACCAGTCATGGTTTTTCTTTGTTGGTTTACCAATGACTTGTTGAGAAACATCGTTAAGTGTTTTCGCGTAACAACGCCAGTGCTCGTCTACCGAACTGTAGACATCAGTGCCGGGCATCGCCGCACCAAACTTCGAATCAAGTTTGTGTCGCATGTCCTTGTCGCACACCAATTTAGCAAAAGCTAGTCGAGCCGGGACCTTATGTTCTACTCTGCGCGGGGGCTTGTAGTTCAGCCTCATTCTGGATCTGATAAGGCGGTGGTCAGTCCAGCCCTGGGCACCACGCATTGCTCTTGTAATGAGTACATCCTTCAGGTCACGCCTTCGTACAATGATGTAATCAAGAAGATGCCAGTGCTTTGAGCGGGGGTGCATCCAGGATGTCTTGTATTTGTCAGGTAACCTAAAAAAAGTGTTCGAAATGCTGAGATCGAATTCAGAGCATAGGGTTAGCAGTGATAAACCATTGGAGTTGCACTTGCCGACTCCATGCCTCCCCAACACATTCTTCCAGGCGATATGTTCTGTACCAACACGCGCGTTGAAGTCACCGAGCAAAATCAGTTTGTCACAGGCTGGTATACGAAACAAAACTTCGCGAAGATCCTCATAAAAATTCAGCTTATCTTCATCAGATGAAGTCATCGTAGGTGCATACACGCTCACTAGATGTAGGTATTTACTGGGCGCCATATGAAGCCGCAAGGACATGATTCGATCGTTAATGCTTTTAGGGAGTTCTATTAAAGATTTGGCAATGCTGTTCCGGATCGCAAATCCAACGCCACTCGCTGCACGCTCACTTGCAGGTTTACCCATCCAGTAATAAGTGTACCCACCCAGACCCTCACAGAGCTCACTGCTATCCGCTAAATGTGTTTCACTGATTGCTGCTATGTCAATGTTATAGCGGGACAATTCACGTGCAATGAGTGCAGTCTTTCTTTCTGGACACAGGTTGTTGTCATTGTCCAGTAACGTTCTTACATTCCACGCAGCTATATTAAGGGATTTATTTATATTATGTGTCTTTCGACCGCTTCCGGTTGGTGCCAGACGACCGCGGCTAGCCGCCTGGGTTAGTATTGAGGCAAGCTTTGTTTAGACCACCTTTTCTAGGTCCCTCCCCGGATTAGGGAGAGCAGTGCTATCCCTAAATAGGGCTGCTCTGTCGTCAGGTGAGCTGCCGAACCAGCCCTCTTGCCTCGACTGAGTTCCGGAACGACCATCACCACCCAACCGCCATACGTGCAGAGAACCAGCTAGAGAACGAACCCACCAGCTCAGTCCCCACCACCAGTCTCCATCGCCGCAGGACTTGCACTCAAGATCCAGGTTTTTCAGCCAGGGGTCATCGGCGCGGGAATATATTAAAGTGGGTGAGCGTTTGCGCATACACAAACCCACTCTCTCGTCTTTAAGTACTAGTTACTAGTGGAGTGGAGAATCGCTACGACTGGTTAGTACTCTAAGATGCAGTGACTGGCCGCAAGCCACTCGGATCCCGACATGCGCCCTTAAGGCACGTCACAGGTGCCCTGCTGCATCGCTTAGGTTGCCGGAGTCATCGCCATATCTAGCAGTGTCCGCCTTCCGAACCGATGCAGACTTGACAGTGAGGGGGGATCAGCCCATGGGGTTAGGGAAGGAAGAAGGGAAGGGGATACTACTGCCTCGGGAAAACAAAGGAGAGAGACAGTAGCAGCTCGGGGAGTCGGGGTCGCATACCCGTATACCTTTACAGAATCACCGGAGTGGTAAGCCAGTAAGAGTATCCCTGACTACTGACTGTTACTGAGTATTCTGCAAAAATGTGCACTTAAATATGTATTGTGTGTGTTACTGTTGAGAAACAAAAGTAAAAATAAATTAAAATTACTAAGGCTTAAAAATGCAAAATAATTCAATTAACATTTTGCTCTCGGTGTGTCCTTATAATAGTAGTAAAATGCGTTCTAGTACGTCCAGAAAAAAAATCTAGTCCTAATCTGACATATGACGGTTATATAACATGTGAATGAATGAATAAATGTTCTTGCGAGCATGGTACGCTAGGTTTGTGAAATACTTCACAGGTCAAGCAACACATCATTGTTAATCACTTAATACTAAAACAATTAATAAAATTATCACTTTATGTGCCACTTTTTTTTTAATATATCAAAGACTACCTTAACGCTTATATTTTGGTGAGAGATAAATTATGTGTAAACTGCTTATTAACGCAACAGTAACAAAAAAACTGTAACAAAATAATAACTAAGTATGTTCGTTTATGACCTATTTTGTTGACCATTCGTAGTTGACGTTGAAAATCAGCGTCGTGGTGTGCGTTCCGCTGTCACGACTTATGCTGAGCGGTAGCCTTTTCGACTCGAATAGTATGCCTTTTCGAATCGAATAGTCTTTCGTAGTTTTTGACGTGATAACGTGTTTAAAATCGTTTTAGTCGGGTGACATGTTCAGAAACTTGTGTCACACCAAAACCTCACGAGCGCGATCGCAGGTATAACGAGAGAGAGACGGACCGATCTCCCGTCTCATCTCGAGCGCTGCCAGTCATTCCGTGAAACTTGTCACGCGGAATCCTCACGAGCGGAGGCTGGCATAGCGTTCGAGTGAGTGGACCGTTATCACGTAAACATCTCGATCGTAAACCTACTTTACAAACAACCAATTTTTTTTTTCTCAGTGTTCTTTGTTTTTTGTGGAATAAACGTGTTTTCTTTCTTTCTTTCTTTTCAGATGTAGTAAAGTTGACAACATCACAAAAACAGAGCAAATAATGACGAATTGATTTTCGTCAATCTAGTAGCGACATCTAGTAGCTAATAATTCTGTCAGTTCTTTTTTTCCAACGTCAACGTCACTAAGCGCTTCGCAACATCCTTTTTAATGCGCACAGCCAAAGAGTGGAACTCTTTGCCTGCATCAGTGTTTCCAAGGGAATATAACCCAAAAATTTTCAAAAACAGAGTGAACAGGCTTCTTCTGGGTGAGCTCGTTCCATCGTCGACTCTGTCTAAGCCCAATTAGGTGTAGGCTAGAGTCGAGAGCAAACCCATTTCGAATAAATAAAATAAAAAATAACGTGTATTTAAAATATTCTTTTTTTCCAACGTGTATTTACAATCTCCATATCGTCGCCGTAGAGTAAAAACCTCGTATGTGTTTTTGAGTAAACTTTGTAGGAGGTGAAAAAAACCGTCTGGTGAAAAATAATTGTACTACGTAGATTTTTATTTTAATTGTTATTGTGAGTAAAACCAAAGTTATTTCAATCGTCATTAATAATGTATATGCACTTTGAACGTCTGTTTTCACGATTTTAACATGCTCCGACCTGTCGTCTCGAGGTAATCACACCAGATTATAGTTCACGCGAGCGAATACGAGGTTCTCATTGAACGTCATAGATAGCGCAATTTGTATCAGATGAGCGTGTGAGTTAAACTAGAATGTGCGTCACGAGGTTTTCTTTCAAATAATGTAATAATAAAAAAAATAAGCAAAAATGCACTTCCGAGGTTTTCACTCTACGGCGACGTTATATCTCCAGCAACTCTTGCCAAGCGCGGTTCTTGATTAGTTTATTTGAATAATAATCACACTGCATCTCCTATATCAGGTCTCTTCTCCACCTCATCAATAAATAGTTCAGTGTCGAAACGATCCATGGCGAACTCACGAGCTGTGGACGTGCTAACCGCGCGGTAGCCGCAATGCAACTCTGAACGCGAAGTTAAGATTCCATAGTAATAGAAACGCGCGGGAGTCGCGCGATTCTATTTTCTGGCGGTTGGGTTGCGGGAACCGCGCGGCTTGATTAATCGCGCGGGGGTATGAACGATTACCTAATAACTCATACAAATAACACCTTCGCGATTTCCATGCGATTCAGAAATCGCGCGTTTCCCGCCGTGTGTGAACTAGCACTTAGAATTAATTGCACTGAATCATGCCTGTCTAATTCAAAACATTGTACATTAGGTGCGAGCGCTGGCTTTCCACCCGACGGAAGCGGCTTTAGTGACCGCGTCCGAAGACCACACCCTCAAGCTGTGGAACCTCCAGCGCACCGTGCCGGCGAAGAAGTCGGCCGGGCTCGACGTGGAGCCGCTGTACACGTTCCGGGCCCACACCGCGCCGGTGCTCTGCCTGGCGATGGGCGCGCCGCGCTCCGAGGAGTGCTTCTCAGGGGGGCTCGACGGGACCATTCGCGTGTGGAACCTGCCAGCGCCCACCGCGGACCCGTACGACCCCTACGACCCTGCCGTGCAGGTGAATTATGACTTAGTGGCTTTAGCCGACTGAGGCGATCTGTTTCAACAGATGAGCTTTCGACGCGACCATATTACAGTCCTCAATTGTATGCGAAATACACGACGCTTTTAGTTTTGTCGCTCATTTATTCAGTAAAAAGGTAACACGACCATTAAAGATAACTAAACAACTGCTGTGATGTAGGTTGCTGACGCCGTGTATACGATGCAAGCTCGTACAGTTTATCCTATGCTATTCATGTTAGTTTAAAGATGGCTGAATAGTTTTGGCCATTTTGCGATTTGGGGCAACTTAACAACTGAGATTAGCTGGCGACGAGTACACTACGATTCAAGTCAACATAACAATTGGACAGCTAAACGATCGAGTAAATTTTAGGTGCATTCAATGTTACGTGTAGCGACACGATTTTACGAGGATTTTTTTATTTTATTTTTTGTATAAGTACATGGAATTTCCGAATATATGCCACGAAAATGACTAACAAAACTTATGTGTCCAGGGCCCAGTATTGCGCGACCACACCGACGCCGTGTGGTCCCTGGCGGCGTCGCACGGGCGCCTGCTGTCCGCCTCCGCCGACGGGACCGCGCGCGTGTGGGCTCCGCGCGCGCCGCGCCCCCTGCTCGCCACGCTGCGCGACGAGCAGTGCGCCGCGCCCGCCGCCGCGGACTTCGCCGACGCCGCCTCGCGCGCCGCCGTCGTGTACCGCGACGGCGCGCTGCTGCTGTACGACCTCGAGACGGGCCAGGTGAGTGTGACGTCACGCGCCCGCCGCTCGCCACGCTGCGCGACGAGCAGTGCGCCGCGCCCGCCGCCGCGGACTTCGCCGACGCCGCCTCGCGCGCCGCCGTCGTGTACCGCGACGGCGCGCTGCTGCTGTACGACCTCGAGACGGGCCAGGTGAGTGTGACGTCACGCGCCCGCCGCTCGCCACGCTGCGCGACGAGCAGTGCGCCGCGCCCGCCGCCGCGGACTTCGCCGACGCCGCCTCGCGCGCCGCCGTCGTGTACCGCGACGGCGCGCTGCTGCTGTACGACCTCGAGACGGGCCAGGTGAGTGTGACGTCACGCGCCCGCCGCTCGCCACGCTGCGCGACGAGCAGTGCGCCGCGCCCGCTGCCGCAGACTTCAATATAAACTTACATAAGAACATGTTCACCTTAGCACAAATGAATAAGTAAACGTGCGTTCTCTCTCCCTTTGGCTCATATTTGCAAATGTGAATGTCGATTCAATCAAGTTTTTCGCGTTTCATTTATCGTGTAAATTGATTGGAATGTAATGTATTTGTATCAATAATAATATTCTCAAAGTACAAACTTAAGACGACTGAAAAATAATAACATTACGTCATGCGTCCTCCCTCTCACCTAAGCGCGTCAGTGTGCCAGTGTGTGAGAGAGAACGCAAGCATGCGCACCAGAACCGCTTGAAGCGAACCGATCAAAGCGCGCGCGTCTCTCTCTATCTTAGCGACATCTTCGGATCTTTAGCTTCCTGAGTGACGCGTGCCAAACTCGATCTGGCAAATTATGCAGATACGTTATGAAGCGGCGTTTGGGTTTCGAAACAGTGGAACATCTTGGAGTGACGACTGAATACGTCGTTTCAGTAAAGAGTTTATTTATTATAGTTTTTTTATTTCACTTAACAAACATGGACATTTATTGAAAGTTCATTTATATCTTTCGTTTTATAAGTGATCCCGCTTTGGGTAAAAGCCTTCTCCATCTTTTTCCAACTTTCCCTATCTTTTGCCATAAGCATTTTAAAACCCACAAATATTAAATTAACTAATAACCCTCAGTAATGAGTTACACAGGTCTAATCAAAACTAAGTTAGGAGACATGTTCTAGCCCCATATGAGTCATTATTGATTGATATTACACTAATTTTCGTCTTAAATTGAATAAATAATTTTCGACTTTGACTTTGCGTTTCCCAGTCGGTGCTGCGCGTGTCGTGCGACAGCGGCGCGACGCGCGTGCGCTCTCACCCCACCCTGCCGCTGCTGGTGACCGCTCACGAGGACCGGCACATCCGCTTCTGGGACGCCGTGTCCGGCCGCTGCGCGCACGCGATGGTAGCTCACCTCGACGCGGTGACCGGACTCGCGCTCGATCCCAACGGGCTGTTCCTGCTGTCCGGCTCGCACGACTGCTCCGTGCGCCTCTGGAACCTGGACACGAAGACGTGCGTGCAGGAGATTACGGCGCACCGCAAGAAGTTCGACGAGAGCATCTTAGATGTAGCGTTCCATCCGCTGCGGCCGTACATCGCTAGCGCGGGTGCGGACGGCCTCGCGAAGGTGTTCGTGTGAGCGCGCCGCAATGTATACGTGCATGTTGTCCCGATCGCGTGCCAAACTGACACTGGAGTTAGCTTAGTCGTAGACCTTTTAGATGTACTCTATGTATGAGGTGTTGTTTTGGTCAGTTGAACTCAGGGATGATAATATGAGTTATGCTTATTCCAAAAAAAAATACTTAAATTACGTGCTAGTTTTATAAAAGAAAACCTCTTCACAAGATTCGAAAAAACTTCAAAACGAATGGAGAAACTTGCATCAGTATCGTTTGCACAGCCATCTCTAAGTCAATCGTCGCTTACCAAAACAACACTCTTTATATATTTTTTTTATTTTGCCACTTTTTGTCTTATAAATGGCACACCATACTGACACTGGACATAGCTTAGCAAACGACCTGTTAAATAAAAATAACATGAATCTTATAAAATTGTCATGGTTTGGGTGATAATGTCACTTTCTTGTTTTCTTCATACAAGAAAAATACAAGGGGCATTATCTCTCAAACTATGAGACTTGTTATTTTTTTTTTTTTAAAGTCTATGGCTAACCTGTCTCCAGTTTCAGTTTGGCACGCTCCTTTCGGGACATCCGGTATACATATATACGATACATGTAACTTTACTCTCGACGCGTATCCGGCGGGCCGCGTTCGATTTAACGTATTTAAATATTGTAACGTAAACGCGCCCGACGCGTAGTGAACACTCATCTATGTATAGACATTTGAAATCTATTATAATATATTTTTAGACTTTCAGTATGTGGATTTTAGGTTTTTATCGCGACTTTTTCACCGATTTTACGATATGCAGTGAGAATATTGTTCGTTTCTATGCATCTGTAAGGAGTCCTTGTAATAAATATCGTGCGGATACCGGAGATGTTCCCTCGGTACCGTAGTATCGTGTCGTTTTCGTGTCTGTACAGTTAGATGTTACGCGGTAATGCTAATCTCGCAGAGAACGAATGGTGTTTCTTTTAGCTAGTATATTTTTATTTAAATCAATTTGATTTTCATAGAGAATATTTTTGTTTTGTTACTTGTATAAAAACATGCTCTCGATATTGATGATTATGTAACTTAACGCAGGTGATGAGCGGTCGAACAAAAATATGATTGAGTAGAAGTACTATATTGAAAATAACTTAAGTAATGTTTGTTCATAACGAGTACTGCGATGTAGAATATATATAATAAAACATTACATATTCCTTTATTTTCCTTGAATTCATACTTGTACACATACATCCAAAATTGATAGTAAAAAGCAACATAACCTAATACATGTTGTTTTTTTATACTTCTGTTTGTATTCCCCGGCCCCTAGAAATGTAAGTTTCAGTTAGTGTGGCTAAAAAAATAATTGAAATACAGGTATCAAGAATAATATATTTCCTCAAATAAAACGATGCACACGTTTAGTATTCAACAGAATATTCCTTCAGACTTAACATAACCACAAAATACATAGGAACATGATTACTGATGATAATGACAACATTATAAGGCACTAAAGAGAAAGGTAAAAAAGCGAGAAATACCACAAAACTGTTAGTAAAAATTTCTTGTCACAGTATTTGTGTTATACATAGTATAACACAAATATAGTATAACACAGAATAATAACGAATGATTGTAGAGGGAATTTCAATTTTCATTTTTTTTGAATTTGTTGCTTTGGACTAGTTAGGAGGTTAGCATATAAAAAGTAGGGATGCAAGTTTTTGAAAATAACGATATTTATCGAACTATGTCGTTATTGATGTATCAATATATCAGTCTAGTCGCCCGATATATCGATAATTTATTGATATTTAATCTTGTTTTAACACCATTCAATGGAGTAAGATAGATCATGTACGATTTTACTTATATTAAACGTTTGCTGTAAAGATATATTTAGCTTCGATATATCGATATTTATCAGTCTTTTGATATATAGTTACAACCTTAATCAAAAGACTCAGGCCGTACCTACCTCTTGAGCCGGAAGGAGGGGGATGGTTTGAAGGTAAAGTTTTTAGGTTTTTCGCATATACAGTTGTGGACATATAATAAGAAACACATGACACTAATAAGATGTTTATAAATGTACTTTTGTATGTCAATCTCTTATGGTTGAATATTATTTGTTATGCTATAATAAAAGTATGTGTATCTAGCTGACATAATAAACATTCAAAGAGTAATAACCTTTGCGTGACTTATTAAAACAAAAAGGCTGGCAGGCAATCTGGACAACTAGAAACTTATAATAAATAAACTTATTAAAATCAGAAATTCTAAATTCGAAACCTGTTAGAAGTCCGCCAAATATTTTTTATTTTGTGACATTCCCGTCATTTTTAAACTTTCGGTGTTGGCTTATTAACTTTACTGTAGAAAATAGGTAAGTCAGTTTTTCTTTGCTAGTCGAATAACAACCTTGACATTCCTTTTTAACTAAATGTATTTTAATAGTACATTATGATACAAGTGTGCTAAGTTGATCATTATATAGGTACAAGGCGATATCGTGAGCGCACGAGCGATAGCGAGTGGCGCCATAAGAAAGCCGCGTATATTATGGTCACAGGCACACGTGTTTCATACGAAGTTTTTCAACACACTTGCGAGGAAAAACAAGACTCAAAGAGTAAAGTAAGTATGTATGCCAAACAAGACTCCAATCATTTACGAAAAATGGCGCGTTGTTTTTTTTCTTGCCGCGATACCGATGCGCGCGCAAGGCTCTGGCGCGAACTAGATCGGCCAACAGCCAAGATTAAAAATGTAATAATTCGTGTTTTAAACACAAATTGCAGAAAATTTTAAATGAATTTGAGTTATTTTTTAGTAATCAAGCTGGATTTACCATTTATGGAAATAAATAAGTAGATACTGATTTTTCGCATAAACACTGTTTGTTGCTAAAATAAAAGTTATAACCCGACTAAATTATATCGCTTCTTCTTTTTACTTACGACTTGGTACTAGGGTACAAATGTAAATTGGTCGGGTTAATTAACAAAAGGCACTAGTGCAATTAAATACTAAAAAAGCACGCGTGTTTAATTTATAGGATTATGAGCCAAAAATCTACTACTACTGATAAAGTTCCTAGAAAAAAAAAGGACCAAGGAAAACCATAATTCGTGAGGACATGCATACGATCCGTTTAGCAAAAAAAGGATCAAAAAAGGATCCAGTCCTTAGGGTCAAATGTAATATGAAAATAAGTTTTTCCCGAAAACGACCCACGTAATGTTTTCGCCTGATTAGTTCGCAGGCGCTTAGTGGAAGCAAAATTGTTTGGGAGCCTTGCCAGGAACGTACCACTTCTAACCCGACAGCACAGAGAACAAGGAATAGCTTTTGCTAAAAATATTGTAGCAGGACTGTCCGTCAGTTTTATTTTCCGATGAAACCAAAATTAATTGAATAAATTCGGATGGAAAACGGTATATGAGTCGTCCAGTTAACGAGGCTTTAAATAAGAAATACACAAAAAAAACAGTTAAGCACGGCGGGTGCAATATTAAAGTATGAGGATGTTTTCGGGATATGGTGTTAGACCCGTTAAAAAAATTGATGGTATAATTGATCAGTTTCAGTACAGAAATATTTAAGAAGAAAATATGATTCTGTACTCTAAGGAGAATTTACCAGTTACATGGATTTTTTAGCATGATAATGATCCGAAACACAGCGAAGTCGGTGATAACATTCCTCAGTGTACAGTTGGTGTCAGTGTTAGATTGGCCTGCAAATAGTACGGATTTAAATCTAATCGAAAGTTTATGGCATGTGGTAAAAAATCACTATCAGAGAAACATCACTGAATTCTTGGAGACGTTTGTAGAAGTTTAGAGTTCTAGTCCTTTATATATGTGTTAAAAAAATAATGGAATGGAGGGGGTACGGAAAACATCAAGAAACCTCACGAGGGGGGAGGGGGGGGGTCTCGTTAGACATCACGTGTATTAATTTTATTTATTTTTTGTCAAAAAACGCTATTTCGGAACCGAAATGTTAAACGGCGCGAAAATTTGAACGATTTGTTGTCCCAAACCTCTTTGCCAATAACAACTGCCAGTGAAGAAGAAGCTTTACCAGTTGTAACCTTAAATGAAAGTCTTGCAACTCCGTGGGACGAAGACAACATTAATTAATTATTTAATTTTATTGAAAATACATATAAATGTTTTTCGAATGACCATTTTTAAATATTTTTTCCAGTCAAAAATAGCCTTTACATAGACTTCCAAAAAATTACACGTGATCCAGGGGGGGGGGGGGTGGTCCCAAACCTCACTAAATATCACCAGGGTGGAGGAGGGTGGGGTCCTCACGTGATGGACGGCCCCTCAGTATATTCCGACTTGAGAACTAGTGTTAGTATCATCTAAATCGGGTAAAAAAAATACTATGCAATAAAAAATATACGTTCCAACATCTGTTTAGGACAAACCATGGATTATTCTTTGAAAGCGGTTTTAAAGTTTAATTATGATAGTTTTTACTCCATAGTATTTCTTTTTGCACATACCTCAAAAAGTACTAAACCGATTTTGATGAAACTTTCACTGTTTCCTTAATTGGAATATGCTTCGAAAAATTATAATAGAGATCATCGTAGTCATATTATTATCTACTCCGAAAGACTTGGCTTCCTTTTTTGAAGTTGGTTTAAAAATTTAATAAGTTAAAATTGTAGCAAATTTTATCAGCTTCCATTTTGTAGCAGGTCTCATGGCGCTAAAACGCATAGTTTCCAATAATTGCTTGCAATTATTGGTTTATCTTATAGAATTAGGTAAATTGAATGAAAAATCTTTGGGGTGTTTGAAGTTTTGCGCATTTAATATTACATGTTGCATAACAGAATTCTGCCGAAACTGCTAAGCCGATTTTTATGAACTTTTTTGTGTAACAGTGTTCACTGAACGTCACTGTCACTGACGAGTGCGGATAGCGTCGTACAAGATTTATGCTAATAGATCTTTTTTCAGTGCCAACGATAGATACGCTACTAATCGGCACTGTGCCGTTATCGTTTTCCGTGATCGGCCTTAAACATTTTCACGAAAACTACCACAGGTAATGTTAAATTGGTGATTCGATTTTGCCTCATGAGACAGCGCTATGATTTCACTTTTATCTGTCACCAGCTAAAGGTGTGGAGTGAGTAACAAGATTTAATTATGGACACCACTATTCTGGCGAGTCTCCTCCTCCTGCTTACTAATCTGTGCAATAATCGACAACACTAAAAAATATATTGTCAAAGACAGAATGAAAACTAAAAAGTACACTATGAAAACAAAACCAGCTAGCGAGTCGGACTCGCGTTCTGAGGGTTCCGTGCCAACTTTAACTGATTTAAGGAATTCACTTAGCTAAAATACCACAATATTTTGTTGACAGCAAATATAACTTGGTTTTCCATAGTGTTTGTATGAAGAACAAAGTTATGTTTGCGGTTGTTGAAAATAAGCTATATCTCAAAAACTACAAGTTCGATCTCGTTCAAACATTAGAGCGACAGCAGCGCGTCTCTCTAATGTGAAGGGCTTTCTTCGCGCTGTTAAAATTGCCTAAGTGTGAAAGCGCTCTTAGCCTTAAGGATTAATGTAGGGCCGATTTAACCAACGTCAGAAATGACTTATCCGATTGAATAAGTATAAAACATCCGATTTTAAAATTACATTCCCATAAATGTTTGCTGACAAATAGATGACGTTTTCAAATCAAGCGCATTGTATTTTATTCGACGAATATTCTTTAGAAGAAAAATTATCACGGCCATGATAAGTAATCAAATTACTGTAGTCCGTAAACTTAAAGCATAATAATTTTCATTTTTATGCCCTAAACGCGGTAAGATAAAAAAAATAAACGTAATCAAATATTTTAATTATCGCTTCACCGCAGTCAGCGCCATCAAAAGATATTACCGGTTTTCTATTATAATTTCGGATGAGTCCGGATTCGGATTGTCCATTTCCATTATACACACATCAAAAGTGTCTAGGGATCAAGCATTTTTATTCGGATTTCTTGAGATTGAGATGTGGCTTTCTAATAAATTTGTTTTTATAAATGTATATGGATCTTTTTTGGTGCATTTCATTTGACACAGGAACTGTCAATCAAATTCGAGTAAAAGATGAAAATCAGCCGTCAATATTTTCCCTATAAAAACATACAACGCATTGAAGACATTTTGTGCTACTGTTTCCCTACTACTCATTAAAGCCAACGTTATTATGGAGCGGCGTTGTCATTTAAGCAGGGAAGAAATGCTCAGATTCAGAGCTAAAGCCACAGTACGTTGCCGGGAACCAGCTTCCATCATTCCCACGGCTCGTGTTATCAGTCGACTTTGGACCATAGACTCATATGTATTCTACTAGACACGCTGTTCAGAACTTTTGTGTCACATTTTTAAAATGACAAGTATGAAGTGTTGCTATTTATATTTTTCCCTATTTCTTCCAAACATGACAATAGCCATTACAACAACAACACTGAGTT
This sequence comes from Pyrausta purpuralis, assembly GCA_963924145.1. Classification (NCBI taxonomy): domain Eukaryota; kingdom Metazoa; phylum Arthropoda; class Insecta; order Lepidoptera; family Crambidae; genus Pyrausta; species Pyrausta purpuralis. Next base: position 10,522,139 of record OZ001656.1, read on the forward strand.
GTCATAGGTAGCAAAGAGTAATCGAACAGATATGACACCTTGCTGGTGTTTAGTTTTCTGCCTATGATTCGATATATGTACTAGTAAAATGTCTATTTTTTAAATTCTAACCGATGAACACTCTTTGCAGTTTTGTAGCTAGAATAAGATCGTGAGCCACCATAAATCACTCACAGATTCAGTTCATTGAGAGCACCGATCAATGGGCACAGCAGCGCCATGTTGTCTGCGTAATTTATATTATTGACGAAGGTGCCGTCTAGAGAGCAGCCAACACATCACTGAGCTCAACGATCAGTTTGTTCATGTAAAGGTTGAACAGCGTCGGGGAGGTTAAATGATAATGTTTATGTGATGTTGTTTCCACAAAAAAGGGTAAGTATATGCCCACCAATATTATAACAACATAATTCGTACCAATTATCTTTCAATACTACTCCTGCACATACAGATATTTACATAAAGTTCGTTTTATTTTCTAGTCTAATATTGTTAACAATCTTGCTTGACATTTTTTTTACATAATGATTGATTTTAAAATAAGATAAATACAAAACTTAAATTTTACATAGCCAATAATTATTTAACTTTAATGATAAAGTCAATTGAAATAAAACTCAAACTTCATAGATATAACTTGGCCCTATAATTCTGAAGGGAACACTTAGATAAAACATAAATTCTACCTATAAGAGTTTTGGCATGTCTGTTTTTGGTTGATCTTTGGGTTTCTATGAAAATTGTGAGAAAACGAAAATTAATACTTTTACGCCTTCAACGAATCTTTTAATCACTTAAATTTACTACATACAACCAAAAAAAAAAACTAAATGTTCAAAATACGGGCGCTATAACACATTTTTAAGTAATTTGTTTATATCGTCTTTTGACGTAAGGGACGTTTTGACATGGTAGTTTCTGGCAACAGACTAAACACGGATGCTCCACTTGGCCTTAACTTACTGTAGAACAAAGTTTGCTCTAAACAGCGTGTCTAGTGTAACATAGAGGTCGTTGCTTTGGACACGTTACCGAAGCACTGGTACCGTGGCTGAGCGCCATGGAGGACGGTTTCGCTGCACCACACGGAGACAAGACCGATACATTCAAATCACAGTTCGAAGAGCTCCAACAATAACCGCCATGATGTTAGCCGTGAGGCTTCATCACTCTTCAGGGAACTTAATTAGTGACCAAACAGTCAGAAACTGCTTGCATGAAGTGAACCTTCATTCCCGAAGACCGCTACGGGTACCACCTATAGCAATGCACAATCGTAGGGTTCGATATCAATGGGCTCTTGAACACAGAAATTGGGCAGAAGAACAATGGCGTTTCGTGTGCTTTTCTGATGAGTCTCGTTTTGGTATGAGACCTGATACAAGACGTATACGACACTGGAGAACCCCTGGACGCCAACAGCGATTAAAATCCTACCAGGAAGTCCATCCTTATAGTGGTGGAACCATCATGGTATGGGCGGGTATTTGGATCGGCGGAAGAACTGATTTGATTCGGATCAGAGGCAACCTCAACGCTCAAATTTATGCTGAGACCTGAGATTGTATCAGACGTCATCGTTCCTCTACAAGTGCAAATCGGTCCCGTATTTCAGTTAATGCATGATAATGCACGACCGCACACCAAAAGAGTTGTAAGACAGACTCTCGCCGCAGATAACATCAATGTCCTGCCCTGGCCTGCTCAGTCGCCAGACTTGAACCCGATTGAGCATGCATGGGATATGCTACAGAGAAGACCTCTGCCGAATATGGAGGGTATCCAGTCGCAAGAAGACCTTTTTTTGTTGTTGCAACGAACATGGGCGGCCATTCCACAGCGTGATTTGGATGAACTCATTTTGAGTATGCTAAACCGATGTTCTTGTGTTGTTAGTGTTCGCGGTAGAAACATGGATTATTAATTGTTTAAGTTACCCAATAAAATTTTAAAGAAAACTGTTATTTCAGTATTTTTTTCGAACTTTAATGTTAGTGGTTCAAATGTCAAAAATCCCTTTATTAGGAAAATGCAAATTTCTTTATTAATGCAAAGGTGACTTGGTTTATCGTTACTGTAGACAAACGAAAACACTTTATTTTATGAAACCTTAAAGAAAATTTTAATTAATATCAATCAGGAGAAAAGTTATTGCAAAAATATATGTTGATCCCTAGACACTTTTGATGTGTGTATAATATATAGTACCTCTGTTATAATTTATCGAAATCGTTACCTTTTGACTTATGTATGAATCGGTTCGACTGTTACATTAACATTAATCGTACTATAAGCATATAAAACGCTTTGTAATAGTTCTGGTCGTTTATTGTCTTCAAATAACTCAGTTCCACACATAAGGATCGTCATTCGGATCGTTCGAATACCAGTAACCTAGACACTGGTTGACCGACACGTCATTGATATCGAAATACTCCTCAATCACCCCGAAGCCTGAAGGCCTGGTTATACTCGGCAGATCGTACGCCACAACCACTTGATAGCTCACAGATCCCCCGTCTAGAACCCATCTATATATCTGTCTTCCCATCTCCCCCCAAATGGATGATGGACCCTCAAATGTATTCTCAAAAGTACCTCTATTAAGTCTCATGGTTTGAGGCACCACGTTAAACCAATCTGATGGTCCTCCAAGAATATACGGTATCAAAAGGGCAGGCTGATCGTCATTGCCATTCGGCAATCCAGTATTCATGCCCATATGCTTACAATTCACTCGAGCACCTGTTGAAATATCGTCCTTTTTATCCATTATGTTCTTTTTAAGATGATTAAAATGAGGCTCAGGTCGTATCTTGGCTCGGATTCTAATAGGTAACTTCAAGTTACCAATTGTCCTATACGTGTAATCCAAAATTGGGTGATTCACATCTTGATTTCTCCATTCACTTACTATGACTGTGGTCAAATTGTTGTTCATTGTATCAATCTCTCTGTTGTAATCTTCTACTGTCATAATTGGGGTTGATCGAGCTCGTCTACGATGGGAAGGACATCCGTAGAGGACAGGAGACGGGGCACATTTGGTTTTAGTCCGGTTTTCATCATAGCACCAGTAGTACGACCCACTGTATGGATGGCAGAGGCCAACACAGCTACCTCCGTACACTGTTTTTACTTGTTCTTCGTAATATAATTTTTTTTCACAGACATTCCAAGATCCCCACAAATTCCAAAACGTATGGCACCATAAGTAAGAGCTTTTACGAAAATCGCAATCATCCTTGCACCTCCCGTACATTGATGTGTATTGGTACCATTTGGTGGTGATTTTGGTATCGGAATTGCAGTAGTCCCAATTGAATTCATTGTCGATATAGCACCAAGAATATTCCTTACCAGCTGCACATTTACTAAGACACTTCGACACGGAAGGGTGATTGAAACGGCTAGTGTAGTATGTGGCGCCTTTTTTCCAACCTGGATTGCATAGTACTTGGTCGTTCAAAGTCGTCCAACACTGCATTTTTCCATTAACACAAACACAGTCAGTCATGCACTCTCTCCCATCAACTGTTTGAGATTCTATCGTATATGAGAGACTTGCTTCGACATAACACCAGCAACAAATAAACACAAAAAATAACATGATTAATTAATTTATCAGAGAAAAATGCTTAAATAAATTTGTCTATACCTCGAAGATGGCGGTATGTAAATAAAGCCTCGGCACTAAAGTAGCATAGCACAATATAGAGGTCATTGAGATGATCTTCAAATAAACCTAGGTAGGCTACTTAATTTAAAAAGAACATTCCAAATGCAATTTATATCTATTTATTTTGAAGAGGAAAGATTTTATTATTTGTTTGTTTGTTTATTTATACCGATTTAGCTCCGAAACTACTGGACCGATTTGAAAAAATATTTCTCCATTAGAACCTAGGCTATATTACATTTTCAAAAATGTAAGGGATCCGTATGAAATCCTGAATAAGTCTATGTCCTGAACATAACTAAGACGCTTAATCAATTATGACTTTACTATGGAAGACGACACTACAGTATGGACAGCACTAGAGCTGTCAGAGCGATCGTGTTTGATTATAAATTATTGTATTTGTAATGTCCCGTGCTTATATTTTTAACCGATTTCAAATAAAGGTGGTTCATACTTCGACCTGTTTGGATTTATTTTATTTATTTATACTTTATTGCACTACCAAAAAAATTTACAAAAGGTGGACTTGACGCCATATGGCATTCTCTACCAGTCGTACCTTTGGGCTAAGCAGAAATGATTGTGGGCGGTATGGTATGTATGTTTGTCCGCGAATTTATTGCGCTTTGCTGGACCGATTTTGATGTGGAACCGAGGAAACACATAGCGCGAAGAACTGATGGCCGTTGGGGCAGGAAAGTTCTAGATTGGAGACCATTCGTCCATAGACGCAGCGTAGGACGTCCACCAACAAGATGGAAAGACGACCTTGTGAGATCGCAGAATCAAACTGGATGCAGACCGCTAGTGAACGGTCGCTGTGGAAAGCCGTGGGGGAGGCCTATGTTCAGCAGTGGACGTCCTTTATCTGATAATGGTGATGATGATGATGATGAGGAAAAGGTTTCAGTACCTATTTTAGTTCAATCAAGTACATTGTAAATCAAACAATAACTTAAAATCACAAAAAGAACGCTCATAGCTCAAGCAGATACACACGAGCGACGCGCGCTTGCGCCAGGCCCTATGGTCGCTGCGCTGGAATCTGCGAGGAGGTACTATCGAGGTCACCGCCTGACTACCTCAAGAACCAAAATCGCTTGCACCATTCGTCGTCTTTTGATTGAAGTGACGCCCATTTTTGTATGGTGTGTGCAAGCGATTTTCGTCGGGCAAGTGGTTAGGCGGCAGAGACTTCGACCGTACTAACCATTAAAATAGGTATGCGTTTTCGCAAAAGGAAGTCTGATTTCCTTTGCCTGTCGTAATCATTGTTTAAACAAACAATCTTGAATTATTTGAAAATTAATCATTTCTTTTTAAAGGAATGCCTTTAAAACGAAATGATTAATTTTCAAATAACATTAACTCACTTGGACTAAGCAAGTGGCTGAGGTGAGCAGGAAAGTGTATGCTGCTGCAGCGTCATTGAATAGACTTCGTAATTTTCTTCCAATACCCACTAAGATTGCGCTTGTTCAGGCCTTACTCCTGCCCATTTTGGATTATGCAGATTGCTGCTATTTATACCTCAACGAGATCTTACTAAGTAAGCTTGAGCGCCTTCAGAACTTTTGTATTCGCATCATATTCGGATTGCGTAAATACGTCATGTCTCAGAGTACCGCGCTCAGCTGAAATGGTTGCCCATTCGCCTTCGTCGTGACTTACACGTACTATCCCTTCTTTACACTATTCTTTTCAACCCTTAATCAACTCCATACTTGAAAGAGCGCTTCCAATTCATGCAGCCGCCCCAGGGTCGTGATATGCGGTCCTCCAAAATACTTCGCCTCCTTTTTCCTCCTCATGCTTCTCGTACGTACTCACAATCTTTTACTATACAGGCAATCCGTTTATGGAACTCTCTGCCCCTTTCAATCAGGGAGTCCAAAACGCTGCCTACTTTTAAACGTAAAGTAAAAGCCTTTTTCCTTACTCGTTTATAATTTCTATAGTATTTTGACAATATCTACTTACTTACTTACTACTCCTTTTAACCGAGCCAATTCTACATTGGCTCGGATCTGCTGGTTGTAACTGATTATGCATTTATTTTTACCTATTTATTTATATATATTGTTATGTAAATGTGTGTAAATATGTATTAGTTTATATAGATTTTGTATTATGGTGTGTATTTTATGATCATTTATTGACATTTAATTTTTATATAATGTGCACTTATCATCTTCTTTTATGATTCTTTATAAAAACCTGTCCACTTCAAATTTGTTTAAAATAATTTCATCGCCATGCCTCTTCTTTCATTCTTCATGCTTTTCCTTACCTAAAGGTTGTCTGGAAGAAATTGCTACAAGCAATAAGACCGCCTAAATTGTACTTATAGCGTATAAGATACTATCCTGTGTAATTATGTTTATGGTGTGCAATAAAGTATTTTTATTATTATTAACACAAAACTCACAAGTTACATAGGTTATTCATCTTTGAATACTGAGATCTTTAAAAATCAAATCGTAAATAAATTTTATTTAGTTATATTATTTTAAGAGTCAAAAAAGGTTACATTATTGGAATAGCAAAGAAATGAGGACTTTACACGGACAACGCCGCGGGGGACCTCTAGTTTAATACTAAACAAAAGAACAACACTTACGAAAAAATAAGCTAAAAACCGCCTCAATTTGGCGACAACAAACCCGTTCTAAAAGATGTTGGGGATAATTTATAACAAAGTTATTATTAAAACATAATAATATCATCGAGGCAAGAAAAGTTTTTCAATGTCAAATCAAATCACAGTAGTGTACCAAACTAGAATAACTTTCACTCGAAAAACCACCATTCGATGAGACGTTCGTGACCCGTGTCAAATATTTATAAACTGACTAATAAGTAGGTTCTATGCCAATAATACATCTGTTTGTTTTTGTTTTTTGTAAAATGACAATCCCTATCTAAAGAAACAATAAGCAACAGCTAATTGTTTACTGAAATATAAATAGCTCGCGTAGTTCATCGGAATGCAGAAATCATATACGAGTAACGCAGGGAAGAACGGGCTTTTTGATTTAGGTGTTTCGCGAACAAACAAGCAATGGGAAATGTGTAAGCCATTCAGCCACATTATTTGAATTATTTAAAAAGATCTTGAATTAATATTTAACAAATTAATGATTATCTATACATATATTATACAGGGTGAAATATTAATCAGTGACCAAATTTTGTGTGAAAACTCCACTGATTAATATGAACAACTTTTACTACGGGACCAATAGTGAAATCGAGAAAAAAAATCTGCTGTTCTATACAAAAGCTCAATTGGCGCGTGGTCAAAATGTATGGAACAGCAATTTTTTAGGGTTCCGTAGCCGAATGGCAAAAAACGGGACCCTTATAGTTTCGTCAAGTCTGTCTGTCTGTCTGTCTGTCTGTCCGTCCGTATGTCACACCCTTTTTATTCTGTAACTATAAGCATTACACAATTGAAATTTGGTAGGAAGATGTATCTTGTTAACCGCTTACCGATTCTCATACAAAAAATAAAAAATAATGACAGTTAAGGGGGGGCTCTCATACATGAAACTAAAACCAAAAAAAACTTTTTTTGTCAAACCTATGCGTGTGGGGTGTCTATAGATAGGTCTTTTAAAATAACATAGAGGTTCCTCAAACCATTTTCTTTTAAAGTCTAACGTTTCATAGCTAGACGCTTCCAAAGTGGTAAAGTGGGCGTCCCCCCATCTAATTTCTAAACCAAGCAAGTGTAAATTTTGAAAAAAATATGTGATGTAGATCTTAATAAATACTTTCAACGAAAATTGGTTCGGATAGGATCGAAGAAGTAGTTTTTGAGATATAGCACATTTTCAACAACCGCAAACATAACTTTGTACTTCATACAAACACTATGAAAAACAAAGTTATATTTGTAGTCAACATAATATTGTGGTATTTTACTAAGTAGAAGTAAATGAATTCCCTAATTCAGTTAAAGTTGGCACGGAACCCTCAGTGCGCGAGTCCGACTCGCACTTAGCCGGTTTTTTTTCTCGATTTCACTATTGCTCTTGTAGTAAAAGTTGTTCATATTCATGTATAGCTGAAGATTTTGATTGTGTGTTTATTTTGAACGCGCTAATCTCAGAAAATACTAGACCGCTTTAAAAATTTTTTTTTGTTGGGTAGCTTATTTATCGAGGAATGTTATATTTAGGCTATAAAACATCACGCTGCGACGGGAGGGGAGTGATTCGATGTGCATATTATAATTACTAATAGCAGTCCCTCGCGACTGTGTCCGCGGGGTTTGAGTTTGGATAAATGAGCTATTCAACACAAAAGATAAGATAACTCTTTATGTGCAATAAAGAGTTATCTTATCTTTTGTGTTGAATAGCTTATTCAGATCAGATAGGTTAATCACAACACAAACTAATTTCGAGGGAATGTACAATTTAGGCGGTCTTATCGCAAAAGAAAGAATGAAAAATATTTTCAAAAATATCTACAAAAATATTTTTTCATATCGGTTTAGTAGTTCCTGAGATTAGGGCGTTCATACTAACAGACTCTTCAGCTTTAAAATATTAGTATAGATTCATTAAGAATGACTTGCCGGCGTTCATGGGATGAAACTTCTATATCCATTTTAATTATACTTCCTTCCCCAGGCTCCAAGGTATCACAGTAGTGACGTACTCGGTCCATTACATAACGAAGACGCTGAACCAATTGCCCAGCCCGCCGAAGCCAGATGACCCGCCTGTCGAGCATAGTCGATTTTATCCGCCTCCACCACACATGCAAGCATAGTACTAACCTTAAATCTACTTGCTAAGTTTTTCATTTTATATACTTCTATATAAGTTGATAACGAAAAAGCTACATAATCTTTAAAGTGTTTAAGTGTCCAGATTTAACGTAAAAATAATTTTATGATGTTCAGCAGAGCACACTTTTTTGTAGATTAACTCGAGTTATTAACAAATAAGCATCATTTAAATCGGATGTCCCTATCTTTATCATGGGCAAGCGGAGTTTTGACGGAATTGTCTACATTTTCGGTCGAAATATGCTATAATAAAGTTTTCCAACCCGTAAACCAATCAGGTCTCGTCATTCGTTGTCATACATCCTGAATAAAGCTTATACGTCTTGATATTTTTTTTAGTACATATAAGAAGCAAAACTATAAAATAATCTATGGTTTACGGAAGTATGATCATGTCTCCGAATACCGCTTTCGGCTCAAGTGGCTCCCAATTCTACTTCGGCGTAATTTTTATATTCTCTGTTTATTGTACTCCATACTTTTCAATCCGAGATTCCCACCTTTTCTCAAGGAGTGCTTTCACTTCCTGCAGCCGTCGCGAGGTCTTGACATGCGGTCATCGAGGAAACTCCACCTTGAATCCCCCTGTCACACAACGAGCTAGTATTCTAATTATTTTACATTTCAATCAGTACGACTGTGGAACTCCTTACCCCTTGCTACTAAGGCAGTCAACTTCAATAACTGATTTTAACAATCGCCTAAAAAAACATAACTCCTCTCTTAAAAAAAACTCTCTGGTGTCTCGGTAAATTTCTTTCATTTGACATTGGGTTATATGTATGTATGATTAATCATGTACATATATAGTTTATATTTTATTATAAAAAAAATATAATAAAATATAAACTATATATAATAAAATATAACTATATATAAATTATATTAATTTGTTTTATTTATAATTATGTAGTTTGATTGTTATTTTTATGATTGTATTTATTAATATATATACGTACACAGGGTGTTGTTTTGGTCAGTGACATCCAACTCAGGGATGATAATATGAGTTAAGCTTATTCTAAAAAAAAAGTTTTCTTTAAATTCTGAGCAAGTTTTATACAAGAAAACCGCTTTACAACATTCAAAAAAATTACAAAACTAATGGGAAAACTCGCACCCTAGCGCGTAGCTAGTGCTTATCTACGAAATATTACGCCGTAGCTAGTAAGCTACGAAGAGGCTACCTGGTGTTGGTAGTTTTAACTCGATTGCTGTACCGAATAAAAAAAATGATTTTGTGGGTTTGTTCTATTTAAAAAAAAAAAATCAATATTTTTTTGGCATCAGTATCGTTTGTACAGCCACGCTCGTCGCTGACCAAAACAACAACCTGTATATGTCTATGTTTTATATAATACATATATTATTAATTTCATAATTTGTCTTTGATTTTTTATGCACATAATCACTTCCTATGAGCTCATTATTTCTTTACCTAAAGGTTGTCTGGAAGATATCGCTTATAGCGATAAGACCTCCTAAATTGTACACTTCCTCGAAATGAATTTGTTGTTAACCTTTCTGGTGTGCAATAAAGATTTTTCTTATCTTAGCTTTATCTCAAAACATTCACTTTTTTGACTTATCTTACCGAACTAATCAGCATCATCATCATAATTATCAGCCAAAGGACGTCAACTGCTGAACATAGACCTCCCCCACGGCTTTCCACAGCAACCGATCACTAGCGGTCTGCATCCAGTTTGATCCTGCGATCTTTTTAAGGTCGTCTGTCCATCTTGTTGGTGGACGTCCTACGCTGCGTCTTTGGTCGAAGGGTCTCCAATCTAGAACTTTCCTGCCCCAACGACCATCAGTTCTTCGCGCTATGTGCCCCGCCCATTGCCACTTGAGCTTACTAATCCTCAAGGCTATGTCCGTTACCTTAGTTCTTCTATGTATCTCCTCATTTCTGATTCGATCCCGTACAGAAACACCCAGCATAGCCTTCTCCATCGCTCGTTATGTGATTTTGAGCTTTTTTATAAGGCACATAGTTAGGGACCATCTTTCGGATCCGTATGTCATCACTGGTAACACACTGTTTGAAGACTCTCTTCTTCAGACACTGAGGTAAGAGGTAGTTGAGATGAGAATACACTCTGGCGCTATTTCCCGAACGCTGCCCAGCCGAGTTGGATTCGTCCAATGACCTCTTTCTCAAAGTTGGACCAACCCAGTTGGATCACTTGTCCCAGGTAGAAGATGTTTTGATGTATGAAAATATTTGTTTGTATCAAAATAAACATATTCATCATAACGAGCATTTTAATTTTGAACAAAATTGGTTGCCAAGTCATTGAGAGTAAGATTTAGTATATTTTAGGAAAATCTGAATTATACGCGGGGGAGCTCTAGTTGCATTTATATAGTAATTTTATTTTTGGTCGGATTAGGTTAAAAAATAATTATATCAATTAGCCAAGATAACAATCATTAATCATTACGATCATGACCTAGGCCCACGTGCGCATGATAATTTAACCCAGGATTACGCAAATCCTAAATTAAATCATCATTCTGTCTCGGTCAGTTTATTTGACGTTGACAGAGAGATAATGAAAATTTAATCCAGAATTAGCGTAATCCATACATCTTACATATCTAACTATCTTGACAAGTATGACCTAATAATTATAACACGTTACATCAGCTATGAACACATGTTTATTTATGCTCATTCAACTGAGAAATTTTAGCAAATAACAATATTTTTATAGGCCTTGTGATCCACTGTAAGATATACGCGTAGCTTGCATAAGCCTATATCTAAATCATTTTTTCAAAAAATCTAACATTGAAGAGATCGACGCTTCCAAAGTGGGAAAATGCTCCCCTCTATTTTTTAAAAAAATTCTTTATCGCACTGACAAAAATAAAGTACAAATAGCGGACTTAATGCTTGAAGCATTCTCTACAAATCAACCATTGGGTGAAGCAGAAACGATTGAAACGCGGCGTAAAAGAACACAAAAAAGCAACAAATTAATTTTAAGCTACTAATATATTTTCATAAAAATTTAAAAATAAACATACTTGAATACATACAATTATCCATATACCTAGTCTTGCCATAAATATTGTCACAAAGAAAAACTTTTTTTTAAATGCAAATAATATTTATTACTTTTACAGTGTGTTAGTTTTATACATAAATATTAAATATTAAAATATAAAAAGCTTATTCGAAGTGGTCTCCATTGGCTGCAATACAGTCCTTTAAACGTTGAGGCCAGTTATCAATAGAAGCACGCACTCTTTCCATGGGAAAATTCTTCACTGCCAATCGTATGGATTGTTTTAGGGATTCCAAATTATCATGGCCTTTAGAGCAAGCCGTACTCTCTAAAACTAATCATCGATCATAATCCAGCGGATTAAGATCGGGACTAGACGACGGCCAGTTTTCAGCTCTGAAGAAGTCCGAAACGTTCGCTTCTAACCATGACTGCGTGGACCGAGCTTTATGACCCGGCGCCGAGTCTTGTTGGAAAGACCAAGCTTGGTTATTGAACATGTTGTCGTTAAGAAAATATGCAGAAAATATGTGGCATCTGACCAAAACTGTTCTGTCAGAGACAGCTTTTCAAATTTTTGGAAGAATAGAAAATGCTCAGAGTGATTGGTTTGCTGACAGCGAAAATGAACTACGTCCCTATGTTGAATCCAAAAGAAAAGCTCGTATGCATGCGATATTTAACCCTAGTTGTGCTCGTGCAGTATCCGCATACAAATCTGCTAAGGCAGAGGTACAGCGTGTTTCTCGCGTTTGTGCGAACAGGTACTGGGTCAGACTTTGTGAAACCATTCAACACTGTCGTGACATTGGTGACCACCGGGGAATGTACCAAGGCATCAGAACTGCCATTGGACCAACAGTTAGAAAGCGTGCAGCGATCAAGAATCTGAATGGCGATCCCATCATTGACAAACATCAGCAGCTTGATAGGTGGGCGCAGCATTATGCCAATCTGTTTTCAGAAGAAGTGAACATTGGACTAGGAATCCTAAATGATTTACCAACTTATCCAGTCATGTCAGAACTCGATGATCTTCCTACAACAGGCGAATTCCAAGAAGCACTCAATGAATTGAAACTGGGAAAGAGTCCAGGGCGCGATAACTTGCCAGCAGAAGTTATAAAGCTTGACTGTGTGTCTCCAGCCCTATACCAAATTCTTCTCCGTTGCTGGAACGAGGGCAACATACCTCAGGATATGAGAGATGCGGACATTGTCACCCTCTACAAAGGCAAAGGCGACAGAGGAGACTGCAATAACTATAGAGGAATATCTCTCTTGAGCATCGCCGGCAAAGCATTCGCTAAGGTAATCTTGAGAAGGCTGGAAAGGTTGGCATCTCAGATCTACCCGGAATCACAGTGCGGATTTCGTGCTGGCAGATCCACGACTGACATGATATTTACTCTTCGTCAGCTTCAAGAAAAATGTCGCGAACACCAAACACCTCTGTTTATGGCTTTTGTAGACTTAAATAAAGCTTTTGATACTGTTAGCAGAGAGGGTCTTTATGGTATACTGAAAAAGATCGGATGTCCGCCTACTCTATTGTCGCTGATTAAAGCCTTCCATGACAATATGCGGGGCTCTGTAATTTACGACGGTGATGCGTCTGCGCCGTTTAATCTAAACCGTGGTGTGAGACAGGGCTGTGTGTTGGCACCAACACTCTTTGGGATATTTTTCTCTGCCTTACTGTTAGTAGCCTTTAAAGATTGCGACGTCGGAGTTCATCTGCATACGAGGAGGGACGGCAAGCTTTATAACATTAATCTACTAAAAAGCAAAAGTAAACGCTATGAAGTAATTGCTCGTGAACTACTTTATGCCGATGATGCTGCACTAGTTGCCAACTCAGGAGAGGAACTACAGGAGCTAGTGACAAGATTCGGTCGTACATGCCAGCTATTCTCAATGAGTGTCAACACCAAAAAGACCGTCGTCATGGTGCAGGGTACGAATGAGCGGCCGAACATCATTATTGATGGTGCCACACTAGAGGTTGTCGATAGCTTTTGTTACCTGGGTTCAACCACAGACTATAAGCTTTCCAACAGCAAAGAACTGGATACACGCATTGGTAAGGCTGCGACAACATTTGGAAGGCTTTCAGCGCGTGTCTGGAAGAATAACAAACTTACCACTGGTACCAAGATTCTTGTATACCAGACATGCGTTCTCAGTGTACTCTTGTACGCTTCGGAAACTTGGACTACTTATTCCAAACAAGAGCGTCGTCTTAATGCTTTCCATATGCGTTGCCTTCGATCGATCCTTGGTGTTACTTGGGAAGACAAAATTACCAATGAAGAGGTGCTGTCAAGGACCAACTGCTACACCATCACAGCAATTCTAAAACAGAGACGTCTTCGCTGGCTGGGACATGTCCATCGAATGGATCCCCATAGATTGCCACGAGAGATCATGCTTGGGCAGATTGCTGATGCTAAGAGACCCGTAGGCCGTCCCATGCTGAGATTTAAAGATTCCTGCAAACGCGATATGAATTCTTTCCATATCAACGTCAACAACTGGGAAACACGCGCTGTCATGAGACCGGAATGGCGTCATGATATTGATCTTGGAATGTCGCAACACGACGAAGCCTGGCTGGACCACCTTAAGCAAAAAAGGCTTCAGCGCAAGGCCGCTCCTCCCCGTGACTCTCGTTTTACTTGCGACAACTGTGGCAGGAAATGCCGTGCCGCTATCGGACTCCTTAGTAACCGGAGACGATGCACCCCCCAAAACGGACCTCCATGACACGGCAACAATCATCTGTCAAGATGCTGTGGCCTATGATTGATTGTCGTTAAGGGGCTTAACCACCTTCTCACGAATGGTATCTTGATACACTTGCCGATGTTTTGATACCTTTTTCACAAAAATATGGCTCAGGCACTCCTTCATAGCTAACACCCCCCCAAACCATCACTGAAGTCGGGTAATGCCCACGTTGCACTCTGCCGACTAATTGGCAAGGTTCAAGGCTTCCTTAGAGGTTTGAGCATAAATACGATCATTTTGTTTGTTAAAATGTTGCTTAATCGTAAAGATTTTCTTATCCGTAAACTTTTTTTTTCTGTGACCTTCCTTTGCGTACCGCTTCAGTAGTTTTTTCGATTTTACCACCATATTATTTTTTAAATGATCAGTTAAAAAATGACCAGTGCGTCTCTTATAGGCTGCAAGTCCTAAGTCATCTTTTAAAATACACGACATAGTTGTGGGTGCTATCTTCATCTCCCGGGATAAAAGCTTTTGCTTTCGGACAGGATTTCTGCGAATTCTTTCCCTTACTGCTTTGACCACCTTTTTCGTAATATAATTGATATCCCGGTACACAAACATTTGACGAATACCAAGCGTATGGAGAGTTTTAAAAATTGCATTTGGCTCCATACCGACTTTGTGTAATGCAATCACAGCGATTCGGCGGATTCGCTTTCTTATTTTTAATTGTAACAGTATTTATGGCCAGACTGTGTATAGGCTAACAGAGATTATAATAGAGGAAACAGAGATTATAATATAGGAAACAGAGAAGGACAAACTATCAAGCATCACGTGGTATTCTTACTGAGAAAAAGCTCACGAATAGACTTCTTAAAAGAATACTTAGATGATAAAGTCTTGATGGTATCAGGTAGGGAGTTCCAGAGTCTTAGAGCGCTGAGGGTGAAAGGAGTTAGAGTCATAAGCGGTCTTGTGAAGAGGTGGGTATAGCTGGAGGGCATTGTTAGAACGAAGGGTTCGAGAACTTATGTCTGTCATAAATTTGAAACTAAGCAAATAAAAACTTTCGAACTAAGCTATTGAAAATTTTGGATACAATTCATGATGTAGATCTTAACTAATACTAGCAAGAAAAATTAAACGAGATCGGACTGGTAATTTTTAAGACATCATAGCCCATTTTCATTAACCGCAAATATTACTTTGTCTTTCATACAAACACTAAGAAAAACAAAATTATTTTTGCTGTCAAAAAAAATATTGGGATATTTTTGAAAGTTGGTTGTAAGTAAACACCGAATCAGTGTTAGAGTGGCACTGAACCCTCAGTGCGCGGATCCAACTCGCACTGTGTGCTATTACAGGGCACACGCTGCATAAATAACGTTAGGTTATTGTTCTTTTATGCCAATAGTTATCGCAACACACACAACACTATTAAAATTGTTATTGCACACGTAGTAGGTAGGTTGGTTTGAGTAGACGCAAAGCAGTATTTCAAACACCCATATTATGTGTAACATGTGAGCAAAAGCTTTTTATATTCTCTCTCTCACAATCATTTGACAACTTCACAGCCTCCAGTCCCTCATTCGTGTCTTACGGCCTGATGAACATGCACAAGTGGTTGAATAAGCTGCCCAGCCCTCCAGCACCCGACGTTACCATCACGACGGAGCACACACACACAGCCACATGCTACTGCCTACACCCGCGCAAACCAGCACTATCTTAATACTGCTCCTTACTATTAAACTTAACCGTAGGTCTGCTTTTGAACTGCCCTGCTTTTGTGTATTGCAGCTCAAAAAGTAATAAATATTCACGAGTAGCTTTGCTATAATAATAATAATCTAAATCAGGTAAGCGAGTATTTCAAGCTACACATCTATAAAAGCTCATGTAGAGAGATGATTGCAATCGAAAGATAGTTTTTTAATAAAGCAAATGAACGATGTTTGATTAATCTACCCCTTCCATATATAAAAATGTATCCATATTTCCCTTGGTCACGGAATCGCGTGTGAACAGCTAGACCAATTTTCCTAATTCTTTTTTTTTGTATTTGTTATTTTCACGAGAAGGATCTTATGACATAAACTTTTAAAAAAAAGTAAAAACCGACTTCAAAACCAAAATGCACTAAAAAGTCTTAAATAAACTCTTCACCATTGAAAGGAAAGGAATCCGTTTTAGGCAACGAATTTCTTTTTGGAGTCGGTGCTGTGATAGTTGATGCTTGATGGTCAAAGTGATGGCACCGTCTCCAAAAAGAAATTCCTTGCCTAAAACGGATTCCTTTCCTTTCAATGGTGAAGAGTTTATTTAAGACTTTTTAGTGCATTTTGGTTTTGAAGTCGGTTTTTACTTTTTTTTAAAAGTTTATTTTATTTCTTTATTTTTAGTGATTACATAAGAGGGGGGGGGGGGGGGGAGTTGCACCTTATGATTCTATTTTCTACGAAGCTACAAATTACCTATCATAAGTTTCGTCATTATAATTACTGAACTCCTAGGCGTTAAGGAGTTCCACCATCAGCTCAGACTATCAGACGTAACAACACGTCAACATTAAGATTCTAGTAAAGAAACACTATACGTGCCTTTAAAATTTTAGGGTTTCCCTCGAATACACCAAGATCCCATCATCAGATCCCAAAATGGAAAAAATGGGACCAACTAGAAGGTAAACCCTCTAAGTAAGTGAAATTTTTTTTCGATTCGGTCGACAAACGACTGAGATATGAGGTAACATACATACAAAAAAAAAATAATGATAAAAAAAAACATACAGTCGAATTGATAACCTCCTCCTTTTTTGAAGTCGGTTAAAAATAGAGTTATACGCGTATAAATATAAAATATAACAGGGTTACTTACTTTCGGGGTGAAACATAGTTCGCTGTGTAGTGCTTAATAAAGATTAAACAATTGTCGCGATTCCAGACCGCAGATGCAAATTTTGTGCAGGGCTTTTAGTATGGCAATAGTTAATGTCGTCATGACAGAATAGCATATGCTCGGAATTTAGCGCTCTCGTTTATTTGACTCTTATCAGCACTTGGGGATGTGCGATGCTAAGCTATATTAGTAAGCATCGGTTATGCACATACCTTACGCGAGTGTAGCGGTTGCTGTTATGATGCGGCTGAAGCAAACGACTCCAATCGGACGCGGCGGTTGTTGTGATCTGTGCGCAAATATTTCATACGAAAATGGCTTTCGGCATGTAAGTTCTAGTTTATATAGATTTGATGAATGACCATAATGAAAACTGAGGTAGTGTGTCCATTACATTCAATGAGTATTTCCTCAAATAAAGCAGTTGCTATCAAATGAAGCGTTTTTGCGAAATGGTTTATTTTTGATTAATGCTTATCTCGATACTTTAGTAAGAACAAAGTAAAGTTTAGTTAGCCTGAAAACATACATGTAACATATATGATTAATTTACCTATCGAAAACCATATGACGAAAGGTTCAGAAAAAATGTGTGTTTACGTGATTTTGTTTATTCAGAAGAGTTTTTGGATTACATTAAGTATGAGGTGGTATGTGAAAAAGGTGTTAGTTATGGCCGCCCTACATTAAGTTAGTAGAACATAGTCTTTAACTTATTTCGTCACTTTTTCATAAATGATGATGACCAAAGTTTAATAAATGTTATTCCTAGAATAAAAAGCTAGTAATCAGAGAGTAAATCTATAACTACTGTTCTAGAATATCGCGTTTATACGGCAGTAGTTCTTATACTTGCCATGTTGCGTGAAATAAGAGCAAATCGTTGACAGGATTTTAACCTTCAAACCATACTGCTTTGGTGCAGCATTAATTTGCCGGATAATAATACAGTTCAAACATTCCTTTTGTTATACGAGTTAATTATTCAACTACAATTGACGTCGAAAAACGTCCTAAGCAGCTAGAGTATAAAATCGAAGAACAATAATATCGAATTATCGTTTGGTCGACCAAATCCACCTCTAATAAAATAATCATTTTTTTTTCTCAGGCTGTCCGGTTTCTCAATGATAGTGTACGGTCTTCTGTGGGTGACGAAGTTCCTCAGCGAGCTGCCCAGTCCTCCGAAGCCAGAAGACCCCTCGGCCCCACCCATTGTACATGTGCGGCGCCCCACCCTGCCCAAACAGGGCTAAATATTATATTCTACTTATATAAGTACATTTATAAGATTTAAATCTTATATGTAGTCTTTAAGGCCCACTTTCGCAAGATGATTTAACCTAGGATAACGCTAATCCTGGATTAAATTGTCATTGTCTTGGTCAGTTTATTTGACGTTGACAAAGACAGACGGGTAATCATTAGACTTATTTTTGTACAGATGGATAGGCATTTGTTTTTGACATAATTTTGATAGGATTAGTTCCGTCAAAAAGCCATTTAAATTATTCATACAGTTAGTGGTGAAGCTAATGTGTTCTACTAGAGTAAGTTTGGCCGAAACTTTATATGAATGCTTAGGTATTTAGTTAGCTTTAAGCGGATATTGTGTCACGTATAAGTAATAAACTAGTATCTGGGGCCCTATTCAAGCATGAATATGATGTGTGATTTTATACTTATTTACATTGGTCAAGAAGGCGTGTGATATAATTTTGTCTAATGGCGTGTGATGTTAATTAATTAATCAATCAATAAATATATCTCGCCATGTTGACGCGAGTGATTAAACAAAATACCCCAGATGATCGGAATAATCTAAACAAATAAAATACGAACAAAATGAGTCCGTCCTATATCTTTATTTAATGTCATGGGAAATAGTCAAATAAAACAACATATCTACCTTAGTTATAATACGCTTTTTACTATACATATAGAGCCTTTACTTGTACTTTTTACCATATCTTATGTAAGCGTTTTTCCAAAAGTCTATTCGATCCATATTTGGCAATGGTATAATCTTATTCTCCGAGACAATTTCTAAGAAATTCAAATTATTCATGGTGCTTTTGATCCAAGTAGGGCTGGGTGACTGCAAATTGTTTGGATTCCTGTAAATTGAAAGATGTTTATTATTATAATTTAAAACTTAACCTTATTTCATTTCTTTCATCAAAATATATTTTTTTTAGTTTTTCTATATTCATTGGAAAAAATAGATTTTAGTAGGCCGTTGTGCTTGGAATAATCTTCCCCTAAAATGAATCGCTGTATGCGAAGTAGGAGGTGGGAGAACCTGAATCGATGACAGTGCTCGCAATGACAAAAAACCAGCCAAGTGCGAGTCTTTTTTTGGAGAGGACTCGCACATTAAGGGTTCCGTGCCAAATTTAACTGAATTAGAGATACACTTACTTCCACTTAGCCAATATTTTGTTGACAGCAAATATATCTTTGTTTTTCATAGTATTTGTATGAATAACAAAGTTATGTTTGCGGTTATTAAAAATGTGCTCTATCTTAAAATCTACAATAAAAAATAGTAACTACTAGCTCGATCTCGTTCATTTTACCACTTTGGAAGTGTCTATCTCTCAAACGTTATCCTACACGCATTGGTTAAACAAAAAAAAAGATTTTAGTTTCATGTATGGGAGCCGGCCCTTAGATATCATTAATTTTTTACTTCTTGTATAAGAATCGTAAAGCGGTTAACAAGATACATCAACCTACTAATTTTCAACTTTGTAATACTAATAGATTCAGAATAAAGTGGCTGTGACATACGGACGGACATACAGACTTGATGAAACTATAAGGGTTCCGTTTTTTGCCATTCAGCTACGGAACCCTAAAAACAACACCATTGCTCTAGCAATTTTAGCACAAAATTTAAGTATCGGCGGCGCATTATATTTTATCATCAAATTAGTAAAAATTTACACTATTGATTTATGCTATTGAATTTAATAAATGGAATACACAATGATTTATAAATTAACTTTGGTTTAATTATTCTTCGTAATGACAGCCAGACATCTGTCATTTCAACGTCCCGCCAAAAGATTATGACGCTGTCTTAGCGCACGGTCTCAATAGTTAATAGTATAGTAGTATTATAGTAACTTACCCATTTCTTGCAAAGCTAGCCCACATACTGGTCAGACTATTAATCATCTGAGTATCTTGCGGATTTGTTGGCAAAGCCCAGTAAATGATGGGCTCGAAAAGATAAAACAGCTCATCGCCGTGTGTAGCACCCGGTACCTTGTTCAATTCCGATGTAATTTTTGCTAAATTTCGCCTCGAATCGTATCTAAAATAATAGTTATACACAGAAACGTTTGTGTATCTAAGAAAATATTCAGTGCTGGTAACGCTCGGAAACATAATGTAAGTATCGGAGAAGTAGTCGACCAATTCTTCTTGAAGATTCGTTGATGTTTTATTCTCAAAATATAGGTTTATCACGTCTTGTATAAATTTATTTTTCTCTTTTACGTTTGGAAAGTCCAAGTTATTGGGTAAGATTTCATCAATATTTTCGAGTAGGGCCTGTAAACCTTGAGAGTTGTAATTTGAAGCCCATCTGATACCTTCTTTGTCATTGTATCCTGTGATAACTGTTATATCAGAGCTCAAGTTTGAGGATTTGTACATATCTTTAGGGGAAGCAGTTATGATAGCATCATTGCTAGGTTCTTCTAAGCAAGGACCGAATAATAATCACGTAATATTACAAGTGCACAACAGTGACCTACCTGAGTGAACACAACAACAAAACCAGGACATTACGCGCTGTAATTTCGAACACTGTAAACGCGTGCCGTTGTAACCGACTTTTGCCACTATGCCAGACACCAATCGTTTCTGCTGCAGTGGATACCTGACGTGCAGCCTGTGTCATCAGCACTACGATCTGGAGTGCGCAGGAGTGTCGGAACAGCGCTTTTTTAATACTCTCACTGGGGAACACAGAGCTACTTGGAAGTGTATGGAGTGCAAGTGCAAGCAGCCAAAATCCGACAACACTGACACTCCGGCGAGGGCTTCGGAGGACGGGGTGACTGTGCGGCGGGGCGTGCTAAAGCCGGTGGATATGGACATGTCCATTCTTGATGACACAGCGCCGCAAAACATGTCGGTAGAGTTCTCCGATTTTCAGTCGTTTGTCGTTGAGCTCCGCCAATTCCGCGAGGAAATGAGGTCCGAGATGAAGGCGACCCGTGCCCGGATCGACGCCCTGCGCGATGACATGCGCGAGTTGTCAGGTAGAGTCGTCCGTTGTGAGGGGCGCCTCGGTGCCGTCGAGGAGCGCATGCGCGCCCTCGAGACAGCCGCCGACTGCACCAACGGAGCCGTCGCAGCGCGTATCGATGCCCTCGAACGAAGAGTGGACACCGCGGACCGGCGCAGGGCAGAGGCCGGCGCGGACGCCGGCGCCGACGTCGTCGCAGGGCTGGAGCGGACGATCGCCGGGCTGAAGCTCGATCTCAACGACCGTGACCAGGAGGCGCTGCTGTCCGACCTCGAGATCGGCCAGCTCCCGGAGCAGAAGGGCGAGAGCGTCGTGCACGCCGTGCTGGTGCTGGCCGGGCGCCTGGGCGTGCCGCTGGAGGAGCGCGACGTGGTGTTCGCGGAGCGCGTGGGCGCGCCCCCGGCGGAGGGGGGCGGGGCGCGCGCGCGCCGCGTCGTGGTGCGCCTGGCGCGGCGCCACCTGCGCGACGAGCTGCTGCGCGCCGCGCGCGTGCGCCGGGGCCTGGTGGCCGAGGGCGGCGGCCGGGTGTTCGTCAACGAACGCCTGACGCGCTCCAACCGCCAGCTGTTCCACCAGGTGCGCGAGCAGTGCCGCAAACAGCAGTGGAGGTACTCCTGGACGAAGCGGGGTCGCATCTACGCTCGAAAGAGTGACGGCGCGCAGGTATACCAGTTTCGGACGCCGGCGGACATCGACAGAGTGTTTGCCGACTCGTCTGCATGACTCGATTTCTGTGACAGAAAAAAAAACATTATTAAACAAAAATTAATGCAACTATGTATTTCACTTAATTTAACTTACATGAATAAGATTTTAGTAATTATTTACCTATCCAATGTATATCTGCTGTTTGCAAGTCATATTCATGATTTCGAGTATCATGTATGTGGTTGGTTGGTTGCCATTTGGTCCGTTCTGTGTCGCTACGTGAACCCCGATTCTCTGAAAGTAGAAAATGCACTGGTATACTTAGAACAAGTTCAGTTTTCGTTTGTTTTGTTTTTGTTTTGTTTATTTTACTTTAATTCATATAGTAATCTTTATGCATTTCTAATTAAAATCAAGTATAATATCGAAATCAATTACTTTATAAATTTTATTATTGTCTACCATTTGAGTTTATGTAAATGCTTACCAACATCACAGGCCTCGGGCTAAAGAATTTGTTAGTAGGTCTGTTTAATGCAGGGTCTCTGGGTACAAAGCAGGAGGAGTTTGTGGTGGCCGTGGAGGAGACTGAGCCAGATCTGCTAGCAATAAATGAGACTTGGATGGAGACCGAGGAGGACTGTCGAGCCCCTGAGCTAGCAGGCTACCAGCTAAGGCACATACCGAGACCGAGTTGTGTGCCTAAGGATCGTGGGGGAGGTGTAGGTTTCTACATCCGCAAAGGTATGAACGTCAAAATGTGCCGGCACCCCGACGACGAGCCATCAGTGCAGCAGATGTGGTTGTCCTTGCACCTTCAGAACCAGGTCATCATTGTGGGCACGGCTTATAAGCCACCATGGCAGTGTGTGGGTACGTTTCTTGATGCCATCACCGAATCGGTGATGTTTTTTTCAAGGGCAGATGGAATCATTCTGGTGGGCGATTTCAATATTAACTTGATGGATAGGGGTAGCGCTAAGTATAAGGCCTTTGTTCAATTTACTGAAACTCTGAACCTGACCCAGCTGATTGATAAACCCACACATTTCACAAGCCATAGCAGTACGCTTATAGATGTGGTATGTACTGATGTCCCCGCCGTCCGGGTGGCCGTCAGGTACACTCCGGATATGGGTGCTCACGCGATGTTGCTGGCAGAATTTAAGATAAAAAAGGAGAAGCCTTGCCCGAGGTGGGTGACATACAGGCCCCTGAAAAATATACTTGTGGACCTATTTAACAGGGATATTGCTCTGGTTCCATGGACTAACTTTAAGAGACTCCTTGGAGTTAATCAGGTAGTTGACGCATTTGAACTATGTGTCAGGGGACTCATGGATTTACATGCCCCCTTAAAAACATTTAATTTTAGACATCCTCCTCACCCCTGGATTACAGACACAGTTAAAGATATGATGCACATCAGGGACAAATATTTCAAAAAATATAAACAGCATGGCACTGCTAATCTAAAGGAAAGCTACAAAAAGATGAAGCATATAGTCATTGAAGCCATTGAGAAGGAGAAATCATGTTTCTTTGCCAAGCATATAAACAACAATCTGAAAAACCCGACCCGTTGTGGAAAAACCTCAAAGGCACTATCCTACCTAGCAAAAAGACTGAGACTGACCTGCCCCCTTCATTCACTGACCCTGACCAAATAAACTCACACTTTTTGAATGTACCTGGTAGTGGGAGGGTCACCATATCTCAACTTACATATTTCGAATATCAGAGATTCAATGAAAATGCTACTTTCTCCCTCAGGCCTGTGGGTAGGGACTTGGTCCTAAAAACCATAAATAAACTACGCTCGAATGCACAAGGTCATGATGGCATCTCCTTGGATATGCTTAGACTGACTCTGCCACACTCACTAGATGCTATCACTGATATGATAAATAGATCTCTTCTGGAACACATTTTTCCCGATAGCTGGAAAATAGCAGTTGTCAAGCCACTACCTAAAGCCATTCCTCCCGTAACAATGCAAGACCTCCGCCCCATCAGTATTCTTCCATGTCTCTCGAAAGTGCTGGAAAGGATTGTATGTGATCAACTCACAACATATTTAGAAGACAACAATATGCTGCCCAAACATCAATCTGGCTTTCGCAAGGGCCATGGTACAGGAACTGCTCTTGGAAAGGTGGTAAATGATTTACTGACTGCTCAGGATCAGGGATATGTGACTTTCCTACTGCTACTTGATTTCACACGGGCATTTGATGCTATTAACATCCCCTTACTGACGTCTAAACTCAGTTACTATGGGCTTGACAGTGGCGCCATAAAATGGTTCCATAGTTACCTGCATCAGAGGCAACAATACGTAGAGATAAGTAGAGCAGATGGCACAAAATTGCACTCTAAACAGCAGATAGTGCAAAGAGGAGTGCCACAAGGCTCAATATTGGGTCCAATCCTGTACATTTTGTACAGTGCCGACATCACTAAGAGCATTTTACACTGTAAGCATCACATCTATGCAGATGACCTTCAGCTTTACCTGTCATTTGACCCTGCAGAGTGCCACAATGCCGTAGTCACGATAAATAATGAGCTAAAAAGGATTTCAGATTGGTGCGTGAACAACTGTCTTACGCTAAATGCTAAAAAATCGAAACTGATAGTAATAGGAACACCAAAGAATATTGCTAAACTTGAAGATAATCTAATAAAGATTAGAGTGAATGGGGAGGTAATAGAAAGGGCGGAAAAAGCAAGAAACTTGGGCATGATCTTCGATAGTAATCTGAGATTTGAGAGCCACATCACAAATTGCACAAGAAACTGTTTTTTCCGACTTAAACTTTTATACAAAATAAGGCCATACCTTAGTGAAGAACTCAGAATAACTCTGTGCGAATCACTTATATTGTCTAAGCTCAATTTCTGTGACACTGTCTATGGCCCATGCCTTCTCGCCCGTACAGCAAAACTTATCCAGCGAGTACAAAATGCCTGCATTAGATACTGCTACCACATCCCTCCTCGGACTCACGTTACACCATACATTAACGCTGCAAACTTACTACGGATGGAAGCCCGCAGAAAGCTTCATCTTGCAACCCTACTGTTTGAGGTCATTAGGACACATCGACCACGCTACTTACACGAGGACTTGGTATGGGCACGAGGTAGGGATGGACGTGGGAGAAGGGAGTGCACGAACGTCTTCCTGACCCCGAGACATCGTACAGTCGCATTCCGGGGTTCCTTTAAATTCGCCGCTACTCGATGCTGGAACTCTCTGCCCCCGCCGTTGCGCGCCCTAAAGACAAAACAAACGTTCAAAAATAACCTAAAAAAACACCTTTTGAAAATCCAATTTGACGAAGAAAAGCACAGGTACACTTACCAATAAAGAATGCGCGTCATGCCGGGGGACAACAATTCCGGGCAGAAATCATCTGCCTATGCAGCCTTCCACATATTACAATGGAGCCATCCTCGCACACGAGTTATGCTTTGCAGTGTCAGCGTCGGCATGTAGACCATGCTGCGATACGGTCGCTATTTTTCCTCTGTATTTGTCGCTGAGCGAACAGAACGGACTGTAACCTGGCTACACCCAGATACTCCAGATACCTACCCCAATG
This sequence comes from Pyrausta purpuralis, assembly GCA_963924145.1. Taxonomy (NCBI): domain Eukaryota; kingdom Metazoa; phylum Arthropoda; class Insecta; order Lepidoptera; family Crambidae; genus Pyrausta; species Pyrausta purpuralis. The sequence goes on from OZ001656.1 coordinate 10,547,802, forward strand.
ATGCACGAAATTTTTAATGTCAACGTGTCGTACATAACGTGGCAAAAACGACATATTTTGTAAAGAGGACGGGGCGTGGCGGTCGGACCGGATGGGATGCAAATGACAATGACATTTAACAATCTGTCATTTTTTTTTTTTTTTTTTTTTTTTGTTATTTGTGTACTCACCGGTGCGTTCCGCTACGCTTTGGCTGCCGTGGCCGCTTGCAGCTAGGTAAGCGCTTGCGTTTTGTTATTCTTGATTTTTTATTTTATTTTTATTCTTAGTTAATTGTTATTATTACGTTTGTTTGTTTTTTTGTTATTTTCTTATGTTTTATATTTTATTGTATTATATTGTATTGTTTTTGTTGTTTCTATACCCACAAGGCACCCTCTGAAAATCAGTGTCGTGGCATGCATCTTGCGGCCACGATTAATGCTGAGAGGGTGCCTTTTCGACTCATACTCGATGTTAAATGTACCTATAATAAGTGTGTGTGTCTGTTTTATTGTATAGGTGTTTACGTGTAAGTGTTTTTGTATTTGTCTGTGAGTCGAATAAATGTATTTTCTTTCTTTCTTTCTTTCTTTCTTTAGAATACATACGGCGCAACGGCATCATTGATCCGATCTCGGTACGAAGCTTTTAGGATGTCCTCTGCCTTAGCATTGGTGAAGATATCTAGAAGTTCATCAGGATCAGTAGAATTGTATCCTATGCGAGCAGCGACTGTAGCCGCAGTCTCAATAGGATGATAGTCAAACAGGGGCATGAACATGGCACCGCTTTGCATTATAGCTCTTTGAAATAAGCCTTTAGCTACTGAAGATACCATTAAATAGTTGATAGAAGCGGCTCCAGCACTTTCACCAAATAAAGTTATCGAGTTGGGATCCCCGCCAAAGTGTTCTATGTTACTTTTTATCCATTTAAGAGCCGCTACTTGGTCTTTCAAGCCAACGTTTCCTGGGGCTCCCTGGTTCCTCAAGCAGAGAAATCCAAAAGCTCCAAGGCGGTAGTTAATTGCTACTACTATGACTTCTTTTTCTAGGAAATGTTTGGGGTTATATAAAAGGTTCGAGTTGCTGCCCCAGTAGAATCCACCGCCATGTATGAAGACCATGACTGGCAGTGGAGTTTTTTGTGGAGCTGTCGGGGTGTAAATGTTTAAGACCAGGCAATCTTTAGTTCCTACGGGCGTTTTGGTGAAGCTGAAGTACTGCTGGCATCGAGAGGAGCCGCGGGCGACGTCTAGCGTGCCGTTCCACGATGGAGGATCCCCAGGTGGCTGGTTGAAATTGTTGGATGTTAATGATGCTTTTAACGCTTGAAAAATGTAAAAATGTTTATAAAAAGCTGGACCACTCGTTTAAAATTACAGTTCAAATGAGTCATTTGCCTAATTTTATAACTAGTTAAACTCGTCCACCATATTTGCACAAATTAATTTTAAAAATAGAACTATACTCTGATTTTTAATTAGATAGACAAAAATGACATTTGGTGGCTAGCCAGTTTTTCGTAATTCAAAAATAGTGGTGTTCCTTAATAAATCGAAGATATCTATTTATACAATCGTTGTGTTTACGTGATTATGATTATATAATAATTAAATAGTTGTATTTTGAATTTTGGTTGTGCAGATATACAATTAGTAATACTAATATTCATAATAATCTTCAAAACTATAATCTGTTTAAAAATCGTGTTTCTTACAACTACCATAATTAGTAATTATTATTTATAGAAAGTGCTAAAATGTCAAAATAGTTATAAATCATATTGTAATATTGCTATTGCAAGGAAAATGACACATTTTTTACTCATTAGAACAACTGTTTTTATTACGTTTGTTTATAGCTTTAACATGTATAATTTATCCAAATTAATAAATTGTGATGATTAAAAGTTCAATTAATCGCACACAATGAAATTGTCACAACAATATTGCACTACGCTTGCAACATTAAAAAAGAAAAAGTGCAATTGAATGTTCTTTCAAATTAAATCATAGCATTGTAGTTCCACATCAATTTATTCAGCTTTTAAACAGTACAGAATAACAAAACTAAACAATAAGCAAACTTACTTGAAATTTTCCCGCTACTGAAGCGTAAGGTACTTTCAAAAATCTCCTGTAAGCTTGGAATGTATTGACGTAGCCTTTTAATTTTCCTTGTGGAATAGTAACTTCTAAAGACGTTAGGTCACTAGTATTTACGCCACTGAGACTGAAATATGCTATAAAAATCAGCCGGGACATTATGCAGAGGGTTTTATCCTGCATCTTTTGTACACAACTTTAATTTTTAATGTCTGATACTTCTTTATTGCTTAACGTGACGACAACGGCGCCAACTTAGAGCTTGCCTACTAACAAATCGAAGAATATTTTATATGTATTAAGAGACTTGTATAAATATTCATATACCATAAGCCGGTATTCGCGGTATGTAAAAATTACGACCACGCTTACTTACTGGATTATAAATTAAAATATGTGTACTGTTAATCGGTCAGACAAATTCATATACAATGACAAAAGGAGGAAAATAATAAGTATTTCTTAACAAGCGGTTTCTAGCGACTTTGTCTTCCGATCCTCTAAAAGTCGTATTATGATGTTATAGTAGGTTAACTAGTTAGCGCTAGATAAATTGTCTTTTTTTTTTTTGATTTTATACGAACCAGTAGATCCTGAAATAAGTTCAACTAAAAAGCCAACTTTTCACCTTTAAAAATAATTAAATGTCTTTATGTAGGTTTTGCTCAAAGAGTGACCATAAGTCTAAGACCACTATGCACACTGCGACTTTTAGCAGCGATGCAGTCGCGATGTAGCATCGATGAAGTCACAAATTGTCAACCTTTACACACTGGCGCTTCTTTTAGAATCGATACAGTCATGCGCGAACAGTTCATACAGTCATGCTAACGCTTCCTAAATCGATGCAGTCGCGATGCAGAAGCTGGACATTGACAAATTATGTACTGTAATCGGCGACTGCATCGACTAACGTGCGTTAGCATCGATGCAGTTGCGCTTCTGCATCGATATTTAAACCTGTTCATTGCGTGAGTCGCGTTGCTGTCGCGCGTTTTTAAAACGTGCGTCAGCAACAATGCTAAAAATCGCTGAAGGGGTCTTACTCTCAAGTCAAAGTTAAAAATAATTCTTCAATTTAGGACACAAAATGCCACTTATGAACGTCAATAATTAGTTTAAATCCATCAATCAGTTTATATACAAATCAATTAGTTTATAGGACATGCCTCCTTATTTTTGGCCCTACTAGCGCTTTGAGACAAGACAGAGGAATTGGCCTGAGGTTGCTTGGATCACTTTTTTTTCCAGACTTAAATAGAGGTATAATCTTACTATATTTCATAAAAGTACGAAATTGAACTTGATCAATGCATTCGTTGAATATATGTGCTAAGTGAGATGCGACGAGAGGTTTAATAGGTTTTATTGTGTCAGTTGATATTGCCCATATATCGTCAGTATTTTTTTAAATTCCTTGAAAGTTTTAACAAGCATCACAGGGTTAATATGAGTGAAATCAAATGAGGAGTTACATCTCATCTCACCTCAACTCTCGCTCGAGTGAGCATGTTTTGATTTACAAAAATGTGACAAACAGCTTCTTATTATTTTACCAGATTTACGATTGTCTACGATGATTTCATTGTTTTATATTCAAAGAATGAAGTTTATCATCAAATCTATCTCTCTATTGTGAACTGATATCGATGTTTAAAAGCGCTATCAGATGAAACGAAGCATTTAGTACTCATTGACAAACCTTGATCTGCAGTAGACACATTTTTTTCTTATTACAATTTTTAGAAATTGTTCAGTATCGTTTGTTACTGCCTACTACTAGTTGTTTTCCTCTCCTCAAATACTTTAAAAAAACATGGTTTAATAGCTCCACTCATACAGAGAAGAGCAGGAGAGCTAAAATAGTTCAAGAATCAAATTTATCTGGTGGAAGAAATCACTTGCAGGATGTTGTAAGTAGAAAAATAATTATTTAAATGAATTTTTAAGTGTTTTTAAAATTTTAAGTACCTATATATAACGTAATAGTAAGATTAAGGGCCGATTTTTCAAACGTTAGATAAAAAAAAACCGGCCAAGTGCGAGTCGGACAAGCAGCACCGACTCCAAAAAGAAATTGTTTGCCTAAAACTGTTTCCTTTCCTTTCAATGGTGAAGAGTTTATTCAAGACTTTTTAGTGCATTTTGGTTTTGAAGTCGGTTTTTACTTTTTTTTTGTATGAGAACCGTAAAGCGGTTAACAGGATACATCTTCCTACCAAATTTCAACAGTGTGATGATTATAGTTACAGAATAAATGACTGTGACATACGGACGGACAGACAGACAGACAAACTTGACGAAACTATAAGGGTTACGTTTTTTGCCATTCGGCTACGGAACCCTAAAAATAACTGACAGATTAAACATGGAGGTGAAGCGACCGATTTTAAAATGACAGTCACATAATGATGACAGACAAATAGGTGACGTTCTCGAATATTCCATTTGTATTGTGTTCTACGAATATTTCTAATCTGACTGTTGAAAAATCAGGCCTTAGGAATACAGGGTGTGGCCTATAATAGGAGCAAAACAGAAATAGAAATATGTTTATTGACAACAAGACTTAAATCAATAACCTTAACTTAACAAGTAATAGAAAGCACCTTAAATCTCTCAAATTATCAAAATATAGTCCCATTAAGTATTCAGTAATCAATTCTAAGTTGTTTTATTTTTTAATAATGAAAAATAAATTTATTGTTATTTTCTTACAAAATAAATCGAACCAGCAATGTATTGCAAACAAATGTGTCCAGCCATAGAACTTGACGTAGTAACTTTCATCTAAAAATCGTATTAGCGATTTTGCGATATAAATTAATTAGGGATTGTTAGTTTGTATTACTATATCTCTGAGTTAAAGCATTTTAGAGCACTACGACCACGTCAAGGTATACTCTATAGTATCATTAATAAAAAAAAATGCACCTATAAGTAGGATGCATTTTAATCTTCTCCATTTTATGTACCACACGCTGTATAAGTAGGATGCATTTTAATCTTCTCCATTTTATTTATGTAATTGCCATCCTAAGCCTTTGGGGTGGGTTCCGTTGTTATTACGAGGGTCAAACTGAAAGTTCTTAGAACTGGCCACTTATAAACAATATAATAAAAAAAATTCTAAAATTTGAAAATAGAACTCTTTGCCAATATTACTGAGTATATATTTCATTCATTTGTCATTTGTTTTACGATTTGGCGGCAAATTGAAAATTGTCTGTGTCACGTCAACATAAATTTAACACGAGAAAATTTTCGTGCAATGATTTTTTATGACTTTCGATGTCATTTAAGTCAACAAGAAAGTTATGATAGACTACGATTGGCCTTTCACGATGAAGCCCCATCTCGTGCGACTGTTTACAACTGGTTTAATGAGTTTAAACGTGGTCGCACTAATCTCACTGATGATGTACGTGAGGGACGGCCTTCTACGGCGACGACTGAAAATAACATCTGTGTTGTGCGGCGTATGATAGAGACTGACAAAAGAGTGACCTATCAGCAGATTCGGACAAGCTTAGGCATCGGTATGAGTCAAGTGCACAAAATCCTCCACGAACATTTAGCGGTCAGGAAGCTTTGCGCCCGGTGGATACCTCATAATTTGACTAAGGCTCAAAAACTCCATCGTGTGGATTGGTGCCGTAAAATGATTGAAAGATTTAACGGAGGTGACTCAAATGCTGTGTTCGACATACTAACAGGTGACGAAAGCTGGATTTACTGTTATGATCCTGAAACCAAAAGACAATCTGCTCAGTGGGTGTTTCCTTTCGAGGAGTTGCCAACTAAAGTGAAGAGAGATCGAAGTGCGGGAAAAAAAATGGTGGCCTCGTTCTTTGGAAGGATAGGTCATTTCGCAACAATTGTGTTAGAGGTTTAAAAAAACAGTTTCTGCAGAATGGTACACTACCAATTGTTTGCCACTTGTCTTGGAAAAAGTTCGAGAGAAACGACCTCGCAGTAGGATCCTCCTTCACCACGACAACGCCTCGTCGCACACCGCCAAGCGAACGATCGACTATTTGGCGACATCAAACGTTGAATTACTGGGTCACCCGCCGTATAGCCCCGACCTCGCGCCTTGTGATTTTTATTTATTTCCAAAAATTAAAGAAAAACTTAAAGGAAAGCGGTTTATGAATGCTGAAGAAGCGGTGGCTGCGTATCGCGATGCCATTGAAGAGACCCCTAAGGACGAGTGGGCAAAGTGCTTTTCCCAGTGGTTCCATCGCATGCAGCGGTGTATTGACGTCAATGGACAATATTTTGAAAAGATATAATAAAACTAATAACTGGCTAATGTAATCAGTTTTTGATTTTCTAAGAACTTTCAGTTTGACCCTCGTATGAATTGCCAATAAGTGGTGAACCTGCAGAGGATAGTGAGAACCAGTATACCATATAGCGGTGACCTTAAGATATTTTTTTCTTACAGTATGATTCCCAGCCTAATGGGAGCCGTCACCAGGATGTACTGGGCGCTGTGGGGCTGGTTTAAGGTGGTGGACGTCCTACCAGACCCGGCGCTGCCCACGCCCCTCGCTCTCTTCCCTGACGAGGATTATGAGTAATTCCAGGATCACCAAAGATAGCATGATCTTTTTTGAACGGAATAACGGCTAAAATTAAAATCTATGCATAAAAATCCGCCCGTTTTTAGATAACTGCCGAAGTAAATGATAATTGTGTGCAGTGTTTATGTTTAAGTTTAAGTGTAAATTGTTTGTGTGTGTGTCAAATACAATTTGTAGGTATAAACAAACAGGTCCTTTTATTTTCTTAATTTTTCTCTAAACTATCTTAGAGTATGATTTTTGTGGCCAAATATTTCTACAGTTTGTTTTGGATCGGATTCCCGATACTTCGCCCACGCATCTCAAAATTCAGTTTTTAAAAATTTCGGTGCACTTTAAATCTCGTTAAATTGTCATTGTATGTAGCCCCGCACATACACACAAATGTGGTTAAGGTAAAGCTCCATAACTCAGAAATGCAGGAAATTCAGACAGTGTCAATTAAACGAGTTAGAATGAGCACCGAAAGTTTTACAAAGTGAACATACAAACGTACTTTCGTAGCAGCATGTAATACATAGAGGACATAATCAAATAACACAAATACCAAGATGAACATTATAAAATAATGTTCAGAATGTAGATTGCAACATTGACAAGACTAATTAACAAAGAGCAATTAGTATATTATTAGTTACTTGAAACAATTTATCGATAATAGCTTCATCCCGGGTCATCTGATGTCGATATTCAGTCTGGTCAAAGTCCAGTATTATGCTTAATTGAACTTTGTACTAACGAGTTCAAGAAGATCAATGTGATGTCATGATGATGATGTATTTAATATTAATATTAATATTAATATCAAAGGTTGGTAAGTGAAAGATATTGAGATGTGATGGTGATATTTTTAAGGGTATAAATAAGGATTCTTACGCACTGAAGGATCCGGATCGGTGTCTAGATCTGCTTTGGTCATCCTGATGTTACTATGAACTAGATAAATTAATTGTCTGCTGCTATATAATGAAGTGATTCAATGAATTAGAATATAATAGTCGTAATTCTGTTAATAAAGACGATGCGTTTGGTGTATTGGTTAGAGCTCCTGACTATTAAGCCGGCCGTCGCGGGTTCGAATCCCGCAAGGGACAAATGTATGTGTGATGAGAACGAAAATTTGTACCTGAGTCATGGATGTTTTATATGTATTTAAGTATTTATGGGAGACGCCCCCGTCATAATCGTTGTCTGGTATTCGTAACAAAAGGAAGAAAATTCCTTTCTTCGAAACATTAGTGTGTTGTCTGGCGCACATGTATTTATTAATTTTTAAGACGCTTCCATACTCATCCCGATTTGATTTAGCTTTTTATAAGAGGGTAATAGGTTGCTGCATATTTTAATTGTGATTTTGAATAAAACAAAAAACTACGTCACGTATTTTTTTTAATACAAGGAACTAGATTCGTACATACTACGATTTCATTATTGGCCAATCATCACTTACCATCACGTGAGATCGTGGCCAAATGCCTGGATTTTCATTTAAAATAAAAAGTAGCTCAAAACTTAAAGTTCTCGCACATGTGGCAGCGACATTCCCTGAGAGCCTTCCCGAGGCGGTGGCACAGCGACTGCTGGGATGCCGAGCTTCTCTCCTCACGGTCTTCGTCAAACTCGTAACCACACTAAAAGACACAGATAAATGAATGAATCTCTACCAACTTTTGCAGCCAAAATATCTTTAGTCTACAAGGAATAGGGGCTAACTTTCGTAGCGTCGTTGTTTTATACAAGGGTCTTTCTGTAACCACAATTCTTCATATTTTATTTTATAAACAATCAAGTTGCATATGGTTAGATTTAAGGAAAGACTATATTTTATCTATCAAAGTCACCATTTTGTAAGCTTGATGCATTTAAATGGCACACAAGGGATGATCTATAATGAATAAACATCGATGTTATTACATTGATGTGTTGGCAACAATGTTTTAATTAAATAAATAAAAATATCGAACTGTCATTTATTCTTTAGGACACTATCAATTCCGGTACCAGCAACGGATCACATTTAAGGGAAAACACCTGTCCGAGTTTTGATTTTACAGTGTTTTGTATTTTTTCTTTTACCTTTCAATAAACAACATTTCATAAATACAAAAGACACTTTTTTATTTGTTACCAAAACATCGATGTTTATACACATCGATGTTTTTCAATTGATATTCATCGAATATCGATAGTTTTGCTCTGATATCAACATCGATATCAACATCTACGTTTTTCTTATCTCGATCATCCCACTGGCGCAGAAGATATAATATTAAACTGCGGGTAGTGCCATTCATGAAGGCGTGCCCCCACACATTTTTGATTGAGAAAGGCGTAGGCTGCGAGGATGTGACAAATATTAATTAATTAAATAATTAATTACTATACAACTATAGTGTCACACACAGCATATTCATAAAGATGAAATAAGAAACCGTCACGCATAATGACGTATCCGTAAGAGACCACAATTTTCGCAAGGTCGGACAGACAGCATGGTAGCTCAATTGGTAGAGCGTGTGGCCCGGTTAGCCAAGAAGTTTCTGGTTCAAGTCTCGCCCGTGCGCAAATTTTCGGTTTCTTATTTCATCTTTATAATTCATTTCAATATTATTAAATATTGGCAAAAGCTAGATCATAATCTTCAATGGGGTCCACATATCGAGACCTTGTCAGGGAAACTTAGTTCGGCTGCCTACGCAGTAAGAAAGATAAGGCTTTTGACGGACGTTGAAACGGCAAGGTTAGTTTATTTTAGCTATTTTCATAGTATCATTCATGACTTATGGTATCTTGTTATGGGGCTCGGCTGCAGATATTGAAACAATATTCATACTGCAAAAGCGAGCTGTACGGGCTATTTACAATCTCAAATCTGACGACTCTTTAAGGGATTTGTTTAAAGAAGTCAAGATACAGTATATTCACAGTTTATTTATGAAAATATGATTTATGTTCGTAAAAACTTGCACTTATTTCCTAAAAAAAGTGATTTACATGATTTCAATACTAGAAACAAGAATAAACTTGCCGTTCCAAACTTCAGACTTCAGAAGGTTAATCACTCGTTTATTGGAAGATGTATTACTTTCTTTAATAAATTGCCTCAAAATATAATTGAATTACCTTTACATAAATTCAAATCTATTGTTAAACAATGTTTAATGACTAAAGGATATTATAGAATAAATGATTATATTAACGATAACAATGTATGGTCTAGCTTGTAAGAACATTTAATTGTAATATTTTTAAAAAAAGCATTGACAATAGTGACTGAGTTTGTTGCGCAGCTTCTTCTCAGCACTAGCCCACAATTGTCCCGAAGCTGTTTTTTTTAAATACAAGTTTAACGTCCTCGGACAGAGCCATACAGACAATTCTTTATTAATGAGTTCAATATTTACACTTAACTACAAAACTAACACTAAACTAGCCTAACCTAACCTAACTCATTGAAATGCGGGGCTGGCGTTCGCATTTCAATGCTCAAGAATGAAGTTTAGCACGAGAATAACGATCCGAATCAGAGGGCGCGATCTGCGATCAGAGCACGCTTTACTTTGTTTCCTCCTTTGTCTTCATTGTTTTCTTCAAAAGCACACATTATTATGATGATTCCAACACAAAATAACAATAAATTACTAGAAAAAACCAATTACTAAAATGAAGAAACAAAATCCAACTTCCTCTTCTCGTTTCCCGCGCTAAACTCCTCCCGAAGCTGTGGTAGGGCCAATGTTGGGACGTGTATAAGTGCTAGCAATAGCCTATATACAAAATAAAGTAATTTTGAATTTTTTAATTTTTCAAACATGTACTAAAACGAATGGCCCCCTTCTTTGATGGCGCTATCTGTATGAAGATACTCACTGTGCATGATGTGTATGTATCTGTGCCCGACACTGTACCTTCTCGGCTGTGCGCATGCAGTGCGCCCGTCGCGCGCTCGGCGCAGCCAGCCGCGACAGCAGCGCCCACGCGCACCCGGCCTGCCGGTCGCACCGTATCGCTTGTACTGCGCACGCTTCAGCACATGCCTTTGCGGCTGTCGAATCCGTACCATCTCCGTCGCCAACTTCAGCACCGGCAGCTCTCTGGTTAATAAGTCATCACGTTGAGTATTACCTGGTTGGTTATAGTAAGAATGGACCTGTCACTGTAACTGCGCGTGGCGTCAAAAAAGTAACTGAATTGACACGAAATGTACGTACGCGGGTGGGTGAGTGTTTCCAGATCCAGTTTGTTTTAAATCGGTACATGAGAAAAAAAAAAAACGAAATTTGGGGTTGCAGATCGGGTCATTAAACAACGCTCTCTCATTCATGCGATGCGCTGGTGATGTGATGTAGACGCTGATGTGTGATATTTTGAATTTGTCATATTGATATGATGAGTAAAAATTACGTAGCGTAGGTAAATGTGATTTTTATTAAAACTTCTTTTTCATTTATTAATCGAGACGCATCTTCTGACCCCTGAAAATAGGGACGTCACGTGCAAGTAGGGACAGCTGGCAACACTTGTGAGTGGAAAAACGGCAGGCACGTAACATGTTTCACAGGTCGATATATATTCTTACAATAACAGGTTTTTATGCAAGTCGCTGCCATTTCATGGTTGGAGTGATGTACACATGCGATGAGTAGTCAAGGGACAATTTTAAACCCAATATTATTTAAGAGGTTTTTATCATAGGGTTTCTTTTTGTTAATTTACCAGGGCCCAATAAAGCTCATAATTTATACCTCTATGTTTTTGTAGAGGGATTGTATACCCGACCTGCATCCAATCCTGCGCAAGGGCGATCCAGGCGTAAGCGTTGGACTGGCGGCGGATCAGATCCACAAGCAGCGAACGAGCTCGCTGCTTCTCCCAGCACGGCAGTGACAGTAATATACTAAAAGATTAAAAAATATTTATTGGTTAGTATTCGCTGGTATAGAACATGGACAGACCGAGAGATTTTTAGCAATATACCTGTCATACTTCAGACATAGACGGAAAATATACACATTGATTCCCACAGACAAAATTAGAACTATAGATATAGAAGGCGTGACACAATTCGTTCTATAGTACTTGTGTACAAGTTTTGCCTTTATTTCATAATATAATTATTAAAAATTAATTATTTTAATATTTCTAACACACCCCGCACCCGCGCTTTCCTCAATCAAAAATGAGTGGCGCACGCCTTCGTGGATGGCACAATCTTTAGTCATAAAAGAAATTAATAGTTTAACGACTAAACTATTCATATAGTTCATTTAGTCGTGCTTTATTTCGTCGGCCCACCTAGCGGATGGACGACCTCTTGTTCTTATTCCTCGTGGACCTGGCCAATCTACAGTTCTGCGAGTTCGCTATTCGTTGTATCTGGCTGTCAATGATCCATATTTGACACCCATAAGCAGATATGGTAGTGTAGCGACATCTATGATCAATCACTGTCACTACATTTCAATGCAACACGCTGACTTGGCTCGACGCAACTAGATGGCGCTATAGTCAAAGTATGGAAACTGAACCGCGATATTAAAGATTTAGAGCGGACTAACTACATATGAATAAACTACGATGGTGATTAACGAACCTTGGTCACCGGCCATAGCACCCGGTCGGTAGGAAGCGCTTTCCTTTGCCTTCCTAACCCTGTTGCGCCAAAGTAGTTTGGCAGTTTCCATACTATTTTTTGGTCAATATCGGCAGTTGTTCATTAGTTCTATCCTATCTAATACATGTGTTTCGATAAAGTACTATAACGCTTAAAGTTCAAAGACCTAAAATGATTTTTCTTTAAAACTAAGGATAGTTACGTGCCTATAAGCACTTAAACAGCTGCCAGCTTTCTCGAACGAGGCCATTGCAGCAGCCATATCCTTCTTTTTGTGGAAACATTCTGCTTGTAGGGCGCGTAAGAAGTTTATCTGAAACAAACGTCTAGGTTACATAAGTGCCTTTGTAAGAACTTAAAGCAGAATTTTATAACCTTTTTGCAGTCACAAACCTCTTTAAGAATTTAAACAATTCCACGGACCACCCGAAAAAAAATTGTAAAAAAAGGACCTTTTTAATCGTATATTCATAAAAATGAAATTTTTTTTCACCTACTACTATGTTAATAAGAAGGTTGCTGCTGTTTAGCCCCAATAAGATTGTTAAATTCGGGGATTGCCTTCGAAAACGCAAGGTGCATGTCATCTGCGCCTTTCAATCGATTGCAACCTTTTGTTTTTATTGACACCAGAACCAAAACACTGCCGCGCAAAGATACGTAGGTAGTAGCAAATGGTTTTAGAACGGACATTGGGTGCTTGACAAGGAGTATCCTCTTCTTGACTTAAAGCAGTCCGAAACACGCCAAGATCTTTCGCGTGAAACTCAGTTCGTTTACAACAGTACGCAAAGATTACGTATTATTTTCTAATTGAATTCTCCACCCGTCAACAACAATGGGTCTTGTCAAGTTACTTGTTGACGGTGGCTCATCTTTGAATTTGTATTGATCTTTATTTGAAGGTAAAATGAAACTACTAGCTAGTAAGTAATATTTGTCCACCTACAATGTGCAAAAATGTTATTGACCGCGGTACGCCGCGAGCCCTCGGGCAGTCTGTAAGCATCTCCGGGCGCGAGCGCATGTCGCTTTCTGAAACTGTATTTTCACGTGTTTGTCGAAATAAACGTCTAAAGTGTGCTATCATCTTTTAATCAGCAACCTATAGTCTACAGTGCTTGGTTTTCGAGCCAGATCTGATGATTAGCCGCACTCCAATGAAGATGGTTAACACGCGTAGCACCACCCGTCGTGACAAAGATAACCTCTGTGAAGAAAATGCTACGTGTGAATTCACAGCCGGCCCATCGAATAGCGTCAAGACCGAACCTTGTCGGCTGCATGAAGTACCACCAACCGCAACATGCGCCAGCAGACCAGGCCCGTCTAGCAGCATCAAGTCTGGATCGTGTCCGCCTCCTAAAGTACCTTCGAAAGCTGCGTCGATCTGTTCCAAGCGATCGTGTGCTTCGTTCGAAGCGCGGTGGAAGAGTCTGTTGCTGGAAGCTGAAAAGAGAAAAGCTGAAATTAAGATGCAACTTATAGATAAGCAGCTAGAAGCAGACCTAGCTAACCTGGAGGAAGAACTTTACAGTCCACGCGATGGTAGTGAATCAGATGCACGTCGTGAAGTCGAGAACTGGATGGAGAAAAGCCAGCTGGAATTGGATAAGCAGGAAGTCCACGCAAGTGAACCTAATAAGGGCTTCCAGCACCCGCCGGTGACGAATACTGGCACTTTAAATGGCACAATTCAGATGCTGGCTGCTGCTGTGAAAAATCTAAGTACTCCCTCCGCTCAAGTAAACTCAGACTCGAAACTATTGAGCCGCTTAAGTACGCCCAAAGAGTTGCCAGAGTTTGCGGGTGACCCGTTGGACTGGCTTCAATTTAAGCAAAGTTACGAGGAGTCAACGACGTTGTGCAACTTCACCCAAAAGGAAAATCTATGGCGGTTAAGGAAATGCTTACGCGGACAAGCAAAAGAAGCCGTGTCAGCTTTGTTCATAAGTGCTACTTCACCTGAACGCATAATGTCAACCTTGGAGCTTCGTTTCGGCGACCCTGATAATATACTGTCTCGTCTAACTCAGGACCTTAAGAAAATACAACCCTTATCACAAGATTACCAAAAGGACATAGTGATATTTTCCGTGAAAGTGCAGAATTTCGTGGAAGCTGTACGAGCCGTCGGCAAGGAAGAATATATTCAAGGTATGAGTACAGTATCTACCATACTAGCTAAAATGCCGACAATACTCCTTTCTAAGTGGACAGATTACAGCTTTCCTATTATCCAAACTAAGCCTAATAAGTCACGATTAGAGATATTGTCTGAGTTTTTAAACGCCGAGGCTATTAAAGTATCTGCAACTGCGAATATCTATACATTAAATGCACGCACAGATACATATAAACAAAGGCAGACTGATATCAGCAACGCAAGGTCACATACTGTTTTATTGCTAGCTGAAAAACAAAGCGATGATATGCAGTGCCAGTTCTGTCATGCATCGAAACATAAGCTCGTTGATTGCAAGAAGTTCAGAAAAACATTATGCAAAGCGAGATGGCAATATGTTAAACGCTACGGCATCTGTTTCAAATGTTTGGAAGCAAAACACCTGAGAGATGCGTGCCCTGCGCCGGCCTGCGATAAGGATAACTGTGGCCGCGCGCATCACAACTTGCTTCACTATCCAAACAAACATAACACCGAGGATGCGCCGCAACAGGAGCCCGAGCAGTCGCAGCGTGAGTCAGCCACCGTGTCTACGGTCGAGACGGTTACGCATGTAAACTCGAGTGTGTGTAAAGTGCTTTTAAAAGTAGTGCCGGTACGTGTGTATACTAAAGACGGCGGTTATATCGACACAAGTGCGTTACTCGATGACGGTTCCACAGTGACTATGATAAGCGCCGAACTTGCCGATCGCGCCGGACTTCGCGGGCGCCGTGAATCGATGCATGTGTGCGGGCCGTGGAGTGATAACAAACTGGTTTGCGATACGACGGTGTTGGACTTGCGGCTATCTGGTATAGACAATAAGGTGTACTGTGTGAAAGCTCGTAGTGTTAAAGAATTAAACTTGCCAATACAAAAGTTGTCCGTAGTAAATTGTGACATGTTTGATCATTTGCAAAGTATTAAAAATACATTGTGTAACGTTGATACGAAGCCTGAAATCCTTATAGGGCAAGATAATTGCCAGCTGTTGTTACCTGTAAAAGTTGTGTTAGGTAAATCATATGAGCCGTCAGCAACACTCACACCGTTAGGCTGGAGCGTTCACGGCAGTGTAAACATACCTAAGGGGCCGCGCGGCGCGACCTGCGCCGGCACACCGGGACTAGACGACGCCAACGCTATTCTGCACGTCGCCGAGCTGCGCTCTGAGGAGCGGGAGCTGCGGGCGCTGCATGAGGAGGTACGTCGGGCGTTTACGCTCGAGGCGATGGGAGTGGCAGGTAAGCCTAGGGTTAACGTAGATGATGCTCGCGCTCTCGAGCAGCTTGAGCGGACTGTACAGCTGATTGACGGCAGATGGCACGTCGGTCTGCCATGGAGGAACCCCGATTGTACTATGCCTGACACTTATTGTAATGCTCTAAAAAGGTTAGAAGGGGTGGAACGAAAAATGAAGAAGGATACAGGATACGCTGAAAGGTATGCCGAAAGGATTGAACATTTATTAAGTAATTCTTTTGCTAGGGAACTTAAGAACTCTCAACGCACCGAAAGGACGTGGCACCTGCCACATTTTGGCGTTGATAACCCGAACAAAAGGAAACTGCGTCTTGTGTTTGACGCTGCTAATGAAGTTGAAGGTTTGTGCCTGAATGATTATTTGTTAAAGGGACCTGACCTACTTACCTCACTATTCGGTATAATGCTTCGATTTAGGGAGGATCGCATAGCCGTGACAGGTGACATACAGGATATGTTTCTACGAATTAAAATCTTATTGTCTGATCAAGACGCTCTGAGGTTCTTGTGGAGGGACAGCTCTGATGATCCAGTACGTACCTACGCAATGACGTCACTTATATTTGGCGCGAAGTGTTCGCCCTTCGTAGCGCAATTTGTGAAAAATAAAAATGCGCAGCGGTATGAGTCATCCATGCCAGCTGCAGTAGATGCCATAGTAAACTCTCATTACATGGATGACTACATACAAAGCTTACCCGATGAGAAAACAGCTATCGATATGGTACATAACATTTCGCATATCCACAAAGAAGGCGGTTTTCACATGCGTAACTGGACTAGTAACAGTGTAGCTGTACTAGACTCCGTTCCAAAGGAAACACTAGGTACTGAGGCCGTAAAGTTTAAGATTGATCAGCAATGTGATGGCGAGCGTACGCTGGGACTTATTTGGTATCCGAGTACGGACGAGTTGGCGTTCGATGTCTCGTTCAAGCGCATTCCCGAGGCTATTATGCAGGGTAAGGAAAGGCCAACCAAAAGAATTATGCTTCGTGTTGTAATGTCTATTTATGACGTGTATGGGTTTTTGTCTCCCTTCACTATCCAAGGTAAAATCATGCTGCAGGCTACCTGGCGGTCGAAGATTGGCTGGGACGATGCCATTCCTAAGGATTTATATTGTAAGTGGCTCAAATGGATTGAATTACTCCAGTTAATTGATAAGATTCGCATACCGCGTTGTTATCAGAGCATTCCTGTATGTGCGAGCGAGACAAAAGATGAACCTGCCTCCAGTGCCGCCGTAGCCCCGCCACTCGATGATGCTACGAAATTGACTACGAACGCGTCTAGGCGAGTGGCCGGCTACGAGAAATGCTACGACATGAGATCCGCTGATACGAAAAACTCGCCGCCGCACACGGAATGTTATAGAATCCTACAGTTCCATGTATTTAGTGACGCTGGACAACAGGCGCTGTGTGCGGCCGCATACTGGCGATGGATTTCTAGCGATAATAAAATATGCGTTGCATTAGTCGCGAGTAAATGTCGAGTTGCGCCGGTCAAACCAGTAACTATGCCACGTCTTGAGCTTCAGGCAGCGTTACTGGCCGCAAGGCTAGCTCACACTATTGCTACGGAACATAAGTTGAAACCCGAGCAACGGTATTTTTGGTGTGATTCTACCACCGTGTTGCACTGGTTGCGTAACAATACGCGTACGTATAAAGCTTTTGAAGCAAACCGACTTGGGGAAATCGATGACCTTACCGGTGTCTCGGAGTGGCGATACGTGCCTACGAAACTCAACATAGCTGATATAGCGACACGAGATGTTTTTAATTATGATTGTTTTGTTAATGAGTGGTTTCGAGGCCCTCAGTTTTTGTACGAGGATACTACCTGCTGGCCTCACGATGTTGTAGAACCTGAAAATAAAGAATTGATTAATTTGGTAACAAATTGTACAGAAGGTATAAATAAAAGTTCAGACTTACCTGTTCCTGACGCGAAGGTTTTTTCTTCGTGGCTCCGTTTGCTGAGGTCTGCTGCCGCGGTTCTTAAATTCATAAATAAATGCAGGAAACTTACCAGTGTCGATGAAAGCGTGATGATGAAGCAAGCAGAGTGTCTGCTGTTGAAAAAGGCTCAAGTGGACTCATTTGGCGCTGAAATTAATCTTCTAAAATGTGGTAAGTACATTCCGCGCGACAGCAGACTACGCAATTTATCGCCATATCTAGATGAGCAAGGGCTTCTTCGTGTAGGCGGCCGTATTGATGCCGTTTCTGATGTTGCATTGGAAACCAAACGACCTTACATCATTGATGGACGTCACCCAATTACTAAGCTCATAGTCAGGCATTACCACGTAAAGGCAGCACATGGTAATCAAGAAGCTGTTGTGAACCATTTGAAGCAGATGTACTGGGTAATCAGAATACGTCCAGCAGTTAAGGAAGTTGCGTCTAAATGTTTCTTTTGCAGATTGCGTAGAGTCAAACCAGCTGTTCCTAGAATGGGTGACTTACCTGAGGCGAGGATGGCGCACCATCAGCGACCGTTTACCTTCTGTGGCATTGATCTCTTCGGTCCAATGGAGGTCGTGGTAGGCAGACGACGCGAAAAAAGGTATGGTGTCTTGTTTACATGCCTCACGATCCGCGCGATCCATATTGAAGTGGTGCATTTCCTGACTACTGATTCTCTTATCATGGCTCTTCGCCGCATGTCCTGTCGAAGAGGTTGGCCACGTTTCATATACTCGGACAATGGGACTAATTTGCGAGGCGCTGACGTGGAGCTCAGTAAGGCGATGCAGGAACTCGATGACGATGCCCTTAGAATGGAAGCAGTGAACAATGGGGCGCTGTGGACCTTTATTCCCCCAGCCAGCCCGCATTGGGGTGGGGCATGGGAACGTCTTATTCGCAGCGTTAAGTCCTCACTTCGTGTTATACTCAAAGAACGAGCTCCTAAGGACGAAGTGTTGAGGACCCTCTTGGTCGAAGTTGAGAATATTGTCAACGGTCGCCCGCTGACCCATGTTTCAGTTGAGCCTGGCAGTGCTGAGTCAATAACGCCAAATCACTTTCTCATTGGTTCATCTAGCAACTTACCTATAGCAGGAGTTTTTGATGACTCGGACTTGTTTCTGAGAAAGCAATGGCGGCAGGCGCAGAGGCTAACCGACATGTACTGGCAACGTTGGCTCAAAGAGTACTTGCCAACTCTTGTCCCTAGAACCAAGTGGCACCAGGAGCAGAACCCTTTGAAGGTAGGTGATCTTGTTTTCATTGCAGATCCAGACTGGCCTAGAAATACTTGGCCTCGAGGCATAATAGATAAGGTGCTTCCAGGCAAGGACGGTCGAGTACGGGTCGTGGAAGTGCGAACTTCACGAGGTGTCTTGCGTAGATCTGCGGCGCGCGTCGCCCCTATTCCTTTAAGTTTAGAGTGCTGACCCAGCACTGGGGTGGGGAGTGTTGACGGTGGCTCATCTTTGAATTTGTATTGATCTTTATTTGAAGGTAAAATGAAACTACTAGCTAGTAAGTAATATTTGTCCACCTACAATGTGCAAAAATGTTATTGACCGCGGTACGCCGCGAGCCCTCGGGCAGTCTGTAAGCATCTCCGGGCGCGAGCGCATGTCGCTTTCTGAAACTGTATTTTCACGTGTTTGTCGAAATAAACGTCTAAAGTGTGCTATCATCTTTTAATCAGCAACCTATAGTCTACATTACTACACAATAAAAAATGTACAGACCATAAAATGATTATCCCTTTGGAATAGAACGACAAAAGCGAGATGTCACTAGCAGCAAACTGTGTGATAAAAAAAGATGGGAGATGCGAAGTAGCAGAACCGTTTTTAGCAGCTGTCAGTCAGTTCGGAAGCCTATAAAAGCTCGCTGAAAATTTCTCTCATTTGAGTTTTTGAAAATTTATGTGAAGTTGTGTATATTTTGATAAAATATTTATGTTGAAACATGGTCACTTGATCGGTGATTTATTGTTGTTTTATTACAGCGGAATAACCCAACAAATAATCATTCGACAGGTAAATTAGTCCAAATCGAAGCCTCTTAATATACGACTTATATTTACCAATGCGCTTCAAATTTTAATTACGCAGTTTGATTATTCTATTCTACAAACGTTAATTTACGTAAAAAGTAAAGACAGTAAAACACAGGGAATGTATATACGAATATTTTATATAATGAAATAATATTTAGTTTTACACGAGAGCTGCATGTTCAATATTTAGTGTCGGCTGTTATCATGCAGTAAACTAATATGTTTAAAAAGAAAGGTTATCTCATTTAAAGCTACAAATGTTACTTACTGACATCTTTAATCGGTTTCGTTTGAAAGCTTTGACTTGTCCTTCTATTTCGATAGGAATATTAATTTTATGGTACAGACAGACTTACCACGATAAGAAGACCCCAGGATAAGAATCCCTGCCGTATATTAAAGTATTGTGTTTTATTCAGAGATGGTACTGTGAATCCTTGATATCAGATAAAATACAAAGTGAATATTGAACAATCGCGAGGGAGAAGCACACTTTTGCCGAAAAAGTCGTTTGTTATGTAGGAACTAATACCGCCGATCTTCTCGTTGCACAGTGCGTAATCAAGCTTAGCGCCTGGTTGTCTGTGGTATACTTCTGCTGACTGAGTCGTTTGTGATGTACTAACATCGCCGTGCTTCTCGATAGCTACTTGCAAGTGGCACAGAGCGTCGTCAAGCATGCCACGTAGTCGGCAACTCAGCGCTGTCATATGCAGCGAGGCCGCGCACTCGCCCGCCTCCAGTACCGCGC
This sequence comes from Pyrausta purpuralis, assembly GCA_963924145.1. NCBI lineage: Eukaryota > Metazoa > Arthropoda > Insecta > Lepidoptera > Crambidae > Pyrausta > Pyrausta purpuralis. Next base: position 10,568,304 of record OZ001656.1, read on the forward strand.
GGTACAGGCACACTTCTGCCAGCTGTTGAGGGAAAAGAAATTGTTTTCTTTTATAAGTACCTTAAAATTATAAGAGTATGGTCTTCAAGTTAAAGAATTTCGGTATAGTGGGATAACATGGTTCGATACGGATAAGATTAAGAATTTATTTAAATGGCTGGTTTGGTCAATTAATAGTTAAACGCTATCAACATTCTGCCCTTTTTCCAATTTTCTAATCATTTGATTGGTTACCGCGCGTGTTTTGAAGAAGTATTTATTCTAAGTATATCATTGTAAGGCTTCGGTTTGGTCATTGTGGCAATATTGTGGTGTACTGTACAAAAATATATAGTGCTTTATTTTTAGCTCGCCGCTAATAGATTTTACCCCGTTCAGTTATTGTGTTTTGACCCGTGCCATCCTTGGAAACCTTCAGCTAAATTAAATAGGTATGAATATGTTTCAGGAATTTAAAAAAAGGTGAAAAGAATGCGCGTAGTAAAATAATTATAAAAGAAAAAACATTGTCGCAAATGGAAATCGTAACCTATTATATTATATAACTCTTGTACATATTCGACTCTTGTCAAGATACAATAGATAGACATACGCATTATCATATCGTTGTGGTAGGCGGATGTCAAAAACTTATGTGCTTCTTTATGGTATAAAGAAGTGCGCTTCTTTATACCATAAAGAAGCACATAAGTTAGTACCATAAAGAAGTACATATACCAATGTAATCGCAATCAAACTGAAACTAAACTAACATCCAAAGCTCTCAACCGCAGCAGAATATCAGCAGCGCCGTAGTAAGGGTTGGTCCCAGGGAGCAGTGGTGTGGGGTCCCACCAGTCGCCCAGCTCGTTCTCCCACGATCTGACCCCGACGTCTTCTATCCAGCCGTCTGCGTGAGTCCTAGCCAGAAGAAAACAGAAGACAGAATCGCTTTAAAGGCGGTGTCTTCAGAAAACCATATTGCTACGTTTCATGGTGTAGAGTATCGTTGGTAAGGTATTTTAAAAATAATGAGGGTGTTGGTATTTTCCTATGATTTTGTTTCTACATTTTATAAATACCAGTTTATAACAGTTTATGACGACCCGTCTGGTGTAGTGGTTGAGAAATCGCCCACTACGCAGCGGGTTGCGGGTGCGATCCTCGCACAATACAAACATTTGTGTGCGTGAACATGTCTGTTTGTATTGGTCTGGGTGTTTTCTATGTATATCATGTATGTATTTACAAACAAAAAGTATTCAAGTATTACTTATATCCGTTGTCTGGCACCCATAACCCAAGCTTTGAGTAGCTTACTTTGGGACTAGATGGCGATGTGTGGGAATGTCCAAAGGATATTTATTTATTTATTATTATAAATTGTCGCAGCATCCAGCTTCCATGGTTACACAGCGTGTGGTGTGTCCTAGGAGCAAAATGGTTATTTTTTATCAATGATTCCACAAAGTAGACGTTTTTACCTTGACCTGGTCTTAGTGCTCTAAAATGCTTTCACTTAGATAAATTGTAATGCAATGTCATAATCTCTAATTAATGTACATCAAAATCGCTAACTTGTTGTAGTAAATGACAATGTCAAGTTCTATGACTGGACACATTTGTTTGCAATACATTACTGGTTCGTTTTACTATGTAAAAAAAAACTATTAAGAATCGATTACTAGTTACTTGAAGGGCCTGCATTAAAATGTTTTGCTCCTATGACATGTCGCTCCCTGTATGATACGCACGGGCCAGCACAGTTACCAACAAACAGTATCTACTAGGATGGTACTTGCCTTGGTACGTAAGAACTAAACTCACACGTATATAATAAACCAACCTCAAAAGTATATACACTTATAATCTAGTTATAATAAGAATAGACCTATCACTGTCCGGTGAAAAAAGTGTGCTAAAATAGACTGTATTGACATGAAATGGATGAACGCGGGTGTGTAAGCAGGGAAGCGGGGGAAACGGGATATGCTTAACAGGTTCATTCTCAAGATAACTACGTAGAAAAACTAAAATTGTAGTGGTGGGTGATGTTACTTTCGGCGATACTGCATAACTTGATCAGCCATGTGGAACAGTTCGCGTTTGGTGTAGTACGCGCTGGCGATAACGTAGCCTGTTAGCCAGAACGGATGCAGGCCCAGAAGAGCAACGAAAAATGGTTCAGCCGCTTCTGGGTCGTCCTCGTACAGTGTGCAGCCCTTTGCCACGAGGCTGTCAACCAAGAACAAGTAAATATGCTGTTTCGTTCAACCTGTAAGTCTTTCTTAGATGCATACATGCGTAAAATAAAGCCTTCGTAAGCTTAGCAATACTGAAACTACTAATGTAGCAAAAAAAAGCATTTTTGCGAAGAATTTTATGTTTAAGAAGGAATGTTACGCACAAAAAACGCTATTCTATTCTAATCTACTGCTTCAAAAATATATTGCATTAAAGCTGAAAAAGATCAGTTAATTTTACCAACTGTATACCTGAGCGGATGGCGAGGATCTAAAACAATGGACTTGTTGATGCAGACGTTGGCCCAATCTCGGTCTACTTCACGTAGACATGTTGACAGCTCTCGCCAACTGTCCGCGCAACGAGGCTGTTGTACAACTACCTGAATCGGAGGTGATATGTAGTAATAGTATTGGTCTAAAAAGCTTTGAGAATCAGAAGGTAGCTAATTCTGACTCAGAATGAGTACATTAAATCAAATTTTCTGATATCAACTCTCTTGTGGTTTAATTTGGAATATGTACTACCACGAATCTTAGTGTCAAATAAGTAAACTTTTATGTTTAGCGTCTGTTACTTTATATTTGTGTACATATGTGGAAGCCATATTCGATCGTATAATGAATGTCTAACATTAACATAGGTACAGCGGTAATCTAGGGACTAATATCACCTGTAAATACAACTCTAGTGCATGGGCGTTGTCTTGCATATGCCTAGCATTTCGAGCGGCCCTCAGCGTATGATTTAGTTCGTGTCGATGAAGATTCCCTACCAGGGTGCTATTGGCGAGCCGCGTGAGGCAGGCGTGAGACATCATAAGCATTTCCTGAAACAATTATGTGCTATCAACGGATACAACTTCTATTTCTATTTTATCGTCTTCGAGTGATGTGTGTGTGGTATACATGCGGCAAGTGAATACCACGTAAATAGCAATAGCAAGTCGGCTTTACTCTTGCGATTTTGAATTTGGATCAGACAGACAGGTACCGGACAGGCAATTCTAATAGTGTATCCACACGGTGCCCGGTGGCTATGAAGACGGCAAACTTCCATTAACTGTCAGATACTATGGCATGGCCGCCGGGAGGTGAGGATACATCATAAGATCAATTACATAAAAAGGAGAACATCACAAACTTCAAACGTTTCGTCTGACTTTAGAAACTCCTGCACCACAAAGTTGTTGTTGACGTAGACAGCTGCATCAAGGCAGCATGACGTGATCAGTTCCACGCGAGTCCTCGTCTCGCTTAGCTGGCGGTTGAAGGCGCAGAACTCCGTCATCCCTGAAGGTGTCACCCTGATATTAGATGTATTGCATCTCTGGATACCGCAAAACTAAGAAGACGAATGAAGCCTGTTTAATTGCATAGTAGGTGACTTTGCAAGTTGCTGCCAAATTATAGTCGTTAAATGAGATTATCAACTCCAACAATGATCTTATTCACTCATCCGCCATCGTTCGAATCTTTTCTTTCTGACTCTCCATACATTATTGCCAACGTAGCCGACTGATTTTGTACGGGGCATCTGATTTTTTTTTATTTAGGATTTCAAATATTTTTTATTTAATAAAAATAAATGACCCCATAGTAAAACGTGAGGCAACACCTTGTATTCTACACTCGTTTATGGACATTGTGTATGAGCCACTGGCTGCAATCGCCGCATCTATCACACATAGACGGAAAATATGTATATATCTATATGGCTCTGGGAAACATTTATCCTAAAACCAATCAACCATACTTACCATAATGTGGGACTCGCCGCAATGAGAGTTCGGCGTACCGGAAAGTTGATTGCAACTCCCTGTCCTGCTGTCCTCGACCCGTGGTTTCTCTTTTAGACGGACGTTGTTCCATTTGGTGGAGCATGTCGCTTATTTCTATGCTAAAAGTTTAATGTAAGAAGGCAATAATGGAGCAGCGAGAAAGATCACAGAGAGAAATTTTAATTAATTCAAGAGTAAAAATAAGTGCACGTTGCAAGTTACATTTCGCGATTTATGGAGATACGATGATAATAGTTTTTAGCGGGTATGATGATTTGTGATTAATGATCAGAATATAAAGGTATTTCTCGTCTTACTCGTTAACTGTATTACCTGGTGATAGGGGTAGGAATAACTGCTTTCTTCAGTGGTCTTGCGAGTCTGACTTCAACGATGATGAAGGCGCAGTTGTCATCGGAGCCTGTGGGTCGCGAACCGACATTTGTGCTTGTGCTCGTTCGACCTGAACTGGCAGCTCTGAAATGAGTAGCTATTGTAAAAATAACTAATTGAATTGCATTGCATTCCCGATAGTGAAGTCGGTCTGATGACAGTGACTATCCCAGAGACTTTCAACCGCCTGAGTAAGTTGGTAGGTTTCTAGGGGAGTCTAGAGTGGTTGGATTCGAAGAACATGCACAATATTTTAACTAAGCAGCTAAATAAGTGCCGGTATAGCACAGTTATGTAAATACTACAGGAATGAGATAGATGCCCTAATGGTGACAGCTTCTAATTAGAAAAAAATTTGGAGATGGCTTGTTCAATAAACTGAAAGGTTTTTGTACTTCGCTTTTGTACTGCTGGCGGAGGTGCAAGTAGCCGCGTTTGGGGTGAGCAGCAGATCACAACCACATTTCTCCATCATCGTTAAAGAATTCACCCAGTGTAGTGGGACTGCCATCCGGACATTGTCCTCTGAGAAAATAAAAATAGTCATTTAACTAGCCAGATAAATAAATATAAGTATGAGCCAGACAATACACCAATTATTTGGTTTCGAAACAAGGCAATTTATTCCTTGTGTTACGAAGTACTAGTCAACGATTATGACGCGCAGGGGCGTCTCCCATAAATACTTAATTACCTCTAACATCCATCCATGATAAAGATGAAATAAGAAACCAAAAATTTGCGCACGGGCGGGACTTGAACCAGCAACCTTTTGCTGACCGGTCCAAACACTCTTACCAATTGAGCTACCGTGCTATCAGTCCGACCCTGCGAAATTTGTGGTCTCTTATGAAAACGTCAATTGCGTGACGCTTAGCGCCATCTAACCGTCTGTTTATGAAAAAGATGGCCCAAGCAGTTATTTTTATCAATATAAAATAGAACACTGTGAGTGTTAAAAACATTCTAAATCATCCATCCATGACTTATCCATACACATGTGGAGGTTATAACCCAGCTACCCCCACCGGCCTCGCTTTCACAGAGGGTATCTGGGAATTCGTAACCCAGCAGCCACCGCTGCCTCACTTCAAGGGAGAAACGGGGCAAGGAGACACGGTGGCAACTGGGACATATTCTTTTACAAATTCCCAGTTGCCCCCAGTGGGGCGAAGCCAATGGGGGCTACAGGGAAAACCTAACTGTTTGTGCTTATCACACAAGCATTCGTCGCTTGCAGAATGCGAACTCGCGATTGCTGCATGCTGACTACTGAAGTCAGGAGCGCTAAACACCGCACCTAACGTATTGTCAAAGTTAGTAGTCTCTCAAATTTAATTAAATAAAATACATATATTTACGTAATAACTCTGCGCAATGTGAAGAAGACCATGCCATTGGATGACAATAAAATTCTTGGATAAAAATAAAATTTAGTGCAGAATCTGTAAATAGGTCCTTGTGTTCTCCCAAATGAAACCTAACTTACTGTGTGCAACAATATGCAATCTCAAAAGCCTTACCTCCAGGGTAGAGTAAGTGGAAGAGATTGAGGAAGGCCATAAGGCTGTGGCCGCTGTTCTCCTCGCCGTAAACGTGCACTTCAAAGGGCCAGCAGTACCGGCGCAGGTGCTCCCATATCCACTCATCCTGATTCAGCATAAGGGTACGGTGGAATGAGCCCCATACGATCGTATCTTTAACGAAACAAGTTATAAAAGTATCGGTTCTTATGTAATTTTATTAAGGTCATGTTATGAGCTTTTTTATACTAAACTTTTGTTGTTCAGAGCTTCTAAACAAAGCTTTGGCATGACAATTATACTCACATTCATAAAGATGAAATAAGAAACCAAAAATTTGCGCACGGGCGGGACTTGAACCAGCAACCTTTTGGCAAACCGGGCCAAACGCTCTTACCAATTGAGCTACCGTGCTGTCAGTCCGACCCGGCGAAATTTGTGGTTTCTTATGAAAACGTCAATTGCGTGACGCTTTAGCGCCATCTAGCCGTCTGTTTATGAAACAGATGACCCAAGCAGTTATTCTTTACAGAATAAATTCAACTTGGAAATTGATGTCGCTTCGCTATCAAATGCTTTAGAACGTTTTTTTTTTTAACACTCACAGTGTCATATTTTATATTCATAAAGATGAAATAAGAAACCAAAAATTTGCGCACGGGCGGGACTTGAACCAGCAACCTTTTGGCAAACCGGGCCAAACGCTCTTACCAATTGAGCTACCGTGCTGTCAGTCCGACCCGGCGAAATTTGTGGTTTCTTATGAAAACGTCAATTGCGTGACGCTTTAGCGCCATCTAGCCGTCTGTTTATGAAACAGATGACCCAAGCAGTTATTCTTTACAGAATAAATTCAACTTGGAAATTGATGTCGCTTCGCTATCAAATGCTTTAGAACGTTTTTTTTTTAACACTCACAGTGTCATATTTTATATTCATAAAGATGAAATAAGAAACCAAAAATTTTGCGCACGGGCGGGACTTGAACCAGCAACCTTTTGGCAAACCGGGCCAAACGCTCTTACCAATTGAGCTACCGTGCTGTCAGTCCGACCCGGCGAAATTTGTGGTTTCTTATGAAAACGTCAATTGCGTGACGCTTTAGCGCCATCTAGCCGTCTGTTTATGAAACAGATGACCCAAGCAGTTATTCTTTACAGAATAAATTCAACTTGGAAATTGATGTCGCTTCGCTATCAAATGCTTTAGAACGTTTTTTTTTTAACACTCACAGTGTCATATTTTATATTCATAAAGATGAAATAAGAAACCAAAAATTTGCGCACGGGCGGGACTTGAACCAGCAACCTTTTGGCAAACCGGGCCAAACGCTCTTACCAATTGAGCTACCGTGCTGTCAGTCCGACCCGGCGAAATTTGTGGTTTCTTATGAAAACGTCAATTGCGTGACGCTTTAGCGCCATCTAGCCGTCTGTTTTTGAAACAGATGATCCAAGCAGTTATTCTTTACAGAATAAATTCAACTTGGAAATTGATGTCGCTTCGCTATCAAATGCTTTAGAACGTTTTTTTTTTTTTTAACACTCACAGTGTCATATTTTATATTCATAAAGATGAAATAAGAAACCAAAAATTTGCGCACGGGCGGGACTTGAACCAGCAACCTTTTGGCAAACCGGGCCAAACGCTCTTACCAATTGAGCTACCGTGCTGTCAGTCCGACCCGGCGAAATTTGTGGTTTCTTATGAAAACGTCAATTGCGTGACGCTTTAGCGCCATCTAGCCGTCTGTTTATGAAACAGATGACCCAAGCAGTTATTCTTTACAGAATAAATTCAACTTGGAAATTGATGTCGCTTCGCTATCAAATGCTTTAGAACGTTTTTTTTTTTTTAACACTCACAGTGTCATATTTTATATTCATAAAGATGAAATAAGAAACCAAAAATTTGCGCACGGGCGGGACTTGAACCAGCAACCTTTTGGCAAACCGGGCCAAACGCTCTTACCAATTGAGCTACCGTGCTGTCAGTCCGACCCGGCGAAATTTGTGGTTTCTTATGAAAACGTCAATTGCGTGACGCTTTAGCGCCATCTAGCCGTCTGTTTATGAAACAGATGACCCAAGCAGTTATTCTTTACAGAATAAATTCAACTTGGAAATTGATGTCGCTTCGCTATCAAATGCTTTAGAACGTTTTTTTTTTTTTAACACTCACAGTGTCATATTTTATATTCATAAAGATGAAATAAGAAACCAAAAATTTTGCGCACGGGCGGGACTTGAACCAGCAACCTTTTGGCAAACCGGGCCAAACGCTCTTACCAATTGAGCTACCGTGCTGTCAGTCCGACCCGGCGAAATTTGTGGTTTCTTATGAAAACGTCAATTGCGTGACGCTTTAGCGCCATCTAGCCGTCTGTTTATGAAACAGATGACCCAAGCAGTTATTCTTTACAGAATAAATTCAACTTGGAAATTGATGTCGCTTCGGTATCAAATGCTTTAGAACGTTTTTTTTTTTTTAACACTCACAGTGTCATATTTTATATTCATAAAGATGAAATAAGAAACCAAAAATTTTCTTCATTGGTAAGAGCGTTTGGCCCGGTTTGCCAAAAGGTTGCTGGTTCAAGTCCCGCCCGTGCGCAAATTTTTGGTTTCTTATTTCATCTTTATGAATATAAAATATGACACTGTGAGTGTTAAAAAAAAACGTTCTAAAGCAATTATACTCACAGTCACAGATTTGTACTTAAAAATTCATCGTCATTATGTCAAGTGCTACACTAATGCAACACAATAAATTATGGAAAAGCCTTCACCACGGAAGTGACAAAGTTTAATTTACACGATAAAAAAAACGACGCTGTGGAAAAAGATACTCACGATCTTTATGTTCTTCAGATACACAGTACTTAAGATCTATGTTGTCTTCATTAATTATAGACTCCCAATCGGAAACAAACTTCACGTCTCCTTTTGTGAACACATCGTCGCCCATTCGAAGGCTTTCCCACTTAGGGTAGAAACCGAGAGGGTTAAATCTCTTTGGTACACTGTAACCTTGGTTGAACATAACAAGGCCAGTGTTCTGCAAAACGACAGACCATTTTCTTTGTTTTGTACATAAAAGGTTGATCAAAGTAATAAGCGTAATAAATTTTAATAACATTTGATTTAGATCTACCATGCATAAGTTGTCGGGAACCTTCAAATAAGAGTATTTTATTCTCATATACCTGTATGCGAAAGTGTGTTACATACATAGTATAGTTTTCACGTGATAACTTAACGATTTCAATGAATCTTCCAGACATGGAACGGGTGCTGGACATCCAAAATTCACGCAGATAAAATGATAGGGTTAATCCACGATTTTATCTGCGGAATTTTTCCTTGGGTATTGAAGAAGAAGTTTTTTTTTACCATTTCGTTACTAAGGGGTGTTTTGGACGCTGCCGTGTAGACATACTCGTCATCATAGGGTAGTTGCATGTTGTAAGCCGCTAGTAGTGTCACTTTCATGTAGTTAGCGCTCTTAAGGATTGTGTGGTGGCGCTCGTTTTCAGGATTACGGTCTACCGACATCTCTAACGTGAGCAGAGGGAGGTTTTCCCAGCTTTTGGTTTGCATTACGGGCAGAGGTATCATTGGTTCCATTCGTTTTTGAACGCACATCTTATTTCTTTCTGCAAGATGAGCGTGCGAATTTAATTTGTGTGAATTGAAATTTCTTTGGGAGATAGTTTTTATTACTTACCTCTAAATATTGGTAAGATGTCGACATTGCAACAGCTGATATCGCAAATAGGTTCGACGCTAGTGCTGGATCTATGTGAATCAATGTTGATCCTCGGAGTCACAGTTTTGCTCGCGTTTGCCTCTATACTTTTTAACGGCTGAATGTTAACTGGAAGAAAAGGATATTATTATGTGTTTACTGCACTTACTGAGCAACTTTCAATTACATGTCACGTAATGTTGACTTAAAGGAGCCAAAATATAGGATACAAACCCATCACTGCTCATGAGCTGTAATGAGAATGAATTGAATTGATTATATAATACGAATTAACTTATGCGTTAATAAAGCACACTGCGTGCGTTTTAGTAAAAAAAAGTAAGAAAAGAAGACAAATTATACAGGGTGTAATGTATGCCAAAAGAAAATTACTTAATGGGATCATTAGCTATAATTTCATGCTTTTAATATTTTTGGCTTAATTGATATTTTTATTTATGGTTTTAATGAAAAATATCCAAAATTTGGAATTCCAATCAATTTTTTTAAAACTGTCATTGTTTTTCTGCATAATAATTGTGTATGTTATTGTGCATTATTTTGCGGTTTTACTTACATCAAAATGCAAGCCATCAAGATTTTTTTTATTTCTTCTTCTTCCTAGCAACTGTCCCGTATGGTGACGGGGTCTGCTTTCCGACTATTCTTCCTCCACTTTGCCCTATCCTGGACGTCACTTTCGGTTAAGTCGCAGCTTTCTAGGTCTTTCTTAATGAGACTCAACCACCGCAGTTTAGGCCTTCCTCTTCGCCTTTGACCCGGCAGTTTTTGGTTGAGTACTACATCGCCGATGTAATCAGGTGGTCTCTTTTTTACGTGTCCAAACCATCGCAGCCGCATTTTTTTTATTTACTTATTTATTTTTAGCTCCGAAAATTTTGCTGATTTATCGACCCTGGTCACAATCTGCTGCATACAAAATTCGCACAAAAATAACAGTTTTTCTAATAGAAAGATACGTGAAACTTTCCTACAAAAACTAGTTATGGGGTGAATTTTGTATGCAGCAGTGAATATGAGATAATTTTTGGAGTTATTTGAATGTTTTTATAACAAACTAGCGGTCCCCCGCGACTTCGTCCGCGCGTTTTGAGTTTGCTCCCTCCCCTCCCGTCGCAGCGTCATGTTTTATATCCTAAAGCCTTTCTCGATAAATAAGCTTTCCAACACAGAAATATTTTTTCAAATCGGTCCAGCAGTTCCTGAGATAAGCGCGTTCAAACAAACAAACTCTTCAGCTTTATAATATATTAGCGCAAGCGCACGTTGTACTTAAGCTGCGAACATTATTTTGGTGCGGAGTTATGTTAAAACTGTGATAGCTCCTAAGATATTTATTGGAATCAAATGATATAAAGCGCAACTTTGTTCTAAATGAAATGCTCATGATGATGAATGTATTTATTTTGATAAGAATAAATACCTGTGTGTATAATACACCTCTAAAAAGAATGCATTATTTTTTTACAAATTTATTAACATAAAAAAGGTTGTAGCAAGTCAACCATAAAAGATAGACATATGCTGTCGCGGACTTTATTATAGAACTCTTAATGCTGAACAATCCTGTCATACATGATTTTTGTGTAACTTAAGCGGTTTTTGCAGCGTATGCAGCGGAAGCTCTCAAAAGGAATATCTTGCTCCCGTTTTCGCAACATTTTTCATTTCTGCTGTGGTCTTATGAGTTGTATCTTTATGTTATATAGCCTAAAGCCTTCCTCGATAAATGGACTATCCAACGTAAAAATATTTTTTCAAATCGGGCCAGTAGTTTTTGAGATTAGCGCGTTCAAACAAACAAACAAACAAACAAACTCTTCAGCTTTATAATATTAAATATAGTATAGATGACATACTTTTTTAATAAGCACAGTTTACAGAAATTTTCATGAAGTCTTACGAGTTCAGTCGAGGTTTTTTTATGTTTTAGAGGCATATAAATTTGCAGATCATTTAAGAAAATTATGTTCCGTTACTTTGCAAGTACATAAATAAAACTGGCCAAGTGCGAGTCGGACTCGCACACTAAGTTTCCGTGCCAACTTTAACTGAATTAGAGATCCACTTACTTCCACTTAGCCAAAATACCACAATATTTTGTTGACAGCAATATATAATTATGTTTTTCATAGTATTTGTATGAATAACAAAGTTATGTTTACGGTTATTGAAAATGTGCTCTGTCTCAAAAACTAATAGTTCGATATCGTTCAAACCAATTTTCGATGAAAGTTTTTGTCAAGATCTATATCATGTATTTTTTAATTAACACTCGCTTAGTTTCTAAGTTTGATGGAGGCGTCCCCACTTTACCACTTTGGAAGCGTCTGTCTCTTGAACGTTAGACTCGTACAGAAAATGGTTTTAGTAACCTCGACGTCATTTTAAAAGACCTATCCATAGACACTCTACACGCATAGGTTTTTAAAAAAATAAGGTTCTAGTTTCATGTATGGGACCCCCCCTTAACTGTGTAATACTAGTAGTTTCAGAATAAAGTGGCTGTGACATACGGGCAGACAGATATACAGACAGACTTGACGAAACCATAAGGGTTTCGTTTTTTGACATTCAGCTCTCCCTTCCGCGCCTCCGTCTTTTAAATTACACATAAGTATCGGGCAGACTAGTACCACGGCGAAGGAATACGGCGAGTCGAGGTCAACTCAAATTTGTTTTTCTTTTTGAACCTCAATCTCAATGGTATACAATTTGTTTGGCGTTGTTCATAGGTCTTGTAAAATTCGGTATTTTTAATTATCGGGTTTTAAATCTTTCGGTATATTAAACTTTCGGTCTTATAAACAGTCGGTATTTTAATATTCGTCATTTTGGTATTCGGTGTTCTTACTTATAGGTCTTATAAGATTCAGTATTTTGTATTTTCGGGATTTTAAACTTTCGATAATATAAACATTCGGCATTTTATATTCGCAATTCCGTTCATAGGGATTATGACATTCGGTATTTTCAAATTCGGCATTGTAATGTCTCTTTAAAAATAATATGCAAAAAACAATTATAGATACAAAAATATGATTCGAATACTGAAATTCGGAAATTTTGCATGAAAACCATAAAAAAACATTTAAAAAATACACCGGGCAAAAAAATAAAATGTAAAGGTAGAAAATGATAGCTAATGCCCCTCATTTTTTGACGTTATCCTTTGGCACATAATGAACCAAACACCCTGTATAAACTTTTGGTATCACTCGTGATTTTAGATAGCGCCCATGCCGTAAGACACTATACCCTTCGTGGATAATCTACTAAAAAGAAACCTTTCGAGCTATTAATACGAATTGTTGCTACTTTATTCGGCTTGAAATAACATTATTATTATGAGCCCATAGTGTCCCACTGCAGGGCAAGGCCTCCCTACCCCTTTTCCATTCTCCACGATTTTGGGCAACTGCCTTCCAGTCCCTGTCAAATGAGTCCAGCTCGTCACGCCATCTTTTTCTGGGTCTACCACGTGGCCGCCTTCCATTTAAGGGGATCCACTCGGTGCATATTTTGGCTCAGAGGTCATCCGACATTCGGCTTACGTGACCAGCCCAGTCCCACTTTAGTTGAGCAGCTTTTCGGGAGACGTCGGTGATAAGCGTCTTAGAGCGTAATGTGGTGTTCCGGATTCGGTCAGTCAGTTTTACCCCCAGTATACTGCGCTCCATTGCTTTCTGACAAACCTTTAGGCTGGACCTCTGACGATCGGTCAAAGATCATGTTTGAGCGCCATACGTGAGGACAGGGAGAATGCACATGTCCATGATTTTACGTTTCAGGCATAGTGGTGAATTACCCTTTAAAAAGTTTTTAAAAGACCAATAGCTTTTCCAGGCATTTTCGATGCGTCGAGCAATCTCTTTCTCCTGTCTTGCCTGGAATGAGACTATTTGGCCTAAATAAACGTAATCATCGACATATTCCATCTCGGCATCACTCACACATATTCTGCGCTTGATGCTGTTTGTCATCACCTTGGTCTTTTCCCGATTCATCTGATATCACATTACCATTATTTATTTATTGGTAGGTACTTATTTATTTATTGCACTGTGGTGTCATATCTATGACACATTTCGTGAAATATGTCGTTTAAAATGTATTAATTACTTGCTCAGTGCTTGAACTAGCAATTTAACAATTCAGCAAGGATTATGTGTGGCATCATGTTTACAAGAAGTTCACAGTCTTGATATGAATGTTTTTGATTACTTACCAACCAAAGGGTAGTCAGCGAAAAGGCACATTTTTTCGTAATCCGAAGGGTCGTAGTTCATGGTTCCCGAGACCAAGGTTCGCTTATGCAGAGGGCTCCTCGAATTTACCGCCTTGACGATTCCTGTAAGGAGCAGCTGGTCGAAGAACGTCACTTTGATTGCGTAATGTTTGTCGACCTGGTCGGTGATCTGCAGCCCTAGAACCCTGACGGTAAGGACGTCCATCGGAGGAACGTATATCTCCTCAATCGTTTTCGTTTCTGATCGCGTTGTCGTTATGAGCGAAGCCTGCGAGCGGGTCTGAAACAGTGAGTTTAGTAAGTTGTTGTTTCACATGATGTTTTTGATGACGATGACGTAATGAGAGTATTTTACTTTGTTTTTCTTCATGGTTATTCGTCGCGGATAATCTTCGAATGAAAAGCCTTTAGACGCGACCTAATCTATGAGTATAGCGTTGTTAAGGTATAATTTCAGCTTTCTTCGGCAAAATAAGCAAATTATAATGTTGACAAAGCTTGGTAAACATGACAACTTGTCTTTCAAATTGTCATGATTGACATCCAACATGAAGTCTTTTTTTATTGACATGATCACTATTATTTATTTTTAACCGACTTCAAAAAAGGAGGAGGTTATCAATTCGACTGTATGTTTTTTTTTGTATGTTTGTAACCTCATATCTCAGTCGTTAGTCGACCGATTCGAAAAATTTTTTCGCCTACTTTGAGGATGTACCTTCTAGTTGGTCCCATTGTTGCCGATTTGGGATCTGAAGATGGGATCTTGGTGTAGTCGAGGGAAACCTTAAATTTTGCCCCACCAAAAAGCAGCACCGACTCCAAAAAGAAATTGTAAAGTTAATTTTATTTGGCACCCTACACAGACCACACCAGACACAAAATATCCTGTGTTTAGACAAGTACGTACTGCAGAAAAAGGTTCCTTGAAATGATTTGATGAAATGAATTGTTGTTTAATTGTATTTTTTTAAAAAATGATCGAGAAAATCAACGATGTTTATAACACGTTGTAAATATATACAGAGTGAAATATGCGTAGCCTGGATTCGTTGCTCTTTATTACTGAGAAGGAGATTTTAGTTACTTGAATTCCAAGATGATGTAATTAGGGTTCCGTAGCCGATTGGCAAAACACGGAACCCTTATAGTTTCATCAGCTGTGTCTGTTTGTCTGACAGCCTGTCTGTTTGTCTGTCCGTATGTCACAGCCACTTTATTCTGAAACAATTAGCATTACATAAATGAAGCTTAGAAGGTAGGTGTATCCTGCCAACCATTCTACGATTCCCATACAAAAAATAAAAATAATCACGTTTAGGGGACCCCCTCAGACGTGATATATTTTTATATTTACATGGAAATAAAACATAAAAAAAGTTTGCCCATACCTAAAACAAAAACAAAATTAAAAATATTTTGATCAAACCTATGCATGTGTCTATGGATAGGTCTCTTAAAATGACATCGAGATTTCTAAGACCATTTTATCTGTAAGTCAATCTTTGTAAGATAGACGCTTCTATAGTGGTGAAATGGGCGTCTTCCCCCTCTAACTTTTGAACTAAGCTAGTGAAAATTTTGAAAAACAAAACGAGATGTAGATTTTCCAAATACTTTAAACTAAAATTAGTTTGAATGAGATTGAACTAGTACTTTTTCAGATACAGCACATTTTCAACAACCGCAAATATAACTTTGTCATTCATACAAATACTACGAAAAACAAAGTTATTTTCGCTGTCAACAAAATATTGTGATATTTTGGCTACATGGAACTAAGTGGACCCCTTATTTTGTTAAAGCTGGTACGGAACCGTCAGTGCGTGAATCCGACTCGCACTTAGCCGTTTTTTTGTGCCAGAGGTGTGATTGTTCAAAATTTACGATCTGTCAAACGTATGGCCGTTTTGCCGTTTTACAGATCATACCGTACGTTTTGAACTGTCAAATGAATACGATTGCTTTACACAATTCCACCTCTAATTGTTTACTACAATTATATTGATATATGTACCTTTAAACGAATTTATCCTTTTTTCTATATGATAGTAACAATAATTTTAAAATTCTTATTATTAATCAAATTATGACTTTTTCAGATTCTTGGGTAAGAAAATTGCAAATTCATGATTAAAAATTATAATTTATACTCTATTGAAAATCACGGAATATACATTGGGGGCAATAGAAAGACTCCACCTTTTCGACCAACCTGTATATTGTTAGTTTGACAACTGTTGACAACCCGATAGTTACATTCGCGACACTGCTTCCTTGACAATAGACGGACGTATCAAGCCTTATTTAACGAGCGTGGATAGTGTGGATGAATTTTGAATTCTACCTGTGCCTTCGTTGATCACTTGCAACCCTGGAAACCATCTACTGGCGAATGATAGGTGAGTGCTTGATTACTGAGTAAACTTCCCTCATGTTTGCCTAACCACGTTCATTCCATTACCGATCTCGATCGAATAAACTGTTGGTTTGAAGTCCACGGTTTAATTTCACTATGGTATATACTTCGGTCTCGTTAGATGATAAGGTAAGAAGCATGTTAGGTCACGACCTTTAGTTTTTAAAGTAACTGTTTACTTGTTAGATTTAATTATAAGTGCCTAGATTCCGTTTTTTTTTGTCACCGATATTTTCTTAAAAATGAAACCTATATGGGCGATAAAGCAAGGTCGATTTATCGCCCATAAATCCCAGAGCATTACATTATATGGATATAGTTGGATCGGTTTCCGAGATTCAGATATAATAGTGGAAGCTGTACGTTTACTTATTATAAACGCGAAACTTTGTGAGGATAGATGTATTGATGTGTGGATGTATGTTTGTTACTCCTTCACTCAATAATCTACTCAAAATCTACTGAATAGATTTTGATGAAATTACAAAAATGTAGCTTATATTTTGGAATAATATATAGGCTATATTTAATAAAGACATGTGTTTTAATAGTGAAGATATGACATTAATCTTAACAAAGGCGGAAGAAATCTGTAATTTTCGAGCTATTTTTGCGTACGCTGCAAAATCTGTAAGAGATATATCAATATAATGTATGGTCTAAATGTTTGGCTAAAATAGTTCTACAGAAAAATCCGCGACTGCATATACCTATCTCTTAAGGATTGGTCACTATAACCTTTATTATGGTAATAAAATTTGATTTACAGCATTGCATTATTTTTTTATATGGTATTTTCATGAACAATATATTAACCACATAAACACTTTGTTTGTCATAAGCATTTCATTTTGAATCTTTTAACCATTGGATTCCAATTATTATCTTAGGAGATCTCTTTATTTTATAATACCTTGCGCTCATTGACGGTGCGACGCGCGTCGTGCTGGTCGGTCTGTGGCGTTTGTGTGGTGGATTCAATTCTACGGATGCTATTTTTTTTTCCTGTAGTAATTTACTTTTAAGAACGCCCTTATAACACTTAGTCCACAGTTGTTCATTGTCTGCTTAGTTAGACTATATAACAAAGGAAATACAAGAACCCGCTCACAATTGGATTATATCGCGGAAATATGCACTAATTACAGGAGTCGTTTATCAATGGGTCACTTTAATTAAAAACCAAGGACTCTGTATCAGTCGTATTATGAGATTCAGTTCAGCCTTAGCCCTCCTATTTCAAAACCAAATTGTCCGGACTTTCCAAACCAAATTTGAATTTGCCCACGCTCACCAGCTAAGGGTGTCGCCGTCGACGGATACGTATGCGAAGATATCATTACCATCAATCGTAATAAGACAGAGTACATGGAGCGTGACTTTGGAGGCGATGTAAATTTTATCTGCAACACATTCCTTTATATCAACTCACTGCCTAAGGTGAATCAACAATTCACAAAGTGTCTAGCAAGAGATTTAAGGTGATTCACCAGACAGTGAGTTGATATGAAGGATTGTGTTGCAGTTCAAACTTGCTCAAAGTTACCCGAAGTAAGAAAAAATCGTTTGCGATGGGTCACCGATAAATCAAGAGATCTACGATCGAAGAACCTCGGCGTCTGTGACCTGCATTTACAGAGGCTGTCCGATGGACACAGTTAGCACTGAAAGCAGTAACACCAGGAGCACATAACCATATTTGCTACACATGATTTTAACATACACCTACCGTTCTACGTTGCAACCTTGGATGACCTATGAGCAGCTCTTCTATCATCATCATCATCCATATTGTATCTCGAACTTACCTAGAGAACCTGAGCAGAATACCACTCACTGCCTGTCTAGCGATTGAGCTGTTCTACAGCGAGATGAACTATCTACCTTCACCGATAACCCAGAACACAGCTCTGTGACGCAAATGTACTAGGACACCCGATGGATCCTGATCCATAAATATGTACTGGAGATGATGAGTTTACTTAAATACCCCGACACACGACAGTTTTGATGCAGTAGTTGAGTAGTTGGACTACGATCGCTGGTTTGTTAGTCAGCAACTTTTAAACAAGAGGTCGCGGGTTCAAATCCCGCAAGGGGCAAATGATTTTGTGATGAGCACAAACATATTTGTAAATAGGTCATGGATGGTATGTGTATTAAATTATTCATGGGAGACGCTCCCGTCATAATCCGTGTCTGGTACTTAGTTTAGTACACAAGGAAGAAAATACCTTTCTTCAAAACCAGAGGACCGATACGTGTCACCCTTTTAGGATTCCGTAGCCGAATGGCAAAAAACGGAACCCTTATAGTATCGTCAACTCTGTCAGTCTGTCCGTCCATACGTCACATCCACTTTATTCTGAAACTATTCGTGTTACACAGTTGAAACTTAGTAGATAGGCGAATCATCAAGCGGTTAACAAGATACGCCATCTTGTTAACCGCTTGATGTTTCTCAAATAAAAATTCATGATATTTAAAGGTACCTTGGACGAATAAACTACTGGACGCGCAATGACGGGCAATTTCGCTTGTGCCCCCTTAGCCACGAAGCGAGCTTTTTGGCCTCACTTACAGGTGACGTCTTGTCAGTACGGTGATAGAGCTCAGTGAGAAACATTGACGGAAAAAAATGGTAAATGTGGCTTTTTTTTGTGTAAAAATTATAGCGGCAAGACAAAAAATATTTATTTTCATCCGTAAGTAACGTTTTATCCCAAAGAAGCTGTTATTTTTCATGAAAATAATGAAATGCGTTTTCCAAGAGAAAAGTAACATTGCCATTTAAAAAAGTGGTGGTCAGTTACTACAAAATCAACAAGATAACGTATACTTTATACGGTAGGATTGTCGTATGTTTATCATTCGTTCTCTTGTCAGTTTCATTTTAATTGTGCTTGACAATTGTCGATAAATCATATCGATAAACATTTATTATTTTTTTATTATAGATTCTTTTAAAATGAAATAATAAATCTGTAAAATGTTTCACTCGAGAGTAGAAATTTAAATTTTTATATTTGTCAATACATCTCTATAATATTATTTCAGGTTTCCTGTAGATCCATTAAGAAAAATATTCTGGGTAGAAGCAGTCCGAAGAGAGGCAAAATGGATTCCCACAAAACATCACCTAATATGTGGTATTCATTTTACGCCAAGCGTGATTGAATGCCAACGCAAAAAATCTACTGCTTTAGCTTAATTATCCCATAGGAGGACTTTTATGGTGCAAGGCTTTATTGTGTATTTACGGGCTGTTTTAAAATGTCTTAGAAAGTTCACACTAACTAAGTGATAATTGCCAGACCGTTCATATAAAACGACGTTCTATGTTTCAATTGTTCATTTGATGGTTTGTGCATTACATGCCCATAATGTAATTTATTGTTTTGGTGATAATAAATATATGTCTTTTAACAAAAGATTCGTTCATTCATTCGTTCCACACATATCGATAAAAAAATATCGATACTTCATGCACTAAATGTCAAAAATTGACACGACAAGCTCCCTCCGCCCCGCAGAAATTGGCTAATGATGTTTTCATACATTCGCGCTTGCGTTTCATATCCAGTGGTTAATTCATCCAAGGTACCCACCCATACATTAAACTAAAACCTAATAAATATTTTTTTTGTTAAACCTATGCGTTTAGGATGTCTATGGATAGGTCTTTAAAAATGACATCGAGGTTCTTACTGGTTCTTACAACCATTTTCTCTAAAAGTCTAACGTTTGAGAGGTAGTTCCAAAGTGGTAAAATGGGCGTCCCCTCCATCTTACTTAAACTAAGCGAGTGTAAATTAAAAAAAAACGTGCTGTAGATCTTGACACAGACTTTAAACGAAAATTGGTTTGAATGAGATAAAATTATTAGTTTTTGAGATAGATTACATTTTCAATAACCACAAACATAACTTAGTTATTCATACAAATACTATGAAAAATAAAGTTATATTTGCTGTCAACAAAATATTGTGGTATTTTGGCTAAGAGGAAGAAAGTGGATCTCAAATTCAATTAAAGTTCGCATGGAATAAAATTATATGTACAGGTTAGCTATTTGGCACACTACGAAAAAGAACTGCGTCAATTTGAAGTTTTGAAAATTCCAATAAATACTTATCAAAACTATTTTCAAAATTCCTTTCTCAAGGTTATAAATAAGGATATTACGTATAATTTCAGGTATATTGTACTCAAAAAAACTGGCCAAGTGCGAGTCGGACTCGCGCACTGAGGGTTCCGTGCCAATGTTAATTGAATTAGGAAATCCACTTACTTCCACTTAGTAAAATACCACAATATTTTGTTGACAGCAAATATAACTTTGTTTTTCATAGTGTTTGTATGAAGAACAAAGTTATGTTTGCGGTTGTTGAAAAAGTGCTATATCTCAAAAACTTCTCGTTCGATCCCGTTCGAACCAATTTTCGTTGAAAGTATTTTTTATGATCTACATTACATATTTTTTTCAAAATTTACACTCGCTTAGTTTAGAAGTTATCTAACTAATAAATCGCCCGTGGTAACCGGTGGGGACGCCCATTTTTCCAACGTTAGACTTTAAAGAAAACGGTTTTAGGAACCTCTATGTCATTTTTGAGGACCTATCCATAGACACCCCACACGCATAGGATTGACTAAAAAAATTTTTTTCGGTTTTAGTTTCATGTATGGGAGCCCCCCCTTGAATATCATTATTTTTTATTTTTTGTATGAGAATCGTAAAGCGGTTAACAGGATACATCTCCCTACCAAATTTCAATAGTATGATGCTTAAAGTTTCAGAATAAATTGGGTGTGACATACGGACGGACAGACAGACAGACAGACAGACAGACAGACTTGACGAAACTATAAGGGTTGCGTTTTTTGCCATTCGGCTACGGAACCCTAAAAACATTAGCAGTATCCTACCAGGAGGGTCCAAACATGGTATGCTTTTGGTAATATTTTTGTTATAATTTAATAAAAATGGCTGCAATGTAACGATGTAGTATATTTTCAGAAACGCCTTAGTCCTTTCAAAAAATATCACACACAATAGGTTTCCGGTATTTTTTTCCCATACAAAATATTTGATTAGCTTTTTTGGGACTTCAGGTATATTTTTTTATTTTGACTTTCAGTATGCGTGTGCCAAGTGGCTAAAATTGCTGATTCAAAGCAAAGCTGTGTTAGAGTTAACATGGTCTGGATGACTGACGTAAGTTAAACTCTCAAGCCGCTGAATTTTCTCAGAAAAAAAAACAAAATAATTTCCTTACATGGTATTGCTATTATTATTAATTATGGTAGTGGCCTGTATACATCGAATAACGGTATTTCTATAAATAAATACTATTTCTTTTTCTTTAAAATTGGCCTCGTACGCCATCCATTTAAGTACAAGAGTCGCCCGTGAGCTGTCTCGTTTTAGGCAAAATTCACATGTGTACATTTCTTATATTTCTATTGGAGGTACTTAAGGGTATTTTATAGGATAAAAAAGCAACATATATAAAACTTTAAATATATTATAAGTTTAATTTACTCGAACAAGTGTAGGTAAGCCAAAAATAAAGTAGAACACGGCGCTTTTTTTACATTTCGTTATTATGCTTAAAGCGATCACACACTATTTTCATAACAATGATGGAAAATAGACAAACGCTGAGTGTTTTATATTGTAACGAAAATTCCTATCAAAATCTGTTTATTAGAGAAACTGAATAATTATTTTCACAAAAATATGTTTCGTGAATTTTCATTCTCTGAATTAATTATTTGATTTTAATCAATATTCTAAAGTCTGTTTTTCTTTGCTAGTCGAATAATGTAAACAATCTTTTTACTATTTTTTTAATAATACCAGCAATATATTTTTAATTCATTCATTACATTCATTTCTAAACGATAAATTATCTATGTAGTTGGTGATTTTTGTGTTTATCTTATTTTGAAATTAATTATTTCGGAAAAAAGAATGTTTACAAAATTCGACAAGCAAAGAGGAACGGATTATACTCGTAGAAAGTCACAACCACTATACTAACGTAAGTCATATTCTTAAATTAAGTTGAATCATTTATAAAATAAACACTCTGTGATTTGTTACGGTGGGATTAAATACTGAAAAATAATTCAATATACTATTTAATATCTTAACAATCCAATTTAAATTTATTATTAATTAAACAAACAAATAAACTTCCCTTCACCCCTAACTTATGCACAAATGCATTAAATATTATTCTCCTAAATACAGGGTGACTTTGAAATCATTGTCAATATTTTAAAATAAGAACCTTATTTATAGTCTCTTCCAAATATTAATATTATAATCAATTGACTTGAAAACCTAGAAAAATCATAAAATATCGATTTCCGAGATCCGTTTAGGCGGAGTAATTTTTTGATACTTTATATTATTCGTAAATTTTAGAAAATCAAACTATGCTTATTATAATAATATACTAGTCTTATTTTAAGCAATGATCAGTTCTAACGTATTTATTATGATTTTTTTCATTTAATTTACTATGTCGAAAGGTTTATAAATCATGAGTATGTTCTTAGTTTAAAATATTGCTAATGTTTTCAAAGTCACCCTGTACTCGTATATGCACAATAATCTTTTGGAGAAACCATGAAAGAAATAAACCATACAATCATTAAATTATTGATAATTTATCATAAATTACGTTCACTCTTATTAATATGAATAAAAATATATGAAATACTAGCGGTCCCCCGCGACTTCGTCCGCGCATTTTGAGTTTTTCTCCTTCCTCTCTTGTGCCAGCGTGATGTTTTATCCTTTCTCGTCAAATAAACTAGGTATACAACACAAAAATATTTTTTCAAATCGGTTTAGTAGTTTCTGAGATAAGCGCGTTCAAACAAACAAACTCTTCAGCTTTATAATATTAGTACAAATTATTTCTAGAAATGCAATACTTTCTTTGTTGCCTCTTACGGAAAAATACAGGAATTATATCAAATGTCTTTATAGATAAAATCAGTTCTATTTTATGCTGTCTTAAGCCAATAGTTAAAGAAATAAACAAACATTATAAGTACTAACGCTATACAATTCTACGTATAATAAATAACACGAAAAATATTTAAAGTAAATTAAAGTTCCTAATATTAAAGTATATTCACTTCTGTACTCTTAGGCCAGCGCTTACACGTCCATGTTATACGTCTTGTCATTTGTTTCAAGTTACCAACAAGTGGAGTTATTCAGAACCTCGCTATATATAAGGTTTTCAGAAAGTCAAGGTCAAGTCGGAACTGTCAAAGCTTAGCCTATCACCCGGTTTCGGCTTGACCTTTACTTTCTTGACACCCGGTATATTATTATCAGGTAGTGTGTCAGCCAAGTTCGCAACGAAAGTCGACATGTGTATCAAACGATCATCCTGGCTAGTTTTGAACCCAATTTATATAACAAAAACGCCTAACAAGCATATAACAGGCCATATGATTTGACAAACGCGAGTTTTTAGTAACGAGTACAATTATACACTCTATGAAAGCGCTGGCCCACTTAGGAATAACGCAAAAGTCCAACGGACATCTTTTTAAAGTTCGGACACTATCACTTTCTCTGGAAGTCTATTTGCTCCCATACACCACTATAAGTTTATAATTGGTTCTGATACTGGCTGGTTTGTTGTTGTTTTCTTCGTCGATCAGCTTCATCTCGCGGAGTAAGTCCACATAGTCTAACATGAACTCGTCAAAAACATCTTTGGGCATCGGAAACGGGTTTACTGCTTGGACTGCCTCTGTAAAGTAAGGAGAAAAGATATTATTATCTGCTGTACATCGTCGTTAGGAGACAAAACAAATGTCCTTCATTGTTATAAATAAATTAGATTACTTATGATTTTAGATCTGGATTTGAAAAAGAAGAGTACGAAGGGGTACATGGCAAAGAAGTTTTCAAAAGTAAGAGCGAAGGTGTTATAAACATTAAGCATTATGTTTTTTATGTAAAACTTACTTTTAACAGCTTCAGGACTGTCGTAGACAAATATTTTTTCTTGACACTTCACTGTGATATCACGGAAGCCGATCCTATTCATAATTTTTCTGATTTCCTTCTCTGGCTCCTGTGAAGAATGAAAAACGGTAAAATTAACTTAGTTATTTTTTACTTAATTGTTTATTTAGCTTGTACACGCACTGTATGAATGCTTGAAACAAAACTTTGGCTGGTTGTCATGGCAATTCCGTAAAACTAATTTTAATAATGTCTCCTAAGTCTTAGTCGTAGGTACGAACAAAAAGCGTGCTTCGTGAAACTATTATTTAAATTCTAATGACTGTCCCAACAAATGCTGAAGTTGGCTATCATACGACGGTACGAGTATAAGCTATGCAACACATTTTTTTTTCAAATCGGTCCAGTAGTTCCTGAGATTAGCGCGTTCAAACAAACAAACTTCAGCTTTATAATATTACTTTAGATATATAATGCTTTGTCCTGAATTACGTACTGACGGACGCATTATTATTTACTGAAATTTGGAGTGTCTGTTCTTTGTATAACGTAGGGATCCGTTAAGGAACTTTCGCTACGATGTACAAAAACGAAGAGTAAAAGCAAAACACGCCCATGAATTCGCGGCCGCTAGTAGTCGATAAACCTTAAAATCTTGGTAAATAGGTAAAGTGGAATGGTGAGTTGCGGTACACGCCAAACATAGGATTGTGGCCCAAGAAGCCAAGGTGGCTTGTTTTAGATAACCTTATCAATATAGTACAGTATTAACCTGCGAGTCGTGGTATGGCGAGATGAAGCGGTCGACTCCCCGAAGCCAGCTACTCCATTTGTTGCTCCGAGCCAGGATGCGGTATACATCGAACACGGGGTTATGACCCAAAAAGCTGAGGAGACACTCCCCGCCAGCCGTGAGCAGGT
This sequence comes from Pyrausta purpuralis, assembly GCA_963924145.1. Taxonomy (NCBI): domain Eukaryota; kingdom Metazoa; phylum Arthropoda; class Insecta; order Lepidoptera; family Crambidae; genus Pyrausta; species Pyrausta purpuralis. The sequence continues at coordinate 10,593,585 of OZ001656.1, forward strand.
CGTATATGTTCTCAAACGCTGATCTGTAACGAAGCAAACTACAATTAGGCTTTGGAATTCCTTAAATAACAATATGAACGGCAGTTAGTTGCTGAAATTCTTGAGCTTCAACTATAAAGGAGTTCAAGAGCCACAAATGGACTGTGTTCAATGTTAATGTAGAAATATGGTAATCTAGCTGAGGAACTGACAACATGAAGATATATTTTAACTAAAAGGTTGTTCATGCCAAAAACCACTTAAAGTTCGATTTAGACGGCTACACAAAACAGGAGCAGACAATGTTTTATATGTACCTATATTATTGGATACCAATCACATACATTGCTCTGATCCCAAAGTAAGTAGCTAATGGCACTTGTGTTATGGAAATCAGACACAATGGTGGTACCACAACACCCAGACTCGAGACAACATAGAACATTTTTTATTTCTATATTAACCCAACTGGGAATCGAACCCGGGACCACGGAGCGGCGACGCCTTGAAACCAGCGTGCTTAGCCACTACACCACGGAAGTTCGTACAAACGTTGCTATAAAGCTATAAACAGTCAAACATCTTTTGTTCTAATGAGTAAAAATCTAAGTCTGTTTTTTGCAATAGCAATATTTTTTATGATTTGTACCTATTAAGTTTCTTTTTAGCTCTCTATAAATGATTTAGAAATAATTATGATACTTGTAGGAAACATAACTTTAAAACAGATTTTATTTATGACGATTTTTAGGTAATAGCACTGTTAAAAGTGATGATGGTGAAGAGCAGAATCTCAACGCAAACTTAAGCTACTACTGTGAAATAATAATAGTAGACTCAATTGGAGTAATCGATTTAATTAAATTGAATTTTACATTTTATTAGGAGCAACACTATTCTTAAATTACGAAAAAGTTACCACCCCCCAAATGCCATTTTGGTCTATCTAATTAAAAATCAGAGTACAGACACATAGAGCTCTTTCTTTTGCCCCTCTATCACTTCCTACGCACCGCCAGCATTTTCTCTGTAAAGACCTATAGTTGACTGGTAGAGAATGCTTTTAGCATTAAGTCCGCCATATATAACTTTTGTTTGTGCATGAAGTGTTTTAAATAAATTAATGGAGCTTTAATAAGAGAAGGTATCCTCAAAGTAAAACGTAGTTAGCAATGTGACATTACGAATGCCTATGTATGATCATTAACATACCTAATGTAATCGTTAAGCATATACTTTATTGAACGATAATGAATAATGTGTAACCCATTGTGTCAAATTATTGTTTCAAATTAAAATTGAACAATTCTCGTGCCTTTATTATGGTACTCGTGGAAATTCTTTCATGCATATCGGCAGAAAAAATATTATGTTGTTAATTTTCAGCGAATTAACGAAGTAGGCAAGTACAACATTTTGATACGGGGTTGCTACCTTGTACACTTGTAACTTATTTCGGAGCTTCCGACTTTTATAACAGTGCTGAAATACTAGAAAATCATATCTAAAATAAATGGATACTTAAAAAGAATATTTTTTTAAATTTATTTCAAAAATATATCTGAATCTTTCGATCGTTTTCATGATTTTTTGTATGAGGAGGTTTCAGAGAAAAAAAACGATCTAGATTTCGTTTTCAGATAATTATTTTTGATGCGTGTTTTCAGACATTCAAAATGTAAATAGCAAATTGCACTTGTAAAAAGCAACTTTGGCTGTGTGACAGACGAGGAATCGAACCCCGTGTCTTACGCAAGCCGGGCGTTCGAAATGGCTAAAATTTCATTATAATACACACGTTTTCGGCAGCTTCCAACACTGTTATGATAGCTCCGTGGGTAAAGCAGGCGGGTTCCGAGCTCGGACACTCGGGTTTCGAACCCAAGTTCTGTCTGTTTTTATTAATGTTAAATTGTTGTATTGAAATCGTTACAACTGATCAATTTTATTTCTTTTATAAGAACCGTCTCCTGGCGATAACAAACACAAAAAAAAGTAGCGAAATCCGCCTAGCCGTTTACATTTGATGCAGCGACCAAGAGAAATATAAATTCCTTTTTTATATATAGAGATTAATAGTAAACTGTGTGTAGATACCGATATAAATGTAATGAAGGGAAAAAAAAAATGTATCACGAATTATACAAATAAGCGACTCTACCGTTAATAATTAAGTAACAGTGCGACGTCATTGAATTAGTATTTAAATTAATACAAATTTAACAGTGCGTATTGTTATAATAACAGAATTTAATCCACCGGAACTGCTATCATATATTTTTTTATTTAAATAATATTTTTTACTTATGTTACAAATTATTTTTGCCGAAATAGCAATGAGATTGTTGCTTCTTGAAAAGCTTGCACACATATTACTAAGAGTATAGCTTGCATGTATCTATCATTATTGTGATTTGTGCTGTTTTTTACATATAACTTTGATGTATTTTGTAAAAGAAGTATAACACTATGAGTACTTAAATGTGACTATTAAATAAATAAAATTATAAATTGTTCAACTTACTCTTGATCCTTAATCCAGTGAAGAGTGTAGAACGAGAAGACGTGATCGAAAGCGTTCCTCATGTCCTTAGGCAGCTGCCCTGCGATGTCCAGGATCGTGAAGTCAGTCCTCTCGTCCCTGTGGTGGCGGTTGGCAAACGCCACCATCTTCTCGCTGACATCGCAGCCCAAAAGCTTCTCAAAGTTATCAGGAACATACTCTCTAAGCAGTTTGACCGTAACACTCCCATCGCCGCAGCCGACGTCTATTATCCGATCACCGAATTTTCGCCACTTAATTTTGTGAGAAAATTCTTCGAGACAGTCGATGGCGTCCCGTTTCTGCAGGGTGTTGTTGCCTTGGTACAGTTCGGCGTTGTTCATGGTATTATTTGGTTATTTGTGTGCGCGTGCGACGGTGGGCGAGGTGGGCGCATGCGGCGAACAGACGCTGCGGCGGCGCTCGTAGGCATTTATAGTGCGGGCGCAGGCGCAGGGCTGACCAGGCTGGAGGCGGAACACGCAGAGGGATGCCACTCATCTCCTGTTGACAACATTATTAGTTATTATGTTTAGCGTGTATGAACGAAAGGTTAAGGTCATGTAAAGGTCTTCAACATATAAACAGAAAACGATTGATAAACATAACCCTTTCTTAGCAGGTGTAAACAAATATAAATCAACAATATTATGTTTACAATTACACAATATATTTTAAAGGGATAAGATAGGTATGAAAAAAATGTGATGATAAATATTCACAGGAATATAACTGGTAAAATACTTCATATAGGTAATTTTCATTCTATCAATATTATCACAATTAGACATATTTTCGGTAGTGATGCATGAAGATATTTGTTAAATCAATGAAGTACTAATTGAGTTGTATTTGTTTAACGTTTAATCTTATAACGAGGTGGTATTGAATATGTATCTGTAGGTGTTTCAGAAATTCGGTAATGCTCTATATTTCGGTCAAAACAAAAAACCGCACCAGGCTATTTGCGTCCTACGCAAGTGGAAATATACCAAAAATCTTATCAAGGAAGTCAGTATATCATATTAACCTCATGTGCCGAAATTCTGGATAAATACTCAAAAACAAGATTACCTGAATACCTCTACTCTACTCATTTAATGAATGAACTGTCTTTCTCTTTATTAATAAATACGATCCGAGTACATCTTATCTTTATCATTGAAGACTCACGTGTATTTTGTAAAAATAATTACAAAGCAACTTACATTCCTAAATATATATTTTTGATTGTGAAGTCACAATATAATAAAATACTTTTTAGCTTATATAAATAACTTAGATTAGCTCCGTAAACATAACTTCTCGAGTAAAATCCTCTTTGATATTTTTACTGTTTTTTTACCATTGGGAGTTACTTGAAATGTATTTTGTGTATTAATAATATTTAAACTTCGGTTCGATCTCAGATCGACGGTGAAGTGGAATTTGACCTCTGTATATGGGTTCTGCTGTTATAATTTGCCTGACTACCGTTGTGTTACGCTACTTTGTTTTCGTCATCATTTTAATGAACCAAGATAGTTAGTAAGTTAGTAATAACATTAGTTGCTATACGTAATTGGCGCCTAATAAATAATGACATGTCCCACTACTAAGACTAGAATCCAAAATAATGGTTGTCCATTAGGTGTATGGATCAGGAAATCAAACCAGAGATTGTTTTAATTGACGTTAAAATCAAAGTTATATTAATATGTGTTTGCACATGTTTTATTCAGTAAGCTTTTGTAAACACACCGTTTTAGTTATATAATTCCAATGCAAATAGAAATTATATAACTAAAATAAATTAATTAATTCTTTGTATTTTAAAAAAAAGATTTCTATTTTACTAAAGTGTCACAAAACTGCACTTGAATATCATTATTTCGCTAAAAGAAATGATTCGATTACGATTACAAAAGCAAAGGTTGTTTGCTTGGAAGAAATTGCTTCCAGCAATAAGAGCGCCTTAATTGTACAGTATTTGTTACTGACCTTTGTGATGTGCAATAAGTTATCTATTTATCTAAAACTCCATCTGAGCAGTTAGATGCTGCCTTTATCTAAGTAGGCACCTATCCGGTACCAATTTAATTTTGTCACTCTTTTGCATAACAAACCCCAACCCGGAAGACTTGCTTATTTAACATATTTTCCTTATCATTTCTATTATAATGTATTCTAGAGGTTGCAAAATACAAAGTTGCTATTTATGGTCTGAGAACTAAGTATATAACATCTATATTTTTCTCTAATCATGGGCACTTAACTATTAAAGTCTATAATCTATTATGTAATCAGTTATAATTGTTATGTTGGAGGGATATTCACTAGTAACATTATAATTACACTGATTATTGTCTATATTTTACATAACTTATAGTTTAACGGGCTAGTTTCAGTCACTTCACTATTCCACTAGACCGTTATGAAGTTGTAAGGTGAATATTTCGACAATAAAGCTGGTTTATGAAAGACGTTATATTATCGGAGCGACCGCTGATCGGTCCGTTTTCGTTACTAACTAAGCTATAAGTATTGAACATAGAGTAAGGAAATAAGAGACAGGTTTTTGAAAATTATTTTATTAACTTTATTTCTTATATTTTTAGTACTACCTTCACTGTGGGTAAAATATAAGGTTACCTCGTTTTAAGTGATAATATTTATAGGACCAATTCAGCACACTAAATGAATATTTTTTTGTAGAAAACACTTTGGGTTTTTATACGCTAGATTTTGAGAAATTTAGAGACTACGGTAATCATTTCTTGCAGATGTTGTTTTTTATTAATTATGATTAAGATTAGAGAAAAAGAAAGATTGGGCATTGAAATGAGAGAGGCGAAGCCGATGACGTAGATAACTTTTAAAATTGACAGCGTCCTGTTTTCAAAAATAATATTTTCATTCTTAGACAAAATTTAAAAAAAACGTTTTTTTTTATTTAAAAAAAAATAGTGCCCTGTTGCTATGATATATACAAAGACACAGTTAAAATATAATCACTTAAAATGATTTGACCTTATATATGAATAAAAATGTGCTGAAAATTTTCTTAGATACTTATCTTCAGCAATTGCGACTGTTTAACTTATTAACCAATCAGAACACGCGGGATTCCCACCACAATCTCACTTCACAATAAATCTAGAATTATAATAATATTACTGTTGTAGCCCAGTGAAATGACAATATCACTGAAAAGAGCCAGTGAAATTATAGGAACCAGTCGTCATTGACAATAATCAGTGTAGTTATAATTTTACTAGTGAAATTATAATATCACATGTTTGACAAAATTCCTGCACAGTAACACAAATCGGTATCACGTATATTTGTGCCACAAATGAGTAACAGAAACATGTCGCAAGTTATACGGACTTATCGCTTAAAAAGATCATTAACAGATATAACCTATTGATATTAAAAAGCGCGTTAAGTTTCATTTAGTGCAGGGAGAGAGCCACGATTGATGTTTGCAAAATTTCAAAATTTGTTAATAGAAACGATGTATATCGTTTTGAATTGAGTAATAAAAAAACCGGCCAAGTGCGAGTCGGACTCGCGCACTGAGGGTTCCGTGCCAACTTTAACTTTATTAGGGAATCCATTTACTTCTACTTAGTAAAATACCACAATACACAGTTTTGACGACCCGTCTGGTGTAGTGGTCGAGAAATCGCCTACTACGCAGCGGGTTGCGGGTTCGATCCCCGCACAATACAAACATTTGTGTGCATGAACATGTCTGTTTGTATTGGTCTGGGTGTTTTCTATGTATATCATGTATGTATTTACAAACAAAAAGTATTTAAGTATTATATCCGTTGTCTGGCACCCATAACACAAGCTTTGAGTAGCTTACTTTGGGGCTAGATGGCGATGTGTGGGAATGTCCAAAGGATATTTTTTTTAATATTTTGTTGACTACAAATATAACTTTGTTTTTCATAGTGTTTCTATGAAGTACAAAGTTATGTTTGCGGTTGTTGAAAATGTGCTATATCTCAAAAACTACTTGTTCGATCCCGTCCAAACCAATTTTCGTTGAAAGTATTTATTAAGATCTACATCATATATTTTTTTTCATAATTTACACTTGCTTGGTTTAGAAATTAGATGGGGGGGGGACGCCTATTTTACCACTATGGAAGCGTCTAGCTATGAAACGTTAGACTTTAAAAGAAATGGTTTTAGAAACCTCTATGTTATTTTAAAAGACCTATCCATAGACACCCCACACGCATAGGTTTGACAAAAAAAATATATTTTGGTTTTAGTTTCATGTATGAGAGCCCCCCTTAACTTTCATTATTTATTATTTTTTGTATGAGAATCGGTAAGCGGTTAACAAGATACATCTTCCTACCAAATTTCAATTGTGTAATGCTTATAGTTACAGAATAAAATGGGTGTGACATACGGACGGACAGACAGACAGACTTGACGAAACTATAAGGGTTCCGTTTTTTGCCATTCGGCTACGGAACCCTAAAAAGCAAGCCAAACCGTGCAGGTAAGGGCCCATTCCCGCAGTGATATTCCGTATTTTGCAGGTACTGTTTTCTGCAGGACCCCGTTTTTAATGCTGATTTTCACTAGGACATACTGTTGGCAGTGATCAATAGAAAAACTGATAATTGTTTTTTATTGCTCCTTTTTTTGTTATTAAACTAAACCTGTTTTACTTCTAACATGTCAGTATGTACAAATACATCAATTACCATAGCAACGCTGTAAAAGAGGAATATACATCGCGCCTGCTCTAATATGCCTCAGCAAGTGCAAGCGAAATAGACATGGCTCCGTCAGGAATTGTCAAGTCTCAGGTGACGGACAACCATACCTACGTCAAACTGACGTGTGAACAAACCAACATTTCCTGCGGGGTCCAGTAATGCGGTGATCCCGCAGAGCTGGACTACCGTGGGAAACCGCCCTAATAGTAATTTGATTAAATAAGTAAGATTTCTTTGGGCCCTAAAAGTATAGTTTAGTCACGGACGAGTCGGTATTTGATAGAGTTTGATCTCTTCATGTTTTAATTGAATTCACAAAAATGAGCTTAATTTTGTATAAAGTTTTCCTTGTAAGTGATACTGATTTGCCAATGTACTTTTGATACTAACTGTCGTCATAATTTCTTGCTATGCTAACCGAAAATAGATCCGAATGAACGTATCAGTATTTTTGATCAGTAACATCTATCCTTATTGTCACCTTTTCTATTGTTCAGCACAACACCTTCCGATATTAAATCTAACCTATTTTTATATTCTCGGCTCTTAGCTAAGATAAATTTTAATGACCGTGATGTGTAATCCTACATACTTTGTCAACCGTTGCGTAAGTAATTGCGCAAGAAGTAGGAATAGTATCCGATTTATTTGAATGTTCATCATAGGTATAACCTCAAATTCATTGATATTGTCAAGCCCACTTTGGGTACACAAACATAATGCATTTTTAAATGGAAAATATATATTCAATTCAATGTTATCATATATGATGTTAATGTGATAAGACGTCTTCTGTTAATTAGTAAATAAATTAATCGACCTCTAATAATACCTCAATGCATTGAATAAAAATAACGTTACTTAGATATTACATTAAAGGATGCTTCAAATGAGTCGCTGTCATTTATCATGACCTCTCTCACACTCTTTGCGGTGAGCCGTTCTTGTAATAAAAATGCATACCTACATCCGTACGTCGATCGAACGATACACATACGAAAGTTATATCCATTGATGGTCAATACCAGTGTCACACAATCATACATCTTTATTATTTGTTTGAAGAGCGTCTTCAAAACTTCTCATTAATGAATGTTATGTATTTATAATTCAAAATTATCATTTTAACTGCATAAGGCATTGTTTGGCCTAAAATGTGCAATTGCATTTCGGCTGCCGTTTCAGTAATGCCAGAAAGTCATAAGTGTAATTTTTATGTACAGGAAAATAGGTCTTGTTTCGTTAAATTGAGGTTGATTTTTGGTTGAAACAATTTGTCGAAAATTGGCATGCCGTTCACATGAGTTCGGGCAGGTCTGTCTCGATCTTTCTGACCGCGCACCAAAAAGTGCATTGCCCCACGCACGGCGCGACGCTTCGTTTTATTCGCTTCTGTGTCTACTCGCTTGGGTTAGGTTTCTTGACCTAGCCTAATGCGATTTGTGTTGACCGACGCCATTTGATAAATATATTACGTTGGCTATAAAAACATTAGTCACCACCTGCACTGTGCAGAGCAATAATGTTTGTTGACACTTTAAGAACGATTGTAAAAATGCAACGATTGTATTATTGTAAACGTTTCAGAACTGAATCAAAATCTTTGTACATTGTTGAGAATTTCCAGAATCTCTTTACGCGCAATTAAATGTTATTTTTAAAACAGCAATTGTATCAGACTTTGCACTCAATATTATTACGATCCCACATGGCAGTTCTTATACAGGGCGTAGTAAAATTAGAAATGGCTTGTAGTCCTGTAAAACAAAACAACTTGACACCTTTATTGAAAAGTAAATAATACACAAACTTCGATTTTTGTAACAGAATAGTTACCTACGTAATGATGATGATGGGTATGATGGTTCTAATTTCAAAACCATTATGATTTTATTTATATTAGCTCATGAGAATCTGTTGCAAAAACAAAATACCAGTTGCCTAAACTTTTAACATGTTTAAAACACATTCGTATTCACCCGATATAAGTGCAGAAACATCAACCGAGTGCATTTCGGCTATAATGCACGTCGTAATCTAAACTTGAAATTCAAGGACAAAGTTAAAAACCACCGAAAAAAATCGAGTCGGTGCATCCATACAGTATAAGCAAGTGCACTGCATGTTTAAAATGTACGGCGCTCTACATAGTTGATCCTTGATAAACAAAGAAACAATTGCTTGATATTCAAAACGCACAGCTTAATTCACGGTATGTGCGAAAATTCGTAGTCTCTTCGCAAAGCCCCTATCTTCGCGAGCTACGAGCACTAGGCTACGGCGTAGATCTATCTACGGCGTAGACACAGTAACTGAGCTTACAATCATAGTCTAATTTCAGATGCTACTACGCCGTAGATTTGCGTTCTCTGATATAATATTTATTTGCCTTGATTATTTTAAAGACGTTTTTAAAATTAATGGTCAAATCTTTTATTATTATTTTTCTTTGACTGATTTTTATATATCAAGATTGCACCTATTAGTAGCCGGTACTCAAGGTATGCAAGTATCAAGTATGTCTGAGCGGTGTGCACCGGCAATGTCACCCCGACGTGGGTTCAAGCGCCGGGCCGGGCCGGAGAAAGGGCTCATATAAGGGAAGTTTATTATACCGACGTCCATGTTGCGCGTTTGCATGCGTGTCTGCATCTCTGGATGTCAAAAAAGTTGGGGAAAAAATTAGTTACATTTTAAAATTAGAACTGCATAAATTGTGTTTTTATTTGTTTGTATTATTTAGTTTTCTTGGGTCTGTTATTTATGCTATTAGAAATGCTCATTTCTTAAACAGATAGTAATTTGACTCAAGATTGTCATTCATTTCCATTGGTTTGGCTGACAGGTAGGCACATAATACACGATAAGATAAAGTTTATTTAAGAATGTTTTCCCTAAAGTTAAAAAATATTGTTTCAAATTAAATCATATGAAAATACACCTGCTTGTCTTGGGGCCTGTTTTACCTTCGACAAATAAGCACTAGGAACATATAATTCAAATATTTCGTATGAAACAGTGGTCAGATAGCGCTAATGTGACCTTATTCTGGCATTGTGAAACATGCCGTAAGACCAGTGGCAGCGATGCAGCATCGATGCAGTCTCAAAATGACAATCTTGCGCTACTTTTAGTATCGATAGAGTCGCGATGCTGTCGCGCGTTAGCATCGATGTAGTCGCGATGCAGAAGCTGGACGTGGACAAATTATGTACTGTACATTTGCGACTGCGTCGATGCATTCGCGCTTCTGAATCGATATTAACACGCGACTGCATCGATGCCAAATTAAATCTGTTCATAGCGTGAGTCGCGATGCTGTCGACTGCATTGATCCTAAAAGACTTACGCCACCGATCTCATCTAGCCAAGGTGTAAATACAATATTGACAGTCTACAACTAATTTGGTTGGGAAAGAGTAAACACCGTGAAGCAGCCAACAATAAAATCACTTTCTTCGCTTGGGACTTGTTTCCTTAATATTTCCCAACCTTTTTATTGCCATCAACAAACGATACAGGTTCCTTTGCATGTTAAGATGTTTATTTGGTGGTTTAGTTAGAGATCAGTGTAATAGGGGAAAACCAAGATCAAAATATTGGCGTTTCTCGGACTTTTTGCACATACGCACAACTTAAAATATGTAATTTCAATCAATAGTGACCTTAAACTAGTTAATCTGAAACGTAGAGCCACAGCTTAGCTCACAGATTCTCGTGCTGTTTGTATATAAAAAAAGAATTTTCTTTGTAGAAAAAAATATATAGTTTTCATGGTCACTATTTCATTGCATTTTGATTGTATCTGCGCGGTGTTTTTTTACTTGTTGATATAAGTATTATTTGATTTCTAGTTAAAAATTACCAGACGAAACAATTAGATTGACGTGAGAATTGCCGCCCAAAACTATGGTTATAATTTTTCACAGGTATATAAAAGGAAAAACTGGAGACTGGGCGATGCATGAAAATCGATGTTAAAAACTAGGACGGAACCATTAGGCTACGTACTAAAGTTGTATTAATTTATTATGCATACGTGAGTTTTGACCATACATCTTGGACATTTTTTCGTAAGTTTAGGAACCCAGTGACGCAATGTTAGACAAGTGAAAGTTTTCGAAGTGGGAATGACACCCGGTTCCCGGTATTTATTTTTTAGTCACATCGTTAAATGGGAAACTTGTCTATTAAATTTACATAAAGATATGGATGTGAGGTAGGTAAAGTATTCCGATAGTGGATTTCATCAACTTGTATTTAGGTAAAAGGTGCTTGAAAGGTATAGTACCTAGAAGTGATATTTGGCATCTATGGATCTTTTGTAATAAACAGGTTCGATTGGTGAAATAGGCGGATTTCTACGTAGGTAGAACGACTTTTGATTCTTTCAACAAGCTTACATTCCCGTAAGCGAAAAACAGTTTGGACGTAGAGATTAATAATAAAAAAACCAATGGTTACTTATTTATAGTGCCAATGGTTTTGTGCCTCTTGAGTGCAATTTTGACATGAATATTAAAAGAGCTTCTTTTAAGTAGTAACTACTGACCATGCGCACATATCACGCATTTGCTACACGTTATTTCACGTACTAATTTATTGTAAAAAAATTCGTACTTTCGACCTCTCCCGACCAGTTACTGAGTGCGTTGCCCCGTGCATGTAACTGCCCAAAATTTAAAATTGATTCAGCTTTCTCTGTCACACTTAAGTATATTGTCACAGGATAGAGAGGGGTAGAGAATGTTTAGTCATTGGATATATTCGTTTCTTATTGGCGTCCCAATGGGCCAGGCCTTAAGGCAGGTTATGATTAAGGTCATAAGGGTAAGTTGTACCATTCGCGTTGTTGTTTTGATGTTTGTTTAAATTATGTTAAAAAACTGGGATAATTCCTGCATCTTGACATAAGATGTAAGGTGAGGTACAAACATTATCATGTCTTAACATGCTGGAGAGAGTGTGCAGATCAAACATATTACATCTTTTTTGAAAGCGACCATCAGAAATACGTTCTTTATATTTATAATTTTCTACAATTAAATGATATTACAAATTCACAAGACAGTTAAAAAATACCTTCGTGAAATAAATATGCGAGCAATATGACCGCCAGAATTGTATATTACCACTAAACGAATATGCAATTAAAGTTTTTAGTGGGCAATAGATAAATATTTATCTTTCTATCTATCAAACCTTTATAAACTGCAAGCTAAAGACTTCTCTTTTAAAAAAATACGACGAAATCAGACAAATAAATGTAAATTTTATTTATGAATTTTTCTATCAGGATCAAGGAAGTTTGATGAAGAAATCTTTTGATAATAATTATCTTATTTACGCATATTGCTGCCATCTACAAGCTATGGTCGGAATAAACTGTAACGTCCTTACCAAAGCAAAGAGTGAGTGCGGTTCAAGACGGAGGCAAGCTCTGAGGAGGGACGCGACGGTAAAAAGTGTATCAGCGTGATCATAGATGGCGTAAAAATGCAATCACTTCAGTTCAACCAGGCTTTTTCATCATTTCAGGAGGAAAGCAGGAAATGACTGTAGATGATATAAGTGTTGGTGCTTTATATAAGATGTCGCAAAGCACACAATTGATTGAAATATTAATTATTTTTAGATGTAACGTGGAAATACTGCTTATACTGGTAGTGCATACATGCGTCACGTTTTGAAATTAAGGTTTAGGTTTTGAAGTCTGACTTAAACTTAGATATAAGTTTCAATTCTCGCGTTTATCGAACTTTTTTCGTGTTGGTAATTCGATTGAGTTCGATCGTTTTACAGAAAAAAACAAGTAATACATCCACGCGCATAAAAAAGCTCCTGCACGGAAGAATTCAAAACGCATTTAAATTGTGAACCTGAGAAAACAATAACTTCTTTTTATTCATAAAAAAATTGATCGGTGAACTTATTTTGAATGCGAACTGCACGAGAATTGGCACTATAGTCTCCTCAAAAATTGTCTGCGTCGTGTTTTACAGAATTGTGATGGGATAAAAAGAAATCATGTAAGTTCATATTTATAACTAATAAGTAAGATACCTTAATAATTTGCTTTTCCTCAAATTAAAATTCACATCTTTATCTATTACTTACTGCTGTTTAATTTAACACAAGCTTGGATAAAATAGATATTTCTTTAAAAATTCTAAGTTCAACGTCTCCGACAAAAGAAGACATGAAATCTTATTTGTCGCTAAAGTCTTTATTCAATTAAATGCTTATTTCCAATACCAACACGAGGCGCGGGTCAAGTCGACGCTCACAGCTCGCAACGGGCCGACATTCGCATTATTTACCCACCCACACAAACACAGAGAAATACCTAAAAAATATACAAAAAGCTTTTCCTAAGAATAAGCGGGACGGAGTGCGGATCTTATTTTTCTCGCGGCCGTTTCAGTCGCTCCGGAGTGGAGGTTCGGAGTGGGGGGTGGGGGAACAGCCTCCCCCTGCAATAATACTGCGTCACTATTTTGCGCCATTACCTACACTCGCTTCCTATTCTATAAGTAGCGTTGCCTCTAGGACGTTGCTGTGCTGTCGACTTCAGGATAAACATATTTTGTCAGCGGTCTTTTTGGTCCTTCCTTCACCATCTATGAACTAACCCTTCGGAAGATGGTTGCATCGTTGACAGAAGCTGTTGCCCACAATGTACCGAGTGTCATGTAGATATCCTATTTAAAACTACTAAAACTACTGTTAAGCTCATAGTATTCGGGGTCCATAGATAAAAATTGTGCGGCCCACTGAGCCTTTTTTGGGCCCGCCAGCCTGACCCAAGACCCCATGCGAGGCTCGCTAGGAATCTTGGCATGAAAGGGATAACGTGGATCTAAATTCGTGATGCGGCCCGAACTATCACGTCTTAAACGTTTCTGCGGCCCTCTATAAAAAAAGTTAAGTATAACAGATCTAGACTCTAGAAAATCAAAGTGAATCCTGAAACGTGTTAAAATAAGCTTCTAATGACTGGCATGAAAGCTTCCGGTAGGCAGGGCATTATAAGAGCGTGATCTGTTAATTACAATGTAGTTTGTTTTCGAATATAAAAGTTACCACGATGGTAGATTGTGTACAAAAAAACTTTTTTTAGGTTCCCTTTTTTTCAGCGTATATTTTCAGCTCACCACGTAACACGTAACGTACTACAGTTTCAGGATTTCGAGTGCCGCCAGCTCGCCGGAGCCGTTATATGTGTTCGTTCCAACTCGTAGGTGGCTCCACTCCTCCATACACCGTTCTCGTATCTATTGTAACTTGTTATCTATCTGCAGTTGTTGTACTCGGAATTTTCGTACGTGCATTGAGTTTCAACCCTGAGAGAATGCTCTCGAGGAAATTTAGTTTTAAGCTGATTGCTTTAGTTGGCAATAAGCTGGGAAATATTTCATGTTACGGCGTCTTTGTATTGCGGATAAATCTTAAGTTTTAGCTGCTTGGATAATTTTCTTGCCGAATTATGCAAGAGCATATGAACTAATGTATTATATAATTAGCACAAAGAGATTTTGGATTTTAAATTGAACTTTATTATTATTAATCACCATACCCAATAGAGACAACGATTAATTTTAATTTCCTTTTTTTAGATATTCATTTTAAAAATGAAATACCTACTTTAATTTAAAATTGCTATTAATATAAGAATACAATTTATCAAATTCTTGATTTGCGTACTAACAGAGCAAATAACAAATGATCATGTACAAACTTGTATGTTGGAAACATTAGTTAGTCACTAAATCTCTATCGCTAGACAAAGCTAGTTAAGAAATTACCACATTATAAATTTCAGCTTTCAAACGAAAATTTTAAATAATGCTGCATCTGCTCCTACCGGCAGAATGGCTTGAAATTTTAACACGTCCAAAGGGGTTGCGAGTTTGCGGCTGCAAATAATTTCAGGCAAACAATGAGCTAAGTCTAACCGCCACCGACGAGCACAAATTATTGACAATCGATACACTGTGCAGCTTTCATTCCGCGGCATTCGGAGGCAAACTCACTTTATGCCGGACCGCCTGCAAATTGTTCATCATAATTTTGATTATGAGAATATTTCGCCGGTACGGTCACACCAGATAATAATTGGACGGTAAAAACGTACGGACGTTGTTGAAACATGCCACTGAAACTGGATGGGGCGGAAAAATAAATAAAGATATGGCTTTGCGGTTTAAAAACGTAACTATTCCAGAAAAAGTTAAACCATCGCAACGCTTGCACCTGTATTGTTTAGCATTGAACCTAAATAGTACTTATGTGTGACGTAATCTTGCAACTAACTACTAAGTCTAAATAATTAATACTATTTACAAACTAATTTATCCTATTGTTTATTTGTAGAATGCAAATGACATAGTTATAAGACACAAGGGTCTAGGTTTAGGGTCACTTTACGAGAGAATCTACTAGACGGACGCAACGAACGCGTCATACGTGGTCACGTGTGAGCCATGTGACCTTAGTATCAACTAAGTAAATACAACTGCTTATTATGTGAATTGCTTACCGGCTCTAGGTGCAGTATTAATTGGCGATTGAATGGCACTATTGTTCGCGTACGTTGGTCAAAACCATTTTGCCGTTATTATAGGAGCCAAATATCGTTTCGGGGTCGCGCACCGGCAGAAAATAGGTAATTGGGAAAAGCCTGCCTTTTTAACGTATTTGTTTAGGTCTTTTTAGGCGTCATATTGTTTGCTTATGGTATTACAAATTTTCTCTTGATGGTATTATACCATCAAGAGAAAATTTTTTATTGTTGTATTTTTTTAGTTTCATTACCTTTAGGCTCCAAAACAAATTCCGAATAATGTACAATCGAATTTTTCATATAATATGCTTTTAATGATTGATTAAACATGAACCTATGATTTTAAAGATAGACACAAATTACTTAAATAGTTATTACGTTGTTTGAACTTTATGTTAACGGCTTAAAACTCAAGAAATAATTAAAACGTTGAGCAGGTAACTGAAAGTACCACAGGAAAACCATACATAGTGCAATCTGGAAATGCAACTATCTGCTTTGGGGACATCTAGACATACCTCCACTGTTATAGGCTTGGAGACAAACTTTTCACTGCAAAACGTGTTTGTAAACTGTTGCCTTAATCGATCGCATTACATTACGGGTCGAGTAGATTGTCGGAAGTTGTGATAGCGGATCGAGCAGGCAATGGTTGCGGTAGAAGGCAGTAATATCGTAACCGTAAATTGAGTAGGAGGTGTTTGGTAAAGGGGTGGGTGTGAGGTGACGGTCCTTTGATTCTGGCGAGATTAAACGTGCGGCAGACGGTGGCGCCTCTATCGATTGTTGTTGTAATTACAACGCTATCCTCGCCCAGTCGCAAATGAAATTGTTCCGGACAGAGCCAGCTCTAGACGGCAACGTGATATTACAGTTGTCTCTTGAGCCATCGGGAGAATGTGGACTGTATGCCGGTGACAGTGGGGCCTTCAGCGTGTAGGGCGCGGCGCTGCGGTGGTGCGCGTTATTGCATACAATGCACCGGCCAAGGTTGATGAAATTCCCACGCCCGCAGTAGCATTCTAAATGTAACGAACAGAAAGTTCCGCTTTGCTTTTTTTGCACAAGTAATATACAATCACATAAAGATTATACATACGATCATTTGTTTCTGATATAATAATTTAGGACCGTTAGAATTATACAACGCAACCTCAAGTGAAGATCGCCCAAACTTTGTTCCTTTAGAAAAATATACAACTCCATCTACCCGAAATATCGAAACTACAGTCTGTTTTTCTTTGCAAGTCGAATATTGTAAACAATCGTCACTTTCCTTTTTATCGAAATGATAAAAACACAAAACTCACAACTTATATGGGTTGTTCAACGTTTTATACTGAGATCTTTTTGTAACAAATAGTTTAATAATTTTATTTACTGATATTACTTAAAAAGTTATGAAAAGATTGTTTACATAATTGAAGAAAAACGGAGTTTACAACTAATTTGTAAGGAAATAAAATGATTTCGTGAGTTTCTTTATGAAGACTTGGAAAGGCACACAAGTCATTTTCAAAATGGCTATTTATAATTGCTTTACAAATCTTTACGTTGAAAATGTTAGTACGCAAACGAAAACCGTGGGCATCGTAAAAAGAAAGACAGAGCTCAAGAAAATCCTATCCCAAAAGTCTTTATGCAAACGTACAACCCAAGGTCTATATCAACTACTCTCACCCACAATTCCCTATGCCCAATGGTGCCCTCTCGAACGAAAGCCTTAACATGACGACTGCGCAGTGCGCCCACAAACACATTTGAAACGGATCCGAATACGAATGGGCATCGAGAGCAATCCACAGAACATTCGCCGCGCATCTACGTGTACGTCCCGTAGACGCCCTCCGCGCATGCGCGATGCCACACAACAATCCAACAGTTCCAATTCCAATTGCAGAAAAAAAATAACCAATTCCAAATGGAGAAGCCTTCGCCACGGCCAATGGGAGGGCGCAGTCGTAATGCCGACTGTGTGGGCGGGGCGAGTGATATCTAGCATTGGAATGCTCGTTGTATTTGTTTTGCTGGATTCGAAGGCTTTATTGCGCGGTGTTTGAGCCTCTTTCCCTTTGAGGGTGCGCCGGAACTCGGATACGGAAATGGGATGAACCGTTTCACATTATGTACGATTCCATTTCAGCCTACGATTTCGTGACCCACATATTTGTACATTGGATTGTACAGGTCGAGATTGTAGCCTAGTAATATGTTTAGGAAAAGTTGAAAGTAGCTTTGTAGCTTACAGTCCTCTCCATCAGTGTCCTAAGTAATATTAAAATAGCTGAAGTCACGAGTATTAAAAACCACGATTAAAGAAGCAAAACAGGAAAATTCTGAGAGATACTTAAAAATTAGGCTGTAATAAAATTAAGGAGTGTCCCTCTTCCGACTTTATGAAACTGTGAGTATTGATTTTTCGATAGGAAAAAACGAAGGCAACGATCTATGCAGATCTGGAGTGCTCTCCGCACATCAGATGGCACCGGCGGGGCCTCAGACAATCGAACGGTGGGGGTCCCCCCCACCGGCCACAGATTGCCGCCACTGCGCGGTATACCCAGAGGTGACACTTCTTTAAAGGACTGGACCGAGATTATCTGAGTAATCTATTATGCGTGGTTATTAAGCTGGTAATGTAGGATTGTCCTTCAGTGTTTATTGTAATTGAGTATGAACGAACTATCTATTTTTAAGCAACGAAAATAGAGCAATTCCG
The DNA here is from genome assembly GCA_963924145.1 of Pyrausta purpuralis. Taxonomy (NCBI): domain Eukaryota; kingdom Metazoa; phylum Arthropoda; class Insecta; order Lepidoptera; family Crambidae; genus Pyrausta; species Pyrausta purpuralis. The sequence continues at coordinate 10,612,115 of OZ001656.1, forward strand.
AAAACTCATGTTGGTGAACTGTTAGCCTTATTTGTATGACCAGATAGAACCAAGCCAGGTTTTTTTTATACCTCTTTGCAAAGATGTCCTACATTGGTCATTATCCTTAAAAAACCGGTTCAAGACACAATAGGCTATATTTGTAAAAGCCTCACTTTGGCAATCGTGTAGAGACCGTTTGCTAGACTAGGCATTAGTTACGCAGTTACCTACGTAGGATATTCTGACGTAGAATCAGACATGTTGATTCGTCACCTCGAAACAATCACACACTTTTTTCCCTCCCCCCTTTTCAGGAGCTCAAACAGCATCCTCTACGCCATAATCTTTGCCGATATCGATCCGTCGCCGGCGACTTCCCATTCTCGAAGTAAAACACGGCGGGAAGGAAACCGCGGGATAAACCACCCCCACCACCCCCCCACCCCGATCTTTACGTTTCAGGAATAAATATTTCAGAGCGTGTGCTTCGGAAGTTAAAGTTATGTATCGCCCGGGCCAGGGTAACAATCTAAGAATGAGAAAAGCCCGCTCCCACTTTTATGTAAGTTGCTTTTGTGCGGCTCTGTGACGTCTGCGTACTATGTACTTTTATTATTCAGCCGCTTTTCAGTACTGAAAGATGTATTTTACGACTTCGTGTGCTGTGGCGGAGAAGACTTAAAATCATTTAATTGGTTTACTTGAAGGAATAGATATTTCAGGGCTGGTGTAAACATTTTATTGACTTGTGTTTCTTACTCGTTCGTTTGATTGCTATAAGGATTAAGTTGTAATATTTCAGCCAGTTCTAATAATTTCAAGGCTGTGGCAAGTTTTGGTGTTTATGAGATCAAATTATTTTATTTTATCTCAGTTACAATATAAGTGGAGCGAGCAGAGAATTCTGAAATAGTTTATATATTCTATTTTATTTTGGTTTCACGTTAACCTAGCACGCTAAGCCTAGATTAAAGAATGAGCAAATCACGAAATTTTTACAAGACACTTCTAATATTCGTGCCGGTATTTGTACTACTAAACTTTTCACAATCACCACAAAGTTATTAGTTTATGTTCAAAACGTATATGATTTAATACTGTAGTAAATATTATTTATGTGACATTTTCTTCACTAATTTTGGAAAAAAATAATAGCCCCTCCTACAACGTAGTAGCGATTCATGCAGTTTCAGTCACGTAACATCGTAGGTGTCAATAATTGTAACTATTATATCATATATTCATCAGAAATAATCATAGTGTCACTTATATAGGCAATTACGAACATGAGATATTTCATAAGTAGTGTGGCCTGTGTGGCGGCAACAATGTTCTGTGTTACCTATTTCGATTTTCCTCAACTATTTTCTATAGCTATGCCTAAGCAGTTAACAGTGTAACCATCAAACATCTAGAATTTTTCCATACATCGTGTAACCTTTTGGTATCTTTTGAAGAGGATAGATCTAAATCTGTATCTGTTAAGTGTTAATAAATCAAAATCAACTGTATGTTCGACGTGACGTGCATGTATATTTTTTTACATACTATCACAGTTTTTTTTATAGACAATAAATAACCTTCAGTAAAAACAGAGTAGAGTACATCTTCGTAATTCTTACAGGAAGGCACAACTTTTATTGAAAAATAATAATTCATATTTATCTGACTGTTGTTTTTCCGAAACGAAGTTTTGAAGCCATATAAATTCACTGACTATATTTATTATGTACCTATAATATATTGCTATCAATCATTTAGATCCAGTGTTATGTGCACAATTATCTAGAATTACATGATTTCACTAAGGTCAGCAATTAGTAATGTATTATGGTCGATTGACTTAATTTCAATGAACAAAGACTGGCTCGCCTATAATGTATTTCACAGTATCGAGATCGGAATATCAATGAAATAAATTACAATGTGTATTAGAGAAAAGTATTCAGTGTGAGAAGATGTGAGTGTAGTGAGCAGGTAGTACTTTATACGCATTATTACGCGTATAGTATGTTTTCATTATCGGCATTTTATGGCAGCCCGTAAGGTCACACGATAACAAACAACAACCTCGCCCAACACACTCCGTGTGGACTAGCTCAATACTACTACTAGTAAAACACCAATCAAAAAGTATACCTACAGAGATAAAACCGTAAGTACAGAATAAAATTGTTTCATTCACATTTTCTTTCAAAACTGATGCGGCATCTAAGTCATAAAATTAAGACTCATGATGTCTGCGTATTAAAAAAGGGTGAAGGATATCCAAGCCAATTGAAAATAGGCAATCAATGAATGAGTTATTATATTATTATCGATTAAATCACGTTCCAATTATCTTTTGGTGCCTTCATAATGCAATTGATATAATAATATAACACAGCGTTATAACAGAAAATGTCTGCGGAAGTATTTGCAGTGCAACAATTCTCAATTAATATTCATAATGTTTATATTGTCACGATCGCGCCAGCGTTGTTGTGTTAATTTATTATGTTAATTGCATATTTGTGTAGTTAACAGGACAAAAGCACTGACATGACCTATCTCACAGGCTGCACTGTTGAAAGTACTCACCGGTTCGTTGAATGGTGGAGTGAAGATGACGGAAGCATGGTGTCCTATTCCACTATAACCACAACCGGTCTCATTGAGAGGTAGCGCGGAAAACGCTCTGTAGTAGGTGTGCGCTTGCACTGCTACTGGTAGCGATCGAAACGTAATTGTACTGACGATTCGTATTGCAATTCGTACTACGCACTAGCCAAGTACTTGGGCGGCCAGTGGTGGCCCACCTAGACATTCTTATGAATTACAATTTTATTATGAACACAAACCAAACTCTCATGGTTTTATGGAAAATACTATATTGCACTGATCTAATAGTAAAAAAAAAACAAAATACGGGTATTAAATCGGCCAGAACAACAAATAGCATGAAAGTCTCAAATAAACCTCCAACTGTACGTTGAAAGAAGGATATCCATTATACGCATTATTTCTTGATGCTTGAAAAATTATTTTGTTAAAATAATATTATGTATAGTTCTAGTCAAATTAATATTGCACTGTAAGTACCATTTATTTAATAAGTTTAAGTAAGATAGCATTTTTTATTGAATCGTCAAGTTTTTGGTCACAAATTACAGTTGCTTGCTAAGACAATTTTTATATTGATTGTATTGTTACTAGATTTGTATTATAGCCTACATTACTATACAAGATGTAAAATAAGTAACCAAAAATTCAGACGCTAGGTAAAAACCATTCGTTTAAATATCTAGTAACAAAAATTTTAGTAACATATTAAAAACCTGATTAATTAAGAATGGTCCTTATGAAGCCCATTTACACGCTCTTGTGTATTTTTCTAAACTTGTATGAATATGCATATTATGTGCTCATTATAAAACCTTATTTCCCAACGAATCAAAGGGGTTGTATTCTTTTTCGGTTTTTCAGTTCGAAAAAGGTGTTTTTTTGAAATTGGAGTTTTTTTTACCGAAAACGTTCCTGAGCTAACTTCTTTCAGGAATAGGATTTAAAACGTTACACCTTGTACTTACTATTAAAAAAGAAATATAGTCTCCAATTTTTTTTCAATGTTAGTATTATTTTAAAACGATCTCTGAGAAAGTATCGCGATAAAAAGAAAAAGTTTAGTATCACTGAATAAAACCGTAAGTATGTTCTTTATTCATGCAACATAAGTTCTTACGATTTACGTTTTGCTAGCGTCATTTTCCTGTTAGCGTACGTAGGACTAAAAAAACAGATTTCAGTACTTACGTGCGTTTACTGTTTCCTCATTTTTCTGTTACGTGCGTACTCAATGTCAGCTATAAACACAAACTGTTATGTCATTACTTAAAATTGACTTGCATGTTCTCTTGTAGGTAATTACTATTTATGACTTGTACGAGTACGACATTGTTTTAATTTTTATGACGATGACACATAAATATAAATATTTATTGCATCCTTGTTTAAAGTGTTGACTTTTCTATTTTATAGCCTGTGACTAACTATCTATCTAACTAAGCACTTAAGAGTATAATATTTTAATTAGAAGCAGTTCTGTATAACGTGACCGAAAAAAACATGTCACTATTTACAGCCAATTGTGAGATGATCATTTGAGCATTTCCATATATAGTTGTATAGTTTTCCATACTAAATACCTACCTACCTACTTGAGATAAGGCTTTTGCCTAGCTGTGGGGTATTATTTACAGTGTTGGAAGTCTCGACGTAGTTACCCGGTCAGACAAAAAGGTGGAGTTTTAAAAACGCTACTGCAAAGTTGGTGTTTTCGTTTACTTATCTATTGCGAAGAATTTAAAATTAGGATGAAAAAATAAAATTATTTTTACGATTTATAAAAAATATGTCTTAATCAATACTTAATCTTTTAAAATTATATTATTTGAAAATGTTTTATGTACAACGTATGGCCTGTAAGAGCAAAAATTTTAAATAATGATTCTAAAGAGTATACGTAACTTTGTCATAATGCTGTAACATACTTTAACTCAGAGATATAGTTATCCAAAGTTATACTCAATCGCTAACTCGTTGTAGTATATGACAATATTACATTCTATGACTGGACATAAATGTTTGCAAAACATTGCTGGTTCCATTTATTTTGTTAGTAAATAAAAATAAATTATTTTTTGATTTTAATAAAATAAAACCATTTGGAATTGGTTGCTCTAAGTGCCTATTTTTAATTATTTTGCTCCTATTACATGCCACACCCTGTATAGCTAAGAGTACAAATCACTTTAATGAATAGGAATTGGAGCATACGAAGTTAAGCACCTAGTTTTGCAGATTCAAGTCACGATTTTTAAAAAAAATAGAAGGAAAATGTGAAGTTAATAAATATTTAGTTAATGTTAATCTATGCTATTGATCTAGTGATAGATAGACATTAAGATAAGTGTAGTCTCGTGTATAAATTAACAGTTTGCAACCTCTTACGCAATGTATGCGACGCGATTTCCGCGTTGGTTTTACGACTATTGCCCGTCATGTTAGACGCAATCATAAAGGATGGCTTTAAGTATGTGTCTGTCAGGTGCTGGGCCTAGACTCATTGAAGTAATTTTACGCTTATTTAAAAAAGGTGGATTTCAGTTTGATCTGTGTATTTGTATTTATATAAGAATTTTTGACGACATTATCTCGCTTTTGGCCAAACGAAAGTTTTGAGAAATATATATATACGAGTATACTAGCGGACCCAGCGAACTTTGCTTCGCCCCTAGCACCGTCCCGCCCCGACATCGTCTCACCCAGCAAAACAAAGCAACAGCCCGGAATCACAAAAAAAAATCGTCCCAAAATTAAAAAATAATTACGGGTGAACAACCCTTATCACTTAGGGTATGAAAAATAGATAGTAGCCGATTCTCAGACCTACTTAATACGCATATAAAATTTGGTAAGAATCGGTAAAGCCGTTTCTTAGGAGTTACGGGAGTACGGGAACGAACATAGTGACATGAAAATTTTATATATAAGATTATTATATACATTTAGGAGCTGGTGGTGCCGATTTTCGCGGCAATCGAACTTTTATCGTATGGTAATTTGATTGCGAGTAAACAGTTATACCTAAAAAACAAGTAAAATGTCTACACGTAAAAGACTATCGCAAAAATAATAGTCCATTGAATAAAAAGTTCTAGAGTGCGTGAGTTAGTAACGTAAGATGTTTCTTCGGAAACATGTCAAGAGTACCTAGGTAATAAACATACTAAAACCCCGGGACACTAGGAGGAGCCCCGGAGTGGGGGGAGGGGGGGGGAAAGGGTCAATTTTTTCATTTTTCGCTTAAATCTCAAAAACGGCACATGTTAGAGAAAAACTTTCAAGGAAAAGTTGAAAGGCCATAAAATTATCTACAAGTTGTACCTAAATCATTTTTTTCTATATCCTACCATTTCTGAGTTACACGCAGTAAAAAATGATTTTGGCTCAAACAATTTCCCCATACTACATACCCATGTTTATCACATCAATCGATCAAAAAATATTTCTCTCTTCCAAAAAACTCAAATGTGCAACTTGTGACCGGTACTGATAGATTGCTCTTAATTAGGTCTATAATTGGTAAAATAAACACATTCCTCCATGGAAGCCTTTAGGAGGAATCGATTGTCAAAATATTATATTAGGGTAGTTTGAGTTACTGAACTTGATATTTTTTTATTTTTTTCTTCCAAAAAACTCAAAAGTGCAACTTGTGACTGGTACAGATAGATTGCTCATGATTAGGTCTATCATTGATAAAAAAAACAGATTCCATCATGGAAGCCTTTAGGAGGAATTGAATTTTATTAGGGTAGTTACGATACTTGAACTTTTAATTTTTTTTCTTCTAAAAAAGCTCAAAAGTGCAACTTGTGATTGGTACTAATAGATTGCTCTTAATTAGGTCTATCATTGGTAAAAAAAACACATTCCTCCATGGAAGCCTTTAGGAAGAATTGATTGTCATAATATTATTATATTAGGGTAGTTACGCAACTTGAACTTTTTAATTATTTTTCTTCCAAAAACCTCAAAAATGCAACTTGTGACCGGTACTGATAGATTGTTCTTAATTAGGTCTATAATTGGTAAAATAAACACATTCCTCCGTGGAAGCCTTTAGGAGGTCAAAATATATGTTAGGATAGTTTGAGTTACTGAACTTGATCTTTTTTATTTTTTTCTTCCAAAAAGCTCAAAAGTGCAACTTGTGACCAGTACCGACAGATTGCTCATAATTAGGTCTATCATTGATAAAAAAACCAGATTCCACCATGGAGGTGTTTAGGAGGAATTGAATTTTATTAGGGTAGTTACGATACTCGAACTTTTTATTTTTTTTCCTCTAGTGCCTCTCATATGTCATCAATGTCCCAACATTATCCGTTGTTCGGATTTTTTCGATGAAGTTTTACACGTAGCATGGTAAGGGGTCCGCCCTCGTTAAGCTTATGCTAAAGTTTGCTTATGTTTTCGAATTTTTCACCTTTCATAGGATGTAGCTCGAAAACGGCTGCTAATAGAAAAAAATGATCTAGGTACAACTTGTAGATAATTTTATGGCCTTTCAACTTTTCCTTGAAAGTTTTTCTCTAACATGTGCCGTTTTTGAGATTTAAGCGAAAAATGAAAAAATGGACCCTTTCCCCCCCTCCCCCCACTCCGGGGCTCCTCCTAGTGTCCCGGGGTTTTAGTATGTTTATTACCTAGGGACTCTTAACATATTTCCGAAGAAACATCTTACGTTACTAACTCACGCACTCTAGACCCCCCTTGGAGGGACTCATTCAATGGACTATAAATATAAATAAAAGATTAAAGACGTAAGTAGATTGCTCTCAAATAAAGTAAAGAGAATATCTTTGCTATGTCAATATAACGTGGCTAAATACTGTAAAGGGTCCCGTTCCCACTATGTATGTAAGCACTTTTATTACAATAAAAATCACTTTTTTTACATTTATTATCATATGAGGAAAACAATACAAAAATACATGTTTTTTTATTGCACTGATAAAAACCACTAAGGTTTGCCTACAGTGCGTGAGACAGCCAAAATGTATACACTATTTTATAATATCAGAGACTTATTATAATATCATAGACTATTATTAATACACTTATATAAGAAATAATAATAAATATAAATGTAACTTTCTCTGGATAAGTACTTAAGATAAACCAAGTCACAAGTCAGGAACTGGGTGGATAATGCATACTATTCTATTAGAGTAAGAAAATATGTTTTAAATTTGGTCTTTATATTCCGCGGATTCAAAATATTCTTAACGGTTGGAGGTAGATCGTTTATGAACCGGGGAATCAAGTACTGCGCGGTTCTTGCGCCGTACACATTACGAGCCGATGTCGTGAGTAAAACATGATAAAGATTGCCTTATGATAAGGATTCGATTTCTTTTAAACAACAAAATATTCGAAATTATGTTTGACAAAACCGGTATTCAAAATTTGACCGCTTTGGTAGGGAGATTAGAATAAATATATCAGTACGAAATTACAGTTTTCTAGCACCTTAGGTCTCTGCGCTGGACTGCGGACGGACAGACGGACATTGCGAAACTATAAGGGTTCCTTGTTGGACTACAGAACCCTAAAGAGAATTAAAATTGAGTTGACGTTTAAAATAAGACATTGAATATTGAAATGTTTCGGGTGTTTATCGCAACTATAAGTTATAAATCGTAAGCCTAGTTTAATTAACTCTTACTTACTACAATATTACGTTGCCGCTTTGACTTATGCCTATGAATATGATTTCGATATGAATGACAAGCTTTATCAAGATATGTCGATTTGCGCATTTTAATTATGAGTGAACTGCGATCGGTTGATTTAACTGCGTTCGTAATCAGATTATTACGTGCGTAGTTCACATGCGTCATGATCATGAATGAGTTAGTAGGAAATATATTTATGAGATAAATACTAGTGTTATGGTTTACGGTACCTAGCTATTTTATTACGGACTGAATGATTATGAGATCCTAGGACAGACGAACAAATTATTTTGATAAGCTAAATAATCAATACTATAAGGCACCTACTTGGTTAGGCACACATTTTTGAACTCTTAAACTTTTTTTTAATTTTCTGTAGTTAATTGGAGTTGTTGATTGGTACCCGAGATAGCTATGGTGCTTTTGGCAATAATGGCGAAAAAGTGTAGAGAAAAAGTCACTTTATAAATGAATTGTCCGCGGTCCCGGGTTCGATGCCCGGTCGGGTTATTATGCAAATCATATTTTTCTATATTGTCCTGGGTTAGGGTGTTATTGTTCCACAGTTGTGTCAGATTGATAACACAAGTGCATTGACTACTTACTTTGGGATCAGAGTGAAGTATGTGTTGTATTAGTGTACGTTTAGTATTGGTGTCCATTATTATTTTTTATTAAGAATTGTTATAAAGGTATTTCCACAATCTATGGCGTATTTTTAATCGACTTCAAAAAAGGAGGAGGTTATCAATTCGACTGTATCTCTTTTTTTGTATCTTTGTTACCTCATATTCATATCTCAATCGTTTGTCGTTTTTAATTTAGGATCTGATGATGGGATCTTGGTGTAATCGAGGGAAACCCTCAAGTTTCGTGTAGTGTTTATTTTCTAGAATCTTAATGTTGACGTGTTGTTACGTCTGATAGTCAACATCTTGTGGGGCTGAGCTGATGGTGGAACTCCTTAACGCTTAGGAGTTCAGTAATTATAATGAAATGACTTATAATAGGTAGTTTGTAGTGTTTTAAAGAACAGAGTCATAAGGTGCATCCCCCTCTCTCTTCTCCTGTAATCTCTAAAAATAAAATTAACTTAACTAAAAAAAAGTAACAACCGACTTCAAAACCAAAATGCCCTGAGAAGTCTTAAATAAACTCTTGACTATTGAAAGGACAGAAACCCATTTTAGGCAAACAATTTCATTTTGGAGTCGGTGCTGTGGTAGTGATGCTAAATGGTCAAAGTGATGGCACCGACTCTTTGAAGTCGGTTTTTACTTTATTTAAAAGTAGTTTTTTTTGTAATACAAAACATGTAATTCGTTTAAAATTGACTCAGACACAATATCCCACATTTGTAACTAGCATTGGTATAGAGTTATTTATCCATGACGTAAGACCCTTTACACACTGCGACATTTAGCAGCGATGCAGTCGGGATGCTAACACGAGTTAGCGTCGATGCAGTCGCAAAATGTCAACCTTTAGACTACTTACACACTGCGAATTTTAGCATTTATCGGTCACTCGCGCGTTTTGAAAACAGCATCGCGACGCACGCAATGAACAGATTTAATTTAGCATCGATGCAGTCGCGCTTCTGTATCGACCCTAACGCGCGACTGCATCGATGTAAAAATTTGCAGTATGTAAGGGGTCTAAGAAGAAGTAATACGCACAGTCTAATTTACGCGTTTACGCGATTCTTATACTTACAGGTTATTTAAGCGCATAAAAGTTGAACGGTGGTTTTATAATCACGTAAAAAGCTCCCTTAGCAACCAGTTACATACAAGTTTTGCTCTTACAAACACAATATGTGGGTACTATAACTGTTTGAAAAATAACAGTTCAGTGTTGTAGTAGGTCGTTGTTATAGTAAACTCTGTTACATAAGACGCACGTGACATGGCTCAGGTGTTATTTCTTTTTCACTACGACAATGGTCAGCTGTGATCGAGTTTAGAAATACTCCTCCACTATGCCTATGTTAAGAAAACTTCATAGAAAAAATAGAAAAGTATATAGATACCTGTCCTGTTTAAAAACTACAGCAACATTTTATTATAAAAGTAATGTGTAGTGGTTAGCGCTCCTAACTATTACGCCGGCCGTCGCGGATTCGAATCCAGCAAGGGGCAAATGTTTGTATCTAATTCATGTCAAGCGTGAACATTTGTATCTAGGTCATGGGTGTTTATATGTATTCAAGTATTTAAGAAAGAAAAAGCTTTACTTCGAAACCACGACAGTTGGAGAGTTGTCCGGCACATATTTATTTAAATATATATATATGTATTTATTTATTCAAGTCAAACTGTAATGAATCATCAATAAAAGGTTCTAAAAGACATATTGAAGTAAGTTTCATTATTTTATTTTTACTTTTATAGGTTACAATTTAATTCTGCATTATTTTTAACCGCCTTCAAAAAAGGAGGAGGTTATCAATTCGACTGTATGTTTTTTTGTGGCTGTGTTACCTCATATCACAGTAGTGTGTAAACCGGTTTGAAAAAAAAACTACCTAGAGGTTATACCTTCTAGTTGGTGCCATTGTTGCCAAGTCGGGATCTGATGATAGGATCTTGGTGCAATCGAGGGAAAACCTCAAATTTTAAAGGCACGTATAGTATCTGTGTACTAGAATCTTAATGTTGACGTGTTGTTACGTGTGATATTCAACATTATGTGGAGCTGAGCTGATGGTGGAACTCCTTAACGCTTAGGAGTTTAGTGATTATAATGACTAAACCTATGATAGGTGATTTGTGGCTTCTTAGAGAACAGAGTCATAAGGTACGACCCATAATTAAATAAGCTCTTGAACCTTTAATGAAAAGGATTTTTTTTAGGCGAACAATTTCTCTTTGGTGTCGGTGCCATCATATTATTTGTTTTTTCAGGGCAATAATTTTGTCACATGTCGGGAGGTGTAGCTTAAAACATGTTGGTACAGGACGAGATAAATATTGGGGAAATTATTGGTTAGATAAACATAAGTTAAAAAATCTCTTGAAGATTAGGAGTTCATTTACAAATGGAAAAGAAAAACCTTTAATTCTACATTTAACATAAGATATATATTAAAACAAATTTCTTCGACACACGTGTGAGTTGTTCAGTCATCATGCTGCCCCCTATACATGTTCACGAAATAGACAATACAGTAAAGAATGGTGAACGCATGACGCTGCATTTGCGAGGCAACCTTCTTTACAACTGAGGATAAGTTTTAAGACAATGCGGTATAAATCGGTTAGAAACTTCTGAGGCTATTTATAGCTTTAAATCGTTTAGAATCTTCTGACGCTATTTATAGCTATATGAAACGCGTTTAGATGATAGACTTTGGAAATGTCATAGCCAAACAAAGTAGCGACAAGTCAATAGTGTAAAGGTTAGCGCTTCTGACTACAAAGCTAAGGGTCGCGGTTTCGAATCACGCAACATTTGCAGCTAAGTCATATGTGCTTTAAAAAATATGGGAGTCGCCCTCTTCATCGTCGTTGTCTTGTATTTGTAACACAAGGAAGAAAACTCCTTGCTGCCGTGGTAGACAAATTGGTGTGTTATATTGCGTATTCTACTTATTTTATTTGGCACTCACCTAATCGTACGTTAGGTGTTTTTTTTACAAAGTCGTTATTTTTTTCTCAGACAGAATGCTTGTTTCTAAACATTTCTGTATTTCTTTAAACTCGATTCCGAACCCCAATGACGATCATACATGACTAGAAGAAAAACTCGAAATAAGGGTCACATAATGGCCGCAAAAATCAACGGCAGTGACTGGGCGCTTCCCGTTGCGTTCGCAATCCCGAACCCTTCCTCAATATGATTTGCGTCAGTGGCGATGCGCTCCGAGCAGATCATGGGTGGTAACCGAGTGGAAAAAGCGCTTCTCATCAGCGTTACTCGAGATCTTTCCAATTTGAGTAGCGTTCCGCCGACAGAGAAACAATATTTTATGTTACTACGTGGAACGGAAATTGAAAAGTGACGCGGTTCGGTTCTACTTCACCATGAGGATTTCTTGGTGTGGAAGGTGGATTCTTAGAATCTGCTGGTTCATGTGCATTTACTACTCAGTTACTAAAGTATCGTATAATATAAAAAGGCTATATATAAAAAAAAACTGGTAGGTATATGTATTTCAACGGCGTCCTCTAAAATTTTTCATATTTTTCCTTAGGACGACACCTCTTTTCGGTATTAATAAATTTCACACATTACCTTCAAAGTTCTTCAAACTAGCGTTGTGGAATCACCCTAAACTAATCTTAACTATCGGACATTTTTGATTTTGCTAAGCTATAGCGTATGTGTTGCCACTTAAGGTGGGTCTGTTTTTCATGTTTGAACAATGTGTGCATATAAAGTCGAGTAACATCATATATCAATAATTGCACCGATTTAGGCGATCTATAAAAATGCTAATAACGGGTCTTTATACGTGTCTTTACATAAACAGTGCTACGAAACGCTACGAACACCAAATGTGCTACGAATTGGCTACGTCGCCGCCCAAAGTTGGACTGATCGAAATAAATCGTGGTCCATTTCCGTACATTTGGGGTCACATCTGGGTCAGATCTATCTAGATGAACATCTACGTACTTTGGGCATTTCCACAGGCGTCCAACCGCGAGGTGGGTAATGTTATCATTCCATTAATTACAACAACCACCCCCTCTTTTTAAAAGTAAATTAATCCGATTAAGGGGGGAATCGAAGAACCCGCTCCGTCCGAGTTTATTCAGGCAACTTTCTTTGGAATAATTATTTTTTGTAATTAAATCCATCAACACGATTTTTTCCTAATGATTCTCCCGTGGGAGTCGGGCGGGAAATGAGGGGGTGTTTTTATCTGGATGTTTCTATTCCGTAATAAAGGTGATAAGTACGTTAGTCTAAGTATGGACTACAAGGACACCGGTTTTAATTATTTTCTTAGTTTTTGGTGAAGTCCTTTTTGACTATGTACAAGTGATTTTAGTAACTTACAATTATTACAACTTTTTACGATTCGAGGGGAGTGCTTCTAAAAGATTATTTGAATATTGATGGTCTATTTAATTAAACGAGAACTAAATGATCTGACTAGTAGTACTAGACTAGTAGTATAGTCATATACTAATTAAAAAAATTATTTTTAATATCTCAAAGGTACATTATTATAAAGCGACCCATTCCATATTTCCTAAACGAAGCAAATATTATGCCCCCCCAGCCCCGACGCAGCCGTAGTGTTAATGATATCTCGCTTTTAAAGGGCACATCATTTACTTATTTCTACGAAAATTAATTGAAATGAGTTTTGACGATGAAAAGATGTTATACAAAAGAGAGTGGTGGCCGCTAGGTGTCGCTCCGAGATAACTTGTTCATCTTTAATTAATTATTTCGCGGCAAAGAAATTGTTCGCTTTGAAACTCTGTATTCTATTCACTGGCATTTACAATTATGATTTCGATTAGGCAGCCTTATAAATATATTTTAATATTTAATTAATTTCAGATTTGTCAAGCGTCTATGTATTTTGTAATATTTTTAATGTAAACACTATAATTAACGTTTTGTTTAATATTATTAAACTCTATGGATTAGTAGTTCTTCTAGCTTTTAGTAAATATCAAAATGAAAACGAAATCTGAAATCAGCTATAGTATATAAACAGTGCTAAGAAACGCTACGAACACCACATGTGCTACGAATTGGCTGCGTCACCGCCCAAAGTTGGACTGATCGAAATAAATCGTGGTCCAGTTCCGTACATTTGGGGTCACATCTGGGCCGAGGCAGTATGTGGGCTGCAAGGGCTCGATTCGAGAATGGCCATGGTAACTTTAGTTAATGTCTCTTTCTCCTATATGAAAATGGTAAGAGACAGACTACCGTGATTAGCTACGGCAAACACAGCAGTTAATTGCAAAGAAAATTTAGGAAGCCATCGATAATATAAATTGCACTTGTAAAAAGCAACTTTGGCTGTGTGACAGACGAGGAATCGAACCCCGTGTCTTACGCTATCCGGTCGTATGCATATACCACTCGGCCACTGTAACATTAGCAAAACTGTTGAATTTTGCAAGCGCTTACTGTAACGCGTAGGCTGCGTGACATCATCAATGTTGCGAGATTGCTCTCACAATATCCGAAGGAAACAATTGTAAAAATATTTCGGACGGGGTTCAATTCTGTCACATCCAAAATTGCTTTTGACAAAACACTTTAAAAACAAAAATGAAATTATAAGCCATCGATAATTAAGCAGAGATATTAAACGGTCGCGGCTAAAACTACATAAACTTAACTACGTGTATTTTTCTAAGCAAGTGTTAAGTTTGGCGTTACTGTTGTACATTGCATTCTGTCCCTTTTTATTTATTTACCAAAAATTTGGCCCGGTCTACCAAGAGGTGGCTGGTTCAAGTCCCGCTCGTGCGCAAATTTTTGGTTTCTTATTTCATCTTTATGAATATAAAATATGACACTGAGTGTTAAAAACATTCTAAACCATCATTTCGTTATGTTTTAGTCAGTGGCGACTCAGAATCGAGCCCAGTATGTGGGCCGCAATATAGACGGACCGCAGATGGATGGCCCTCCCGGCTCTATTGCTATAGATTGAGCCCGTTTCGTTCACTCCAGCAGGACGTCCCTAGGGAATTGGAGGAATCGTGTAGTCGGGTATATTGCCTTTTGATGAGCTCATTTTTTTAGGTCAATGCACTTGTAAGATTGTTTTGTTGTTGGAAACAGTTGCGAAGGGAGGAAATAGAATCATCAATAATTTTAAGTAGGTACCATCACTATATTACAAATGACTAAAATTCAAATTTAAATCTTTATTTTGCTAACTAAGTATTACAAGAGTTCTTAAAATAATTATCATATAGGTAGGTACTTATGACTAAGTAACCGCTTAGGTATTGTAAACAGTATTACATATGTTATAAACTTCGTAACAACAAAACTTTATTAATAAGCAGAATGTTTTAAGGGACCCTGTCTAGGTGGCGAGCCTACGTGTCAGGTACCTAAGTACCTAATCATTTATTGAGTAGTAATTTTTATTAAATAAAAATATTTTTGGGCTTTTGAAAATGCTTTGAGGTAGGTTTCTTTTTTAGGGTTCCGTAGCCGAATGGCAAAAAATGGAACCCTTATAGTTTCGTCAAGTCTGTCTGTCTGTCTGTCTGTCCGTCCGTATGTCACAGCCATTTTATTCTATAACTATAAGCATCACACAGTTGAAATTTAGTGGGAAGATGTATCCTGTTAACCGCCTTACGATTCTTATATAAAAAATAAAAAATATGATATTTAAGGGGGGGCTCCCATACATGAAACTAAAATCTAGTCAAATCTATGCGTGTGGGGTGTCTATAGATAGGTCTTTTAAAATGACATAGAGGTTCCTAAAACCATTTTCTTTTAATGTCTAACGTGTGTAAATTTTGGAAAAAATATGTAATATAGATCATAAAAAATACTTTCAACGAAAATTGGTTCGGACGGGATCGAACAAGAAGTTTTTGAGATATAGCACATTTTCAACAACCGCAAACATAACTTTGTATTTCATACAAACACTATGAAAAACAAAGTTATATTTGCTGTCAACAAAATATTGTTGTATTTTACTAAGTGGAAGTTAGTGGATTCGCTAATTTAGTTAACGTTGGCACGGAACCCTCAGTGCGCGAGTTCGACTCGCACTTGGCCGGTTTTTTTTTTGTATGTGCGGGGAGTTTTTAAATATTTTTACTGCCATATAGTACGGACTGGAGTTTAACATTTTCATTCTAGATTGTGGAAGGTAGAGTCTTATTATGTTATGTGTGTCTTTAACTTAAAGAAAATTGTTCATGTTATTGAAAGTAAAAATGCCTATATCGCAGATATACAACCTACTTACCCTTGTACCTACTTATAAAACGTGTAAAAACTGTGTAGCTTTACAAAATTGAAAAATAAACGTTATCAGAATTAGAATTAGATACTTACTATTTACTTGACGCTTATAACAATTTCATTCACAGTTTGCACATCAACAAAACCAATCCATCGTTTGATCTATGACCTCAGCCAAAGCGGTGTATTTATCTTATTCACAAATAAAGTTTTGTTTTATACCATGCGTAGTACATTTCCCTAGGGTCGTAGCGAGCCTAATATTGCCTCGCGATTTTCCCTCCCCGCACGGGAAGTGTGAAATTATGTTCCGGTTTTGTTATTGTTCCTCAGGGTAACAAAGATATACACAACTCCGGTTACAATGTGGAAGTAAGCAAGTTCACGAAAAAATATGACAGTGAAGTCATTTCATTGCAATCTTCATACATTAAGTGCGGCTTCACATTAGAGCGTCAGCAGCGCGACAGCAGCGCGATAGCAGCGGATGCTTTTACATTAGCAGCGCGACGGTCGTGCGACTGGGTCGGTCCAACTACACCCACTACCCATTTCAGTGCTAATATGGGAATAGTATTACCACTGCAATGGGTAATGGGTAAAGAGGGACGGACCCGCGCGACTTACGCGCCGCTGTGGCTCTGCTACCGCGCTGCCGTATATAGTATGAAATCATCGGCAAAGCGACTGTCGCGCGTAAGTCGCGCTGCTAAAGTCGCCTAAATATGAAAGCGCTCTTTAGTCTTTTGCTTAGTAGGTACACCGTAGCAAACCATGATAGTGCTAGGAATGTATCCGGCAAAAGAATATTATTTGTATTGAAGGCTATGACATCTTGCCCACTAGAAAGTTCTACAGCGTACTCCGACCCGACTTACACCGTAGCGTGCACGGAGCGTGTTTGCACCGGCAAAATTCGTTCTCGCTCGCTCTTGCGCTCGCTCCATATAACGGTGAGACAGAACGCTCTCAATCTGTTCAGTGGGCAAGGTAGAGTGTTGCTTTTCGTACCTGACACGGTCATAGAACGGTGCAGTGGGGAAATACCGTATTTAATGAGCTTCTTTTCCTTCAAAAGTTAAACTTTCTTTGTTTGAAACAAACGACCTTGAAGATTACATTCAGTACGATACAGAAAATTACAAACAAAAGCTAGGTATTGGAACTTATCGTATGTTAGCGTCTGTTGTAATTCACATCAGATCTTTCAGTCAAGCAAGATGTCCACGCCAATTGCTGCTTTTATTTCTGAAACCATGATTGAAATTCGCTATCCCAAAGTCTCTTTGTAATAATTACCTAACCAGGTCTTTCTTTGTTGTTATGTATTCAATGATAATAATCTAAGGCTAAGATTGAAATTTGTAACACTGCAAAGTTTAAATCATCACCAACCATAGACAGCAAGCATAAATCAGTGTGCAGAGATGTTTCTTGAAGAAATAAGGGGTGTGTGTGTGTGAGATGGGATCGTCTGAGAAAGCACCCCGGGGTCACAGTTCACAGCGCCGCCGATACGTTCTCTCGAATGCCGAAGATATACTTACTCACTGCAACACAGAAAACAAACACATTTTACTTTTAGATTGTTAGGAGTAACATTTTCCTCAAGTATTTATAACGATTTAAAAAAAAATTAACTGAATACAAACTTAAAAATCTTGTTTCAAGTTGTGTTGCGCTTCTGACATGGATAGATGAAAAAAATAAGATGACCTTTTTCCAGCAGAACAGAAAGCCCGCCTACATAGTGCGCCTATATTCTGAATAAAAAATATTTATATATATGAACTCCTACATAAGATGAGTGTGAAGAGAAAATAATACACAAATTGCAAGAACTGTATTTTGTGCATATAACATTTACGATTTTTTTGTGTTTTTGTAGGTCACCTACAAAACTACTCTTTTTGCAGTAACTCTACATGGGTTTCTGCTTGTTAAATATTCATTTATGCGTATTTAATCATATCTATACTTAAACAGAATGCTAAATATCCACAGATTAGCAAAAAATACCAATTGTACTACTAATGAGATCGCGAATTAGCGGTCCTGTATTCTAAATATGCTCACAAACTCCTTGATACATAGAGCTTCCGGAGGTGTTTTACGTGCTCGTAAGATACGTAGTAGAGGAAACGTGAAAGACCGACCTTCGCCGATCTGATAACTCGATGAGATATAAACTTTATTAAATATAAGTTATAAATAAATATGCCTGTCATAATTTGCCTCGAAGTGTTCATAGCTATTTCTTATTTAAATTAATTTGCTTTCAGCACCTTTTATCTTTTGTAATAACCGAATGTGTTTAATTACAGATGATAGTTTTTAACACGCAGAATATGCCTAGTTAGACTTTCCTACATTTTTTTGTGCATGGCTGACTGGCTAGATGAATTGAACAGGTATGTCAATATAGGTAACTCATCGATTTGTTACCTACCTAGGTAAATTCTGTGTGTTAAAGACTATCAATTGAGATCAACACATTGTGTTATGACAAAAGTGAAGGTTACATAAAAAAAACTAGCGGTCCCCCGTGACTGCGTCCGTTTTTTTGAGCTTCCCCTCCCGCTGCAGCATGATGTTTTATAGCCTGAAGCTCTCTTCAATAATAAACCAGCACAAAAATATATTTTCAAATCGGTCCAGTAGTTCCTGAAAATAGCAAGAAAGCTCAAATTGTCTATGTTTTAGTTAGATAACATTTGTATGGGAAAAAGAAAAGGTCTGTTATTATGGGTTTTCCGGCAATTATTCGATTTCTTCTCACCGTAAAAACCATCCTTAAACTTCAACGAACATTTAAAAAAAGATTTGGTCAAATTGGTCTAGGCGTTGTTGAGTTATGCGCTTACCAACACATGTTGCGATTCATTATTTTTTATATATTATGAGATGTATTAAAATTATTTCAACTAAAATAGTTATGAATACTTTTTGATAGGCAAGTTATCATATACATATTGGTTTATTAACCATAATCTTTAAAAAAATATCTTATTGTTTGTAATATCTTTGTTGTTAATTCATTGTTCTTCACCGGCTCCTAGACCATAAGTACGTAGTACTATTATATTTTCTGTGCCATAAGTGCATGAGCTCGCGTGGCTGCTTATACTAGTTACCCTCACGGATAAATAAGCCTTTGCCATGTTATTCTTAATTCGGTGAGAGCCTTATTTTTACTATACTGGCACCAGGATTGGACTAAACGTATTACGGAGAGTACATTTCGTATTATGAAATAACAAGAAACTAGGTAAAAGTGATTTTTCAGACCAGAGTATCTACCTGTAATTTTCACCAAGCGGAAAAAAGGAAAAATACTCATGCGAATTGTTTTTTATTGTCATTCAACTAATGCTGTACCACACTATTTAGAACTAGTTTTGCTCATAGATATTACTGCTTCTTGGGTGAGTACCTATATAAAAAATTGAATGGCCTTCTCAACATCTATCCACTTACCAGACACTCTTGCAGGAAAAAGTTGATCATGTGGTTATTAGATCGTAACTACGAGGAAACTGAAGAGTTGCTTACAATAATAAAATAACATTTTATTAGTCACACACACACACATACACACGCACGTGCACATACACACACACGCGCGCACACACACACACACACACAAACATTGATATATATAAGTTTAATATCTAGTTGGTATGCTAAGCTCTAAAATATTTTTCATCTAATGTTTTATATAGATTTCTAGAACTGCTTCTTTACGAAAAATCCGCGCTCTTTGGCGGTTTGCTGTAGTGGGAGGCTGATGACCTGTAACACAGGTAATTATTACCTAGCATAGGCATCAGTCTCACACAAACACTATAAATTGTTTGGAATTAATGCTGTGTACACATGTGTTGTTTGTGTTGAGAAATAAACTTGATTTGATTTGATTTGAATTTGTGTTTTACAATGCAATATAAAAAAACTGTCCCAAAGATAAAAACCGTTTCAAATACATATTAGAAACTAATCTACATCATATTTGTTAAAACTAAAACTCTTTATACATTACTTTTACTAACATACTATTATATTATAACATATTACTATATTTTTATTGTCAATACGTAGTATATTTTAAACTTCAAAAGACTATTTAAGCATCAATCAATCAACTAAACTCCTCAATCGCGCCACGGTAATGTCTCGTTGCAATTATTATGCAAAGTCATTAACATGTTAAGAGGAACTGAACCCTCAAGGAGTTATCGCGATCGATACACTGTCGCGACCCCGATACAAATATTGCACGACTGGAGGTGGGCACGTTATTCTTTTTAAAACAAACAGCCTGAGGCACAGATTACTATAACCAATCGTGCGGAAGTACTGTTTCGATTTGAGAGTGCCATCTGTCTGTGTTTCGCCTGTCTTTTGTTTCGAATCGACCCCTTTCTTTGCGTGATACCGTATAGTCATTTGTGTTTTTGTCGGTTTGGTAAAAAATGCGTTGATAAAACAAATCAGAATAACTCAGTGTATTTATTTTATATGAATGTAATACACAGCTAATTGTTTATCTGCGCATAGTTTTGAATCTAAATACTAAGACAAAGACATAAATTATAAAAAAATACAAACATATAAATAATAAATAACCAACTGTTTATTTATTTCTTTTGCTAAAGTTGCTCTGTCAAAACTTGAACTGTAGTCAAAACTTTAAGAAGTCACTGTAATTGTAGGTCCAAAATGTAATACTTTTAAGTTTTATTGTTATTATTATAAGATAATTATTACATAATTTAATATAGCCCTCAAATAATTTTGCAATACCCAATCTGAAAGGGTTACTAAGTCATAAGTGCAATTGTCTAGCATAAGACCTGCTATATGTATGTATGTAACACTTAGTTGGCAAATAAATGAATATGAATATGAATACTAACCTTTAAAAGAATACTATTCTGCTATATCAATTGCACTCTTACCCAGTTTGCTGATACTAAAGTAAAACCATAAAATTTATCGGCTAATAAATGAATTTCATCAATGAAATTACTAATACTGGTCGTTTGAAATGCCTCTTATCGTGTAAGTACAAAGACCTTGTTCATGGTTCAACAAATTGGTTCAAATCTATGACAAATGCAGTGCCCTGAATACCAGAACATTCAACTGCAGTAACGCAATTACATAAATGTGTGTCAATCATTTGAACCAATGCTGTTTACTCAAACCCAAGTCTTTCATACCATTTCGTTATCAAAGAGGTCAAATTGAACTTTACTCTTATTCAAAACATCAAAGGCCTCTATCACAAGGGGTATTGATTGATTCGCCTAACAACACGAGGCCTATTTTAATCTGACACGGTGATCTATTCCATCGCCTATATGCGCCTATGTGTGTGTCTTCCCGTAAGTGTTGTGTACGCTCGTTAATCATAATTTCAGACGTTTGTTCGTGTGTTGGCTCATATTATTATGTTTTGGGGATAAGAAATTAGTTAGTGGACATTAAACTTGGACATAGCGCGATCGAACGGTCTTGATCGTTTATTTGTTATCCACAGCTAATGTGTGCTTCGTTATCTAAACAAGATGGCTCGGTCACTGAATTCAGTAAGGTAATACAACTACTAATAGAAAAATAAACATCGCTGGATAATTTTCCCCGATTAAAAATAATAAAGTCAGCAAAAAGAAAATAACATAACGAAATTGTGTAAGCAGACTCATGAATTGAAGAAACACAGTAAAAGCCATAAATTTATGAAGAAAATTTTAATATTTGATTACAAGGTGATTAAAAGATATTGATCAGTTATTAATACCACTCTCTGAAAATTATAATTTTAGCACTGGTGGTAGCTGACAAATGCCTATTGTCAGGTACCATCTGTAATGAAGTTGAAAGTCAAAAAGATACAATGGTATCGTTATATATTTTTACAAGCAAAAATAGACTTCAGTTATAAAATATTTTCTTACAACGATCAACACGGCGCGGTCGGTTTACACGAAAGTTGGCAAGAAACATTAAGGGCTCGCACATCGCAGGGACTGACCCGTCATGAAATTTAAATCTAGATCAATAACCGCGCTTATATCATTGTCTTCATTAGAGATAATTGGGTTCGCTCCCCGTCGGCCGCAACTTTGTTTGCTTGCCGATAACTTGAGACGAATTACTTGGATATAAAGGTACCCATGTCATAGGGCGAGGGGTATGTACTAACCGAAGTCATATTCATCACATATACGGGTTATGTATTGTAAGTTTGAATGATTACTATCGGGAGGGATGGGATGGACATCAGTGATATTAATTTACAATATAATAGTAAGAACAAGCTTCGTATTACTATTTTTTCACCTAGAAATTCTTTTAATAATAATGATAATATCTATTATTATTTCGTCCACGGGTGTAGTTCCCGAACTAATGAAACAAAGCCTGGAAGCACTAGATATTCCTCACAAAATAATCACCTAACAGCAAAAGGCCACCATCCTTAACACTTCCCGAATCACCCGCAAGTTCTTGAACTCCGGTTCTACATTCTCACCCCCTGTCGCTTGGCTGAGGCTCGCGTCAGAGGAGTTCCACACCCATCCCAAGATGGAGAAAGACAAAGTCTTAAAAAATATATAAAAGAATCATTTTTGCAGGCATAAAAAATCCATATAAATGTATGCTACATTACAAAATAAAATAAAATACGATTAAATAAAATTTCACCGAGAAAAAAAAAACAACGTCGTTAGTGCACAGCCCGATGAAGGCTTCTCCAGTGGTTAAAAAAGGCCCACGTGATGTTTCACTGGTCACCTTCAAAATTTCACTGTTGGAGTCCCTTATCCTTTGCCGGAATGAGGCAACCCGCATTCTAAGGACAGTAAAGAAGTTGGGCACCCGCGCGCTGCGAATATCCCTGACGCGCTGCAGTATCGCGGCAAATGTATACCAATGCGAAATGCACTGTAAATGTCATTATATTGCTTTTATGGCGCTTTTATTACTTTTATGGCACTGGCACTAATCTACACTGACTTTTTTAATTTTAAATCCTTAAGATGGAAGGCTATTATCATTAGAAGAAGTGACGAGCACAGTCGAACGACCAGTTAGTTTTTACTTTTTAACAAAAAGCCTGAAGCTATTCTAATCTGCAATAAGTATTTACCTGCGTTACGTTTCATAACTCTACGCGTAGAACGCTGGTACGTTACTTAGGTTAGGCTTAAAACAATGCCTTCCGTATTTTAATTGAGGATGCTCTTGAAGTACTGAGCAATGTCATAAAGCAGCTCTACCAGGCAGCATCATTTTGCGGGATATGTTTACATGCGGCGAGTCAACACGATTACCTGGAATTAGGTGAGTACGTTTTATGTTATTTACACGGGCTACCAACGAGTCTGAACGTTTTAAATTAACGCAATTGTGAAAGAATATTTGAATTTCCAAGAAACCTTTTAAATTATGGTTAGTTATTTTTTTTCTTTTAGATACAATGCTGCTTGATATCTCTATTTATTAATTTAAAAACTTTATTGCACAAATTTAGTGTACAAAGGTGTACTTAATGCTAAAAGCATTCTCTGCCAGTCAAACCTTTAGGTCATGCAGGAAGATGCCAGCGGGTGCAGTGAGAAGCTTCTAAAGAAAGAAGGAACATAGTAACAATAATCCTTTTATCCTATAATAATAAATATACATATGATAATATATTATATCTACTTATTTATCCGACATCAAAATAAAACATGCACATTTGACATGATTGTACAATGTACGTGCACATCAAAATGTTATTGGTTTAAATATTACACGGAAAATTAAAGATATTGCTATCTTACACCGCATTTCTACCGGGAGGTCGTTACGTAAATCAAAGGACTACCAAGTGCCAAATCTGCATCTGGCCCTAAATAAACATCTGGCGCTTATCTCTTAAACATAAGCACATTCCGAGACGTCGGTGTTTCCGGATCGATCCGACTCGATCGGTTTCTAATCCCCATTTTCGCGATGCCATTACGATTTTTCGTGCGCTCACCTCTCTCCATATTTCCGTGCATATCGCGACGATTCGCAGATCCATTATTTTTTATGGCTCGAATACACGGTGCTTAGTATCGGCTCCCCGCCTACTGCTAACGTCTTGACGCCTTGCAGGGGCGACAATGAGAGCTTTTCCAAGGAAAATGATCTACACTGCTCTGATCTTTGAAGGCAAAGCCGACGCTCTGTGGAGTGGCTTAGAAATTATGTTGCTCTTGCCAAAGTTATGGTCCAATCAAGTATGAGTAATACCTAAGATGCTTTTGGTGTGTGCTTTAGGTAAAATAAACAGACGAAGACAGAGTCGATATAAATAGAATAAAATTGTGCTTTACGAGTACCTACCAATCTACTTTTTTATCAGATGAATAAGTAGGTCACGTATGTTGCTATTTTATTGTAAAGCTTAGCGAGGAACCAGTACCTTATGATTATTTTGTTTAGTAGTACGAGGTCCACAAATAAATTCGTTTATATATTCTTCTCTCGTATTAATTGCATAGAAGTAACCCAACAATCTTCGCTTGACGTGTCTACCCACACACCGCCACTCCACGCCACCCGACTACACAGCCCGACTCAGCCTTTCCACTCAATACGTTTTATCGACAAACGTCAGTGACGCAGCGTGACAATATTTAAATACGATCCAGTACAAGCTATGAATATTTTAAACTCTAAGTAAACCACTCAGCACCGTGTTCCTGCAAAGAGTCACACGACGGTTCACACGACAATGAACGAAATATATTATTGCGTTGAAAGCAATAAGACACAAAATCCCTTGTAATCAGTGCCGAAACCGCTTGGTTTTTACTTTATATCTATGCATAAAGCGATTTGATAAGTGCTCGCAAATTGGGGATCGATATTAAAGTGACGAGTTATGCTGATTGGATTTTTTCAAGTGGTACCTACCGGGGGAAGGTGAATAATTGAGTGCGAATTAGTTTCAAAAGTAATATTGAAGCGGTTTGTATTTATAATTTATTGCAAAAGTTGTGACTCCCCAAGATTTTTGATGGAATCATATTTTGTTTTTTAATATTGGCCTTTAAAACGTTTTATTTAAAATATAATCTGCATAACGCCTGTATCTTTGAATGAGCAAACCGTGGTGTGTGCCTTTGCGTTATAAAATTGGGTAGGATCTTAACTTTGCTCTGCGTAACTTGTGAATAAAAATTTGCTCAAGCTTATATTAATACGTCCTTTTACTATTGGAATAGAATATAAATATAAATGAATATAAATAATTTGACGACCTCAGTGGTGTAGTGGCTAAACAAACTGGGTATCAAGGCGTCGCTGCTCCGAGGTCCCGGTTTCGATTCCCGGTCAGGTGAATGTAGAAATCATAATTTTGTATATTATCTCGGGTCTTGGTGTTGTGGTACCACCGTTTTGCTCGATTTCCATAACACAAGTGCATTAGCTACTTAATTTGGGAACAGAGCAATGTTGTGATTAGTGTCCAATATGTATAAATGTAATTAATTGATTTTCTAGCTATGGTATTCCATAAGTATGATTGAAATAAGTAGGCAGAAAGACTTTTTAGCTACTTTTCTCATAGTATAAATAGTCGATTACAGTAATTCAAATAATAAATACATTTTAAAATAAAATAAAGGGGGAATAATAATAATATTCCTAAACGACGAAATCAGCTCAAATATTGTCACCAGAACATAATCACTTTCCCACATAAATGTAAGTGATACCCTAAAAGGAGCAGATTTGGGCAATTTTAATATTGGCTGAAACAAGGAGTTGTCCGTGCCGATATGAATTGATCACGCAGATCTCGATTCGTCGATAGCCCTCCGGCAATCTATAGGATCTCCAGTCGAGGAGCCCTCAGGGCTCCAGCCTCTTTGTCCGACCCCGCGGCCCTCGGTACGAGTGCGTCTTTGTTACATTGTAGCTTTGATAAGTAACCGGATATAAATATAAGTAGCATGATTCCGCGGTGATCGGATTTCTGAAATTAGCTGCGACAGTGAAATGCTGTTTTTTAATATTTTTTTATTTAGGCTTACAGAACAAGTCACCGTCGCATAATTTACAAAAATATGAAGTATCTTTAGTAATGATCTAGACTACGAGTATAACTCTCAATATGTGGGCACAATATGTTCCAAATATAATGAGGTGAAAGAGGTTTAAATTAATTATAAAAACAATAACTATAAAAATAGTAATTTATGCTTAGGACAAACGATACATCGAATATTAGTATGGTTTTGATTCTAAAAGCTCTAGAGTCCTCTGTGGGCACAGTAATTGCTGACAGATTTCTTTCTGTAGTCATAGATTTCAGAAAAAAAATATGCATTATACATGTTAATCCGTTTTCATACAGGGTACAAAAGTACGGGTCAAATTCAGGGGCTTTTTCTTCAAGGAATTAACTGAACTTTTTTATTTATTTTAAATAGTTATGTTTGACATCAGGATACTAGATGTAGATTAAACAACATGTATTAGGGTAATGCTCCGAACTTATAAAGCAGTTCCAGTTCTAGCAAAAAAAAAACACAACGACATCACCAATTAACAAGACTAACTAAAAACCAGAAGGTATATGAAAGCCAGAATTATAATTAAAATGTGGCAAGTATATGTCTGCGGAAGTGAAACGTGAAGGCATCCCGGCATAAAGCCACTGGCCCAGGTGGCGACTTGGAATACAAAGTGAGCAAGGCGTCGAATCGAGTGCCTTTATTACGTATTTTGGCGTTTTTACAAATTGCAATGGAAATTCGGTTTATTCTGCTTCTAGAAGATAATGCCAGAGCCACTATTTTTGAATCACTTGCTTAAATATGGCATGTGGTATTCCTTCCAAAATCAATTAAAAATCAACGAAAATCACACTAATTATTGACCTAAGTATTCGCAAAATTGAGATATATTTTTAACTGACTTCAAAAAAGGAGGAGGTTATCAATTCGACTGTATGTTTTTTTGGGATCAGATGATGGGATCTTAGTGTAATCGGGGGAAACCCTCAAATTTTAAAGGCACGTATAGTGTTTCTTTACTAAAATCCTAATGTTGACGTGTTGTTACGTCTGATAGTCAACATCTTGTAGGGCTGAGCTGTTGGTGGAACTCCTTAACGCTTAGGAGTTCAGTAATTATAATGAAAGAACTTATAAGAGGTAGTTTGTAGCTTCTTAAAAAACAGAGTTATAAGGTGAAACTCTCCTCTCAGTTTTTTTGCATTGGATTTCTTATTTATCGGCGATAGTACTAATATAGTCATTGTAGTATTAATCTGCCAGGGGTCGTTGTAACAGGGTTAGGTAGAAGTTAACTTTGCCCATACTTCGGCTTCCTCAGTTTAAGACTGGCGCAACATGCTTTTAGTCGTTATAACTCTTCTAATACTATAGCATTATGTGGGTTATTTATTATTAAAGAGCTTGTTTGATCTAGATTTATTTTATCACGACGCCATTTAGAGATAGATCGTACTCTACTTAGTGCCACATATGATTGCCCTTTATCGAACGTTTATGGCCCGAGATATATCTCCTTCTCAAGAAGAAGATAAGTACTTATTCAAATATTTCGTTTGTAAAAATCTGTATAACGTAGTTATTGAGGAATACTTAAGTGTTAAGAGAATAAAAAACATTGAAAAAGTTAAAATAAAAAGCAAGACTTAAAAAAATGAAAAATCCAACGACGTTTAAAATGAAGTTCTTTATTCACTTTTCGACTTAGAAATTCCGCCGGGGCTGCCATTGCCATCTCCATCTCTGTTTCATTTTAAATATAATGAGAATAAGTATTATACTTGAAAAAAAAAGGTAGGCATATGGCAGATAATGGCAGTCCCGACGGAATTAAATGGTTTTGTAATAATTAATAAATAGGTAGTTAACTTATTTTAGTACGCTTACGCATTTAAGACGGGGATTTGAAGAAATTTTATTTAATTGTTTTTTTTCCATTACGAAGCTAATTTTTAATGTCGTGTTTTTCTTTTCAATCGAAAATACCACGTTATTAATGGATTTCACTCGCCATCTTAACACGAGTGATTCAAAAATAGAGCCCCAGGAGAGTAGAATTTTCTTTACAACTGAGTTCCTGTGAAAAATCAAGTAGGCCTATGTTCAGTAGTTGACATCCTTTGGCTGATAATGATGCTGATGATGATAAAGTATGACAATCGCTTAAATATCTAGTTGTTATATTATCATGATATTAGTTAGATCGCAGTTTGAGGAGTTGAGGAATTTAGGTTTTACCAATGACAGTTAGTTACCTATGGCCTGTTTCACAACCTTATTATGACATAATAAGTTCTAATTACTTACACTGCAGTTGTAAAAGGCGAGTGGTACAGTACAGGCAGATAGCGTTAGACACTAGAGTTCGATTCCTTGTCTGACACAGTTTTATAAGATTACTTAATATTTTTAAGTTTTTACAGTGACAAAACACTATAAAAACATTATTTCTGGTTAGTTACGTTATCAGTCCAATAATTCATACGAAATCACGTTCCATATTCAAAGTATTCGTTGGTTCCTACTTATTTGTCGATGGTGGAACTAATACTTAGGTAGGCAAAATGTGGGTATTTCCTGTCATGGCGTTTTGTTAGAGTTTCCTTCAGACTCCTTTAAGCTTTTTTCAGGCGTAGTATTATGCTCGATTTCCATCGAAACACGAAGTAGGTCTCTATGGCGAGCGAATGGCATTGATCATAATATCGACGGCGGCTTAGGGTGATAAATGGTCGCCGCGACGTCACCCGGGATGACGCCGACGCCATATTTAAATCGCGCTGTCACATCCGCGGTGCGGGCTAACTTTTACTGTTTTATTTGAATCTGGCTATTTCCATGGTAGCTTTGCGAAGTGAAGCTTTCAATAATGGTATTTCCACACTCACTGTTCGTGAAAGTATTTATATCCATTGGATATTGTACTTATACAAAATATATTGGACACCAATCACATACATTGCTCTGATCCCAAAGTAAGCAGCTAGTGCACTTGTGTTATGGAAATCAGACAACGGTGGTACCAGAATACCCAGACCCGAGACAATACATGAAAAATATATTTCTACATTGACCCGACCGGGAATCGAACCCGGAACTTTAAAGCGGCGTGGCGACGCCTTGAATCCCAGCGTGGCACTACACAACGGAGGTCTTCATTTTAAATATTATAATAAGTATGCAAAATATAATTGAAACTAAAAGAGAAACTCGTTATAAGTTTTATCCAAATCCTCTTTTGTAAATTATAATTTGTCTTATGTCTGCAAACCAACCCAAAAAAGGTCTGTATCCGTTTTGTTCCTTATGGTTTTCTGATGTTTTTTAAATCTATCTTAAGCCCTTTGAGATAAGCTGTTCGAATTTCCATCAAATCATCTTATTCCATTGCCAGGCATCACAGAGGAGCCCGAATAGGAAATTAAAATCATCAATCAAACTAAAAATACAAAGGCCTCGTTTCCCATTGTCGCCGATATGTTTGCGCAAAAACGACTTTGTCGCATCACAGTCAAAGTAATAAAAAATCCGACAAGGAACTAGAAAGTAACTAGAATCGGCTTGCTGTAACTGTTATGGTAGGCTTATTATACAGGGTGTAAAAAATACGAGTCAAATTCAAGGAGGTTGTTGTCAATTCAGTTTAGAATACAGGAAAAATTAAATATTTTTTATTTAGGAAAAAGAAAATTAAAGAAAAAACATTGATTTCTTTATTCCAGACTCAACTCTTTACCACCCCTTTGAAATAAGTTTGTACTTTTTTACACCCTGTCCAAGAAATAAAGAATAGAGATATGGATTTCGTTGTATTTAGATAACGTAGGTAATAACCAGAAAAGAGGTATCTGCAGATGAACACTTATTCATAATAATGCAAACTGTCTAATAAACCTGTTTTAACAGTTACACATTTTTGACTCGTTCTTTCTCAGTGTATATGTTACAGTCAAAACTCATAGCCGGTCAAAACCACTTTTGACTGCAAAAATCAGTCAATAATGGTTATGACCGAATAACTATTACCCAATATTTTTTCAGTCATAAGTGGTTCTGACCAATGTTATTGGTTAAAATCACTTTTGACTGCCAAAGTCAGTCAAAACTGTTTTTGACTAAAGACATCGGTCAAAACCAATATTGACTGATTTTTGCAGTCAAAAGTGGTTTTGACCGGCTATGAGTTTTGACTGTAACATATATATATATATATATATATATATATATATATATATATATAAAAAAAAGGGTTTATTAGACTGTATGAGTTATTATAAATAAGGGGGTTAGTACACATCTTAGTATTCGACATTTCTAATTCGACAGCTATACTGATTGATATTAAAATCCGAGTAAATAAAACTCACCAAATCATAGTTATTTGACCGTATTTATAAGACTTTATGAATAAACTTTACATACGTACTTTTAAACTTTAATCCCATCTGTCACTAATGAGAGCTGGATTTAAGTAATTTTATTGGAGTAATAAATATGTATCGTGCGTCCTTTGTGGCTTTGTGTGAAATATCAATAACCTTTTTCAGCAATTTAGATAAAAATAAAGCATTCACTTGATATTTGAGTTTCGTGCGTAGTTTGTGACTATGGCCATAGAAGCCACATCCAGCGACGCCTAGAGCTACGATAAAAAAGCTCGGGGCTTTGTGATAGGACACGTAATACGTTCACAATTGGTTATTGCGATGCAATGACAGTGCGGTTTGAGCCGGATAGCGCCGGATCGCGCGAAGGAAAGTGGAAAGAGAGTTTTTATCGCTTTTCGGGTTTTATATGCTGGTATTGTGCTCTAGCCTCTATTTATGGGCATGTAAATAATTGATTGTATTGGGGAATTTTGACAGATAACCTGCTTACATGTTTTATTCAGATCTACCCACTCCCTTGATGAATTTGATATAATGTAGTTAGTATTTAAGAAATTATAAAGAACCGGTAAAACGTTGGTATTCTTTAAAAATACAACTCACAGATCAAACATATTTATTTTTACTACTTACTTATGTAGGTTAGTAGTTACATAGTTACTTAGGAAAACATTAATTTGTATGCAAAATAAGAACAAAATTATATATTTTTTATGACAAAAATAAAGTACCAATGGCGGACTTAATGCTTAAAGCATTCTCTACCAGTCAACATATTAGGATAAACGATTGAGGCGGCGTAAAAGAACACAAAAAAACAACAAATCAATTACTACACTACTAATAAACATACATAAATAATTTAAAAAGAACCTACATAAACAGATTTGCATACATAAAATTATCTATACATAAGCTAACAGAGTGAATTAAATGTCGTATTCCTAATTGTACTGTTTCGTTTAAATTTGATTAATAGAAAATAGGAACGCGAGATTTGAGCGGTTGCCGAGTCATCGTTGAACCGAATTCTTAAAGACATTAAGCCGATGGTGAACGGCAGAGTAATACCTTGTTCAGTTATTTCATTATCTTATTTACAAACGAGTATTCAAATTGACTATTTTTAATGCCCAAGTTAAATAAAATGTATATTGCTTGTTATATCACATTCATGAAAATTTCACCGAAAAGTCTCATAAAAAACCGGTTACCTAAATTCTCTCAGTCTCTTTACATTCTCTCAGGCTTGATGAAAGTCAAGCATGTCTTTTAAATTAGTAAACAATTGGTTATAAAACCCTGAGTGGCTGTTTTATTAAGAATAATTTTACATATGAAACGTCTTTTCGTATGAAGTTATCGCTATAGTTAACGCGTATTAACACGTACTTGGAAAAACAGTTTTATGGTAAAACAGGCTGTTAAACAATCAAATGCATTTAGATCATACTTTTATTACAAACGTAAATTTTTGTAAGGATAAATGTATGATTGAACTTGGTACTATGCTCGAAGACCTTGAACGAGTTTCCCAACAAGTGGGTCTTGAAATGAACATGGAAAAGACGAAAATCATGTCGAGCTCCCTTGTTGTACTCACTCCAGTATCTGTTGGGAACTCAATCCAAACGAAGTTGTCGACGAGTACATCTAACTGGGACTAGTAATCTTATGAGGTAGTCCAATTTTGATAAAGAGGTCCGTTTACTGACCCCTTTATCAAAATTATCTTCAAAAAATTCAACTCGGCTGGGCAGCATTTAGGAAATTGCGCAAGAGTGTCTTCTCGTCTCAACTATCTCAGTGTCTGAAGACGAAAGTCTTCAACCAATGTGTAATACCAGCGATGAAATATGGATTGGAAACATGGTCACTTACTATGAACATTATAAAAAAGCAAGTAAATAAAATCAATCGAATCAGAACGTAGAAAAACGAAGGTAACGGACAAAGCCCTGAGAATCAGTAACCTCAAGTGGCAATGGACAGGACACATAGCGTCAAGAACTGATGGCCGTTGGGGCAGAAAAGTTCTAGATGGGAGACCCTTCGACCAAAGACGCAGTGTAGGACCTCCACTGACAAGATGGACAGGCGAGTTTGTAAAGATCGCAGGAACAAACTGGATGCAGACCGCTTGTGATCGGTCGTTGTGGAAAGTCATGTGTCCTTTGTGGATGCATGGTGGTTCGTATCCTTGTCTCTCACAACCAAAGTTGCTTTTTACAAGTGCAATTTATATTATTAAGTTTGTATAATGACAAAAAACTATAAAAAAAATATATAAAAAATGGCTTCTTTCAATATTGTTAAATATTTGTTAAGTTAAAACCAATTGTTAAATATTTGTGAAAATATTTCCTTCGGATACTGTGAGAGCAATCTCGCAACATTGATGATGTCACGCAGCCTACGCGTTAAAGCGTAAGCGCTTGCAAAATTCAACGGGTTTGCTAATGTGACAGTGGCCGAGTGGTATAGGCATACGCCCGGATAGCGTAAGATACGGGGTTCGATTCCACGTCTGTCACAACCAAAGTTGCTTTTTACAAGTGCAATTGATATTATTAAGTTTGTATAACGACAAAACACTATAAAAACGAAAAAAAATAATTTAAAAATATATATTATTTAACCACAGTCAAAGTTTATAAAATAAATAAATAATTCTCTGCCGAAGTATTACACTGTCGTTCACTCCAAACAGTTCTTTCAGTGAGCAAGGGTTCGCGATCCTCAATGATTCAACAGTTTCTATTGAAAACTTTATTCGGAGATTACTCCGTTGTATAAATGTAATAAGCTCGCAGTGACGAGATTAGACCCCAGTTTCACTCAGGCATTAATGACATTTTCAGTCGGGAAAGCGTTGTTTATGCCAGACAATGATTTTGAAAGTCATTTTGGCGGGAAAAATGTCGAGGATAAACATTGGTTTTCGGGTGGGGTGCTGTTTCAAAGTGTCGCGTGTTCAATGCTGCTGTTGCTAAGTAGAACCTTTCTTATATTTGATTTATTTATTCAATCGGCAAGTCAATAAACTAAAGTTTGTTGTTGTCGTTAAGATTATAGATTCATATTTTTTGTATTGTACAAGGTGCAGTAACGGGCTTACAAAATAAATGAAGAATGTTCATCGCCTTTTCGTTGTTTCCCCTCTATTAATCCAAATTCGGCTTGCGTTGTCATCAATAAATGTTTATTTGTAAACAATAAAAGAGCAAAAAGTGGAGATCTCAGCGATATATCGAAACTCATTCGCGATGTACATCGCCGGTGCATGAAATTTACATGGAATTTTGTGAGTGTAATAAAGAATGATGAATTGGACCCGCATTGGTAATTATGGCCAGCAGTGAGCGAACGCGCCAGTATTAAATTGCAAATTTCAATAATTTTATTAACATTCTCAAAAACCATCGCGCCGATAAAGGTTCGATTCTATTTTAACTGTGCAATTGCTCAAGCTATTTTACATGTATCGCTTGTTACGGCCTCGTAGATAAAGTAAGAAATAAAATGAACTAAATTACGCGTAATTGTTGTACAATAAGGTTCATCAAAAAATAATAAAAGTGTATCTATAAGTAAATGTTAGATAGTAAATTGCAATAAATGTTTCTTGGTTTTGTTGGTTCTTGGTTAATAAGCATACGATGCTTTATTTTCGTTGCGGTTAAGCTCGATATATTTTTACATCTGTGGGAAAGTGTAGATCATATCTTTTATCTCCCCGTATCAGATTTTGGTTTTGCATATATGCGCAATTCCGATGATAATGAGAGGTTATAATGCCCTCTGCTGGAGATCAGTGCAGTCAGGCCGCTTCAGGAACTTTGCAGGCACACTGGGGTAACGAAAATATCGATAACTTTAATAAGGCTTATATTACGTATTTACCTACAACTTACATGTAAAATTGTTATTCATAAAACTACCACACGTTATTTAAACAATGAAAATGCGAGTTATGATCTAATATAGTACATTTCTACTTATGCAATTAAATTGTAATGATGTGTCTATTTTTTATGACCATTATAAGTGAAATGTGATAATAGCTTATGTTTAACCTTGTATGCGATTGTTTGGTTTTGAGCTACACGTGTGATTCAATAGAGATAGGTTCGTAAGTCCTAAACGAAGAAAATCATCATTTCCTAATCACATCGTATGACGACACTTTATCTGAAATATTGCACATTCCATCTTACCATCTATCAATACATTAAGTAGGTACTGCAACATAGAAAAACAACTTAATATCTACCTATTCAAAAACAAAACCATTTCCTTGCGGCAAGGAGGCTATGATGCCGCTGCGTCGCTTCATTGGATATGAGTACTATTTAAAACCAGAAAGAATCCATGGTAGTACATAAGAAAGATTTCTTAGCGCTTTATTATTAACGGAACGAGTCTGCCGAATTTAGGTCAAATCACCGAGCTTCACGATATCAGACAAAAATGAGGCAAACAAAAAAATCTCTCCAAGCTAAGGAATAGGTCGGTATTTTCACTTGGCCGGGAAACTAATGGTTTTTTTCGCGTAATTGGATTTCATTGCGGCCGATCCACCGCGTGAGGCATGGATTTTTGTCACGATACTATTTGGGCGGATATCCTCAAGGCCTCTGCTCTTCCTATTCATCTGTCGCTTGCGAGGATATTTATGAAGGGGGTATATTTGTTTTTAGCATTATAAGTTTGTGTGATAAATATACGGAGAAAAGCAATCAAATTATGGTGTGAAAATGAAATTGAAGGACGAGAACAATGAAAACAAAAACGTAAGAAGATACATAGCTATCTAAGCCTTGAATCAATGCAAACTTTATTGATTGGTAGTCTTACTGATAAATTAGTACTATCTATGTTATTCATACTTTCCATCTATGTATAAACTTCAAAAAAATACAGTTTTTAAAAAATATATATATTCTCTTAAATATTTTATTAATTAACGTCGCATCAAAGGGATCGTATGGTTTATTTAAATTGTATTTCGATGTAAAGAAAAAAGGCCGATTCTGTGAACAGCTAAGTGGCTAATTCCGCGCTTCGGGCCAGTGGTCGATCATTAGTATATTAAAGAATTATTATTATAACCATTAGGTAAAAGTAATCACTGTTTTTTCCAAAGTGTAATTTTCGACTTCATTTTGGCTGATCTGGTTAACGTCAGAGTGTTTGGGCATACCTAAGATATATATGCTGCCATAGTGTTCCAAAGAGGTTGTGTCAACTTAATGCTTAATGAGAAGAGAAATAGCGAGACCAAAGAGAATAAATTACTACAAATAAATATACGATGTTGTAGATTGTTAACTAAGGGCTGATCTTTGAATAGTCAGATCAGAAATAATCGTCGAACAAAACACAATATGGCTAATTTGAAAACGTCACCTTATTGTCAGCAATGAAAGGTACCTGTATTTTTTTTAAATCTGTCGCTTTACAATTTATCAGTCTGATACCTAAGTTTTATTTGACCATTGAAAAATCGGCCCTAAGTTGTAAAAAACCATTGTAATATTGACTGAAGTACAAAACGCTTTTTTGACTCGTCTAATTCCACTGTAATAAAAATAACTGAGCATAGAAGTCCGCATAGGTATAACGATCACACCAGTTATACTTTAGATTTAACCCGTTTTGCGTCTTGCCACATCCACTTTTCTCTAGCTCCTAGGCTTCGAATCGAGGAAAACCTCGTTAGAAAGGGTATCTCGATGCATGTTTTAAAATAATCAGTTTCCGTGTTAATTCTTAATTTACTGCTTGGATGGCAGCACGATAACTCGATTGAGTGG
This sequence comes from Pyrausta purpuralis, assembly GCA_963924145.1. Lineage (NCBI taxonomy): Eukaryota > Metazoa > Arthropoda > Insecta > Lepidoptera > Crambidae > Pyrausta > Pyrausta purpuralis. The sequence goes on from OZ001656.1 coordinate 10,648,567, forward strand.
GGCCGGAGGCAAAAACTCACTGGACGATGTGTGGCCGTATTAGCTGAGTAATTATCGGCGGAGTATCAGTGTCATCTCGATCAGTTTCTGTACCCTGAGGAAGATCGAACTAATGGTTATTTACAAATTTTATATAAATGACCTGACTGTCATTTGTTTTTACATGTGACAGTTTCAAAGGGTTCCCATTCGCGTGATCGATATGTGGTGGTGAAGGCAATGAGTGTATTATATATGTGTAGCCAGGTCGAAGTATAAGGCACAATATGAATGAGTGCGCGTACGTCTTTAGAGGGAAGACTGGCGCTGTTTGCGAATTGCTGACAATGTTTTGTGTCGCTACATATAGTTAACTCAACTAATGGATAAAAAGCCCATGGCAAATACAGACGAGCAAAAGTCCCTCGTGTGGGCTACTTCATACAATTCCGCAAATTATTTTGTGAGTCTAAGAAGTCCGTGTAGTTGTTGACATAGTTAATTGTTAATTTAATCCTGATTCAATTTTATTGTAAATATTAATTTGGTCTAATTCTATGTGACTTGTAACAATATTTTTATGTGTATCATTAATGCCTCATCATCATCATCATCATTATCAGCCAAAGGATGTCCACTGCTGAACAAAGGCCTCCCCACGGCTTTCCACAGCGACCGATCACTACCGATCTGAATCCAGTTTGATCCTGCGATCTTTTTAAGGTCGTCTGTCCATCTTGTTGGTGGACGTCCTATGCTGCGTTTTTGGTCGAAGGGTCTCCAATCTAGAACTTTCCTGCCCCAACGGCCATCAGTTCGTCGCGCTATGTCTAATTTATTTAATTTTATGTTTTCCTACAAATGTTTTTTAAGGAATAAACGAATTTGACTTTGAATAGTTAAATGTCGTAAAACAACGGTTGGATATTGACGATTGTTCGCATTTTGCAGACAAAATACCTTATCCTATGATCATATAATAGCCATTCTAACATTCAGTATCATCACATAACTTAGCCTTAGGCAACACGATTACGGCCAATGGAAATAACGGGTGAAACGAAACAAAGGAAATTATACCTGATGTTTCAGAGTGTTCCCGTGTCATTTTTCCGTGCTATTAGAGTACTGAGAAAAAGTCTACTTATTTAAGTATGTGCTTAATAAAATGAGTATATCGTCTGAACACTGAACTGAAAAATGATCGTGTTGCTTAGAGAGGAAACGTAAGGAGCTAGTTCGTTATCATGTTAGCTTTTGCTTAAGTTTTTGTGTTTCAGTTTCCCTGATATCAACCACCTATTGTTTGCTCGATTTGTATTTAATTACGCTAATTAATCTTAGGGTTATATTCATGAGAACCGTTGAGAACTTAAGCGTTTAAAAACCAGAGGTTAGGTAATACAATGTCTGAAAAAAATCTGAAAAAAGAAGCCATCCATTTGAGTTTTAATCAACAGCAACATAATGTTGTTTAGTGCAACAATTTTTTTTATTTATTTATTATTATTAAAGCGAAAAATATACACACATTTGCATAATCAATAGTATCTTATAGACTATGGCAGGTTAGTCCAGATACTAGGTGTTCTCAATATTAGTTCGTTGAGCATCCATCAATATAGCAATACAAAACCATAATTGAATATTCACACAAAGTAACTATCAGTTTAGTCACACAAAATATCAATAAACATCTGCATACCAGCGAGTATGCCTACCTTTGAGCAAACGCGCACATCGAACTACTTGACATGACATGTAATGACAGATGATTTCAAAAATTGCTGCTTCATTTACTATGCTTATAGAACTGTCTAGCTAGAAAATAATGCAAACAGCTACTGCACGTCAAAAGAGTAACTATCAAATATACATAATAAATGCATGGATAATAAACACATGTTAAGAAAACTGTGGTTATCTTTGTTGTAATTACAAAACTAATCGATTTTAATTAAATTACTTGTTAAGGAAATATGTATAGCATCAATTAGGTACTTCAGTTTTGCTGTTCAATTTCTTAAACCAAATAAAAATCAATATCAAAATGAGCCGAGAAATAAAAAATAATAATGACCTACCTAATTAGTTAAGGTACCAAGACAAATCATTGCTGACGTCTATAATGTCATTAAGAAATGGCGTTCTATCAAAAGATTTGCACTGCACATTCATTACTCAACACGTTACTCTTGGCAAGTTATAATTTTATAGGTAAAAGTACTATATGTGAGACATATACCTCTAATTTGGTCCCTCCTAGGAGCGGCTTCCGACTCATTTTAATGTTTCATCCACTCCTGCGTTATTAAAGATCTCTATCGCAGGAAGGTGCACTATTAGTATCAGTTCGTTTTCATTAAACCCTATCGATGTTCGGATAGATATTGTAGTGAAGTGTGACGAGAATAGAACGTGTGCGTTTGGAGTTTGGCTACGTGGGGGCAGCAATTTTCCCTAAAGAATGAAAAGCTTTTCAAACATGCTTGTTTTTGTAATCTTTTTCGTTTTGATTATTGCAAATGAATGTCAATAGAAGCTATTACTTGGTCTTATATTCATAACCTGATTTTAATCGTAAGCATAGCTAGTTACGACGGTAGTTGTAAGTTTGCCGAAGACTAGAGGTAGCGGTGTCGACGTGCCATCGATTGCCGATGTCTTTCTTGCAACGTTCCATCTTGCTACATCCGTGGTCAAGAATCGCTCCTGTGTCTTAGAGACCGATAAGTAATGCACATTAATACAATGGATACTTCGATTCATATCTAAATTCATGCATGGCGTCTTAATGTTTTCAAATTAAGCAAAATAAATAGTTGCGACGTTATCAGTCAATAGTTAGTTGAGTTCAGGCATCCCAATTATAAAATTTAACCCCTCCAATGACGTTACTTCCAAAATCAAAGAAACCAGCAGTTATGCTTTGAGTGTCTCTTATTAAGGGCCGGACCTCAGAATGCGCGGCCGCGGATCTGTGGCGAGCGAACTATGCGCAAAGATGACAGTCGACGGGTTTTTGCCCAGCGGAATTTAGTTGGGCTTCAAAACGGGGTGCGTGAAGGACAACTTTACTGATGAACACATGTAAACGTAGAAAGTATGTTCAAACATAATAAGGAAATTAAATCGCTGTTAACTATTCGCAATTAAATAGAAAGGTAACCAAACTGAGAGGTGCTGTAGGTCATCATCATCATCACCATTATCAGCCACAGGACGTTCTCGGCTAAACATAGACCTCCCTCACAGTTTTCCACAGCGACCGACCACAAAAAGTCTGTATCCAGTTTGATCTTTATTCCAGTTTCTTCACAGCGTTGTCTGTCTAGCATGTCGGTGGACGTCCTGCGCTGCGTTTTTGGTCGAAGGATCTCGAAATTTTCTGCCCCAACGGCTATCAGTTCATGCGCTATGTGCCCTGCCCATTGCCACTTGAGCTTACTGTTTCAGGGCTATGTCCGTTACCTGTTTTTCTACGTATCTCCTCATTTTTGATTTCTGCTGTAGGTACAACTTTTTTATTTACACATCTCATCACCTTTCTGTATGTCTTATAGCTTTAACTTGCAATGTTTTTAGCATTGTAGGCAACCTTTTTAACTGCATTTTTTTCAAAAATAAGGTACTGTCGAAATGTAGATATCTACACAAAACATAAAAAAATATTATTTATTGTTGTGTCGTGGCTACTACAAATAGACTTTAGCAAGTTATTGACTTAGGATTACTTACGTGGGAATTGAATTTCTACAATAAAATACGTCGTGTTGAACCTTTCATGTCTTAGTAACAAATTGGGCTAATATATCAGAATAATAAACAAACACAAGTGTCCCGTTAATTTGATTACCGCAGTGATTTGCTATATGTTACTAATATCGTATATTTGGCAACTATAACCAAATTGGATTTGTCGGTACGAGGCCAAACAATAACACATCCCAAGGGTTTCGGACCGGAACACGCTACCCTAATCCCTTGCAGTGAAACTTGGAATTTATTATGTCTAATCTTAGTTAATAATTCTAGAAACATCTTTAAACAGGATGTGGTGAATCTTCCGTAAGGCTATCCGACTAGGAAAAGCAATTTGCTATTTAGTTTGGGGCCTCTGAGTTATTGGAAATGTGCCTTCTCCGTTGATGTAGGCAATCATTTCATATTGAAACCTAACGTGAGTTACGATTTTGAAAGGTCTGTAAATAACATATATCATGATATCTAATAATGTGGGTACCAATATTTATTTCAATCGCGTAACGAAACTTATTTTGACCTAGCATCTAGGCTGAGAAATAAATATATGACCTACCACAGACAATTCATTTGAATGGATCTGTCATCCTAAATAGGTTCACTGAGTTGCATTTTACAAACTATCTTGCATTTGTAAAAAAATTTTTTTGCTACCTTACTCACATAGTTTGGACACTTTTGGTCTAAAAGAAAAGATTTTTATTTATTATCTTTCATATTGCGTAATCTGCTAAGCGTAGGCCATTTGCATGCGATAGACTTGCTTGCTTGTGTTTCCCGGCTTCCTCTGTATTTCTGGCTACTCTTATAGTATTTCCATGCTTTATAAGTTAGTGATAACACTACTTAGTCGCAGTGATGGCATCAAGTGGTGGAAAGTTGCGTAGCGTCCCCACTCGGTGCTCTGCCTTTTGTGTTTGCGGCCGCCTTTGTGCCGGCGACCGGCGCGTTTACCCTGCACTCGCGGCGGCCATGCTGCATTTTAATCAAACTTATAGTTTTCTTTGCGTTCAGTTAGACAGTGGCTGCTTATTTTCGAATGAACCTTTATTGAAGAAATCTGGAAGAATCTTTTCTATGTTTATAATTGTATTGTATTGGACACCAATCACATACATTGCTCTGATTCCAAAGTAAGTAACTAATTGCACAATTGTGGTATGGAAATCAGACACAACGGTGGTAACACAACACCCAGACCCGAGACAATATAGAAAACGTTATTTCTATATTGACCCGAACGGGAATCGAACTCGGGACCTCGGGGCGGCGACGCCTTGAAACCAGCGTGCTTAGCCACTACACCATGGAGGTCGTCGATAATTATGTAATTAAAAAAGCAGATGTGAAAAAGTTTGTACGGATGTATTTATTTTTCTTCGTTCGTTACATACATGAGATAAATGATGTAATTTGATAACCAAGGTTAGGTACTTAGTAGGTATTGGAAGTTTTTCTGTTGTGAGTACTGAGGTTTAATCAAGTTCTGTGATCGTGATACATGAGCAGGATGGTGATAAAACTTAGTAAGGTGCCTTCTTGGAGGTTATATGTCATTAATCCTGTTATTTGTATGTGTCAGTCTTTGTACCGTAATATACCAGTCTTCTAAACCTTCACAACGCATATCATCACTGTCAAATTTTCCTTTGCAGCAGATAATCTCCGCCGGGCGCGACACCTCGCGGGCTAACGAAGTTCTTCAAATCCCGTCACCTCCTCGCAGTAATCGAGTTACAGACGACTCGTGTCTTGCGCCCTTAAGGTGGTATCGGGATTATGATGACTCTGCACGTTAGAATATTATCTAGTGATAGACGAAACTGTAACCTACCTACTGCATTTTGAAATTCACTTTGACTATTTAATTGGTGTATCTGTCTTGATTTGCTTGAAGTTAGCATGTTATGTTAAAGGTTAGGAACCCATAATAAGAACAGCACCAACCAGGCGACCACCATACGGCACGTTACGTAAAGGGTACAGCAACGCGTCGACATGGGATCGGCACCGGACAGTAAACGCTCGCCTCACATCGTGTTTGCTACAACTTATGACTGTTCTTCTTGTGAATGACAGCCTGTTTGACAGGTTGGGCTAACAATTTGTTGGGTTGCCAACCATTGGGAGACTCTGTAAGCTCGTTACAATACTTGCGCTGCTAGTCGAGAGAGGGTCCCGAGTTGATCTCGATCCTCAGTGGATGTTACGAAGTTGATAGATGTGCGTTGAAGTATGGAGGTTCGTACAAAAAATACTGAACGCCTAGAGTTGATACGGTGTTGTTCCCGTAACAAGTGGATAGACGTGCTATGTCTTACTTACGTCCTTACCTTTACTTACTTACCTTTACTTACGTCCCGCATGGCGTAAATGAAAAATACGTGTAGTGGGTAAGTGAGAGTGTAGGTTTGCTGTTATCTGTTTTTGCTTTAACTCGCAATAAGTCAAGCTGAAATAGATGATGTTTAAATGCTAAATCATAGAGTGTCAGATTTATTACGTACCTCAATACCTTTACCAGATACACAAACACGATCCTTTACATTTGAATCTACAGCTTCAGTGTGACGGCTAATGGTGGAGGAGTGTCGTGATAGTTAGTAGGTATTGATATGTTTTTATCAATTTAATCGATACAAAAAGCGAACCATCTATCACAGTAGATATACAGTGTGTAACCTGTAATAGATGCAAACATTTAAAATACAGGCCCTTTAGGTAACCAGTAATCAATTTTTAATGGGTTTACCCGTAATCAATTTATTATGTTAAAAAATACATTTATTATTACATATTTTCTAAAAAAATAAATTTGACCAGCTATGTGCTGCAAACAAATGTGTCTACTCATAGAACTTGACAATGTCATTTACTAAAACGAGTTAGCGATTTTGATACACACTGATTAGAGATTATAACTTCGGATTACTATGTTTCTGAGTGAAATCGTTTAAGAGCACTATGACCAGCCCCCCGATTCAGAACCATTAGAAATTACAATAACGTGGATTCATCCGATACTACTATTTGTTTTTGTTCCCTTATTATATTCGTTACTGAACTGACATATCAACATCCGTTCAAACTACGACATTAATTTAAAGTTATTTAGAAAACCTAGCCGAAACCCAAGCCGAATGGCTTCTCGAACGTTCTGAATCGCCCTACAGGTCAAGGTAACTACGTACTCTCTGCAAAATCATTGATTTAAATGTTTGGTCTTTTTACAAGCCACTCGCTTTATACGTCTGAAAAGAAACACGTGTAATAGAATTAAAACATTCCGAGTACCTCTCAAGTTATAATGAAAATTGAACCTTTGCTCCGTCGAATTCCCCGAATACATAACTACTAATTATCGATGCTAATATAATAGATCACGTGGATGTAAAAGAAGTAATTTACAAACAAAATATCTAGAAAATACAGAACAAGCACGTCAAAATACCTGGCACAATCGTTCGAGGAAATTTTAATTAATCAGAGACTAACAACAACGGAATAATTAAAAGCGTTTTGTTGCTCTATGTTCTATTATTAATTTACTGGCGAGAGATTTTTGTTTTTAATTTCATACAATGATTGTTATACTCCTTTTTGTGAATCTGGACTAATAAAACTGATACATATGATGTATTCTAAGTAACATAAACAATGCATTTTGCACTTTGACATTGAGCTAATTACTTTTTCATCTCTTCTGTTCGGAAATTGAACTCTCATGTCAAGCGTGGAAGGTAATCAGATATACAGTTAAATATAATTAAGTCACACGTTATTATTAAAATAAAAGAGCTTTCCATATTTTTAAGATTAGCTTAATATTAAAAGCGTGTTTTATAATTATTAATTAAAAATAATAATTGGTCTAATTTTAACAATTAAAATATTCGGTTGCCCGCGATACGTAGTGACACGTTTTGTTTTTATTTTAAATTATCACATTTTATTTGTCTTTGACATTTTTTTAGTTTGGTCGATTATTGCCATAAAATTAATATTCCTATCGGAATAGAAAGACAAGTAAAAGCTGTCAAACGAAACCGATTTAAGATGTCAGTAACTAACATAAGTAAGTAACATTAAGAGCTTTAAATGAGATAACCTTTCGATCAGGTGATTAAAAACAATGTTCCTAAGATAAACATATTAGTTTACTGCATGATAAACAGCCGACACAAAATATTGAACATGCAGCTCTAGTGTAAAACTAAATATTATTTCATTATATAAAATATTCATATATACATTCCCTGTGTTATTCTGTCTTTACTTTTTACGTAAATTAACGTTTGTAGAATAGAATAATCAAACTGCGTACTTTAAATTTGAAGCGCATTGGTAAATATAAGTCGTATATTAAGAGGCTTCGCTTTGGACTAATTTACCTGTTGAATGATTATTTGTTGGGTTATTCCGCTGTAATGAACAACAATCAATCACCGATCAAATCACCATGTTTCAACAGAAATATTTCTTCAAATTATACACAATTTCACATAAATTTTCAAAAACTCAAATGAGACAAATTTTCAGCAAGCTTTCATAAGCCTCCGAACTGTTTGACATCTGCCAAAAATGGTTCTGCTACCCATCTCTTTAAAATGGTTCTGCTACCCATCTCTTTTTATCACACAGTTTGCTGCTAGCGACATCTCGCTTTTGTCGTTCTATTCCAAAGGGATAATAATTTTATGATTATTGCACAGATCATTTATTGGGCGGAGGTGACTTACCGCGATTTTGTTGTTCTTTAATCTTCTTACTCACTCCCACCTTTAGCTGTCACTCATAGCGCTATCTTATGAGGCAAAATTGAACCTGGAATTTGACATAACCTGTGGTAGTTTTGGTGATATTTTTAACAATGATGTGAAATATTTGATATCTTCCGCCTTTTATGTACTCTGTCTTCCGTGCCGTTACTGTCCTTCTTATCGTGTCGGTCACAGTCGAAATTTATAACGACATTAAAAAAACTGATATGCGATCCTCGCAGTCGAAAAGAATAATAGTATTTTTAGCGCGAGTTAAAACCATTACACACTCGAATTATTGACGCTCTTTCTCCGTTCGAGCGCCAGAAACATCTCAAGTGAAATGGGTCACTTTCTACCCTTGTATAACAATCTACTATTATAAAAACTCATAGTGAATCACAATAGGTGCCCGTGTGCGTAGCGATATTGGCTATTCGGAGATATATCTTTAAGTTTTCTTGATTACGGTTTTCGATGCATGTACAACTGCATTGGAATTCATTTGATTATAAATTTTCAGTTTAAACAAACTAAAAATCTAAGTTACTGTTAATTATAGACTTTATTAAGAATCAGGTACGGTACCTTGACTTTGAATCCAATTTTCAATAAAATTACAATGTTTTAAAGCAAATTAAACTGTTTGATCTTGCAAGAAAATGATGCCGTGAAATATGTCGTGACCTAGCGCATACATATCATATTGCAGATGCTAAATTTTGACAAATCTCTGCCTCCTACTTCAGTCCTTACAGTTACACAACAGTACAAATAATACGAACATGTAAAACGTGTATTTAAAGATCTCATGTATATAAATGAACATGTAACGTCTAATTACATATAAACTGCATCAATCGTAGAGTCCACATTACAGTACTAGCTTCGTGTAATTGAATTTCTTCGGAGTCAAATGTTAATAAATAAAGAGGCACGGTATTTACGTATTATTTATGCGATTCCGTTCTCGGAACACCGCGGTGGCGACCGAAGACGTAGGTAATCGTTGAGAAATTGCGCCAATCAGCCAGCAAATGGTCGACAATTTAATATAGCTAGATATACTGAAATTAGCATTATCACAAAGAAATACACCGAAAAAGTTGTTTTTAAATGCTCAAGACTACACTCGCCAGTGCTTTATAATTCAGGTAAAAAATCTTAAGTTAAACTAATGAAAATTGAGAAATTATTTATCAGCAGCCGATTATATTTATTTACTGTAGAGGAAAGTACCTTATCTACTTAGAATATAAGGTTACGTACAATGTACTTGTATCTTTTTTCATTTCATTTCATCACATCACATTCACATTGTCAACAATTAAAATATAAAATACAATTTTAAACTAAAATTGACAAATACTTTATTACACATCATGTAAAATTGGTAACAATATAAGATTTTGTAAAAAAAAATAATAACTAATGTTTTTGTATATTTTTACGATAAAATAATAAATAATTGTTTAAATCAACTGCACAGTAATTTTTGCTGTTTGAGAAATGTGTTTTAAAACACTAATGAAAACAGAATTTATTTAAACGGCATATACTGAATATGTATAAGGGTAAGCTATTAATCATTGCGTGGTTCAGTAGTTTTCAGAGTAAAAACAGAACATTGTGATAGAGTTATATTTTAACTAAACGGTTCCCTGCGACTTTACCCGCTATTTCCACAATAGATTTTAAGAATAATTATTCTTTACTTACTGTATCTGCTCACTGGAAAAAATTGCCTGCAAAGCCAAATAGTACCTTCGATTTTAAGTTTTACGTAAACAGCAAAGGAATGCCATGTCTTTCAGTTTATAAAATAACTTACATAATATGTATAAAATTCTGTGCAGCGTCTTTAATTATAAGAAAATATTGCTAGATTTGGTTTTGAAGAGCCTGATGGGGAAAACAATTGGGAATACATGTTTTAGAGTCAAAATATATAAACAGATTGGTTTGTACTCACTAAATGTTATATAAACCAGAAAAAAAATCTTTAACCGAATACGTTTTATTTTCAATCTTGTCTAATCTGTTGTAATTGCTACGAACTGCTACGAAAGTGCTACGAAACATTCGTCACAGAGCATTCCTTATTCGCCTCCAATAACTTCAAAACTGAAAAGCCTTGGATTTCGCTTTGTCACCAGCAGAACTCTAATAGTAAAAATCATTAGACATAATAAATAGGTTCGTAGATAAGACGACGTGTCGCCACTCCACGCTGCCCGCGGTGCTGCCCTATTACGTGTGTGTATAGCGTCTGTTGCTTTTATAGTAATAAACTTACGGCCTGTTTGACAATGTATGAATTATTCAGGCATTGTGAAACATGCTGAAGTACTTTATTCGAAATGACGTTCCATATTTAAATTATTCGTTGGTTAAAGCTTATTTGGCGATGGTGAAACGGGCCTTGATACGGTTTATGACAATACCTAGATCTAATGCCTTTTTTATTTGGAAAAATTTGATAGAATAAATTCAGCAAGTCAAATGTTTGTGTTACAGAAATACTTTTTTAGTTCTGTAAATCGTTTGCTACAGTGGACGAAAAGAAAACGGAAGCAAGAAAAATATATAATTTAGAGCTTACCATAAAAGGAACTTTAATATCTACGCACTACCTTAACTTACCTCGTCCCTTCTGTAACTTACCTGGTCTGGAAAATAATCTTAGAGAAGGAATTATGTGTTTCAGCAATATTCCGTGTGATAATCGTTGTATGTGTGCATGTTTGCCTTGGTAATCCATCACTTGTGAATATTGTAGCAACATTTTTGACAGTATCGATCGCTATCCGATCTCAATAGATCCGTGTCACGTAATCGGTCAGTCCTGGCATACAGCCCAGAAGGGCGGGGTAATGGAGGCGCGCACGCGACTCACTCCGCCACAAAATGCAATTGGCCATCGAGTGCCGACTCTTTTTAACTTTTTTCTTCCCTTTTTCAATTAAATGTCATGGCGGCTTAAGGGATGGAAGGAGTTCGGAAAAGATTCGCGCTCTCACTCGCGCACATTGTTGTAACTATGGCGAAATGACCGCAGTTCATTTGTTGACATTTGCGGATCTTTAACTTTTTTAAGAAACAATTACGGTTGATAAAAGTCTTGTTATATGGAAAATTATGTAATTTTAAACGAAGATGTACCGCTAAAAACCCTGTATAATGAATATGTAGTTTGCTGGATATGTAAGGAACAGTTATTTCTTACTGCTGACCTTTCATAGTCTGCAACAAGCAACACATAAATAAAATATACATTTATAGAAGCTATTGATGGCTTTATATACATCAAAAGCAATCAGGAATCTTTTGCTTACTAAAACATTTTGACTTTCTTTTAAACCCATTCAACTGTTCTTCTCATTTCATTATTCCAGCCTGCAAAACACACGTGGGTAGAAATTTTCCGTCCATAATTTATAGAACAAACAATCTGTTCGCGGAACAATCAGAACGGAAATAGCGCTTAGAATATTAGAATATAGGCGACTGGCGTGGCCTCAAAATTCGGTTATAATTTCTGTATGCTAGCGGTGCGTATTACAAACATAATGGACGAACAAACAATCTATCGTGCACTAGACGGTCCAACAAAATGGACCACGGGTCTGTGCTCCCGCCAAAGCTATTCAATCATTTATTTGATTTTCAACCCAATTTTAAAATATATAAGAGGACAGTGAAGAGGCAAGCAGTGTGTTGTCAGGTGTTGATCAACATCACGAGTTGGGGAAGGTGCAATAGGAAAACGGCAAAGAGAGAAAAAATGCGAGGTGGATACTTATAAGTCTTCCACTTTAATCTATATCTACGAGTATAATATCTCTGCAGAACCCTTTCGGATCAGATAGAATGCAGGTTTTCATACCATTAAGACTACAGTGTAGTTACATTATTAAATATCTTCTGACCTATTGCTTTTATTAGATCGTCACCTAATGAGAAATTGCCACCGTCCTTACAGAGCAAGCGTCAAGTACTAGACCAGCAAGCCTCGGCCTCAAAATTCAGTTATAATTTCTAGTTTCTAGTTGGAGTGCGGTGGACAAACAGAGAGGACAAACAAACGCAGCGCTGTTCGCGGTGAGTGCTCTACCTGCATAGTTTTCAAAGATTGACAAACATTGTTTGGATGCCTGGTGGAAAATAGGGTAGTAGGTTCTAACTTACCACAAAAAATAGACCAAGTTGGACCACTGTATAAATGTTGTCGGATGCGGATAAATAAAATGCGAGTCAACCACGTATAATGATTTTTTTAAATTAATTTATTACCAAAAACGCAATATTTTTAACAATAACATGTCTGCCAAACTACTAAGAAGTTTGTCGGCAGTAGTTTTCGTCCTTATGTTACAATTATTGTGCCTAACTGTTTGTTCGCACTGAATGTAAAAACTGAAAAAAGACAAGAAAATAAAGAAGTAGCACAACCAGCTACTTGATACTTGTTTGATTTTTGAAGTAAATATATTCGAGTGTATATATATATATATATATATATATGTGTACATATAATATAATAAATATATATAATAAGTATGTACATACCTAGGACTCATTTTTATAGAGTTGTCCGAATCTAGTCTAATTTGTTGAAGTATTTTTCATTGAAGGTTTATTATATTAGCTCTTGAAGTTTTTCTGTTCTTTTTATCTGCGGATAGATCACAAATCATAGCTTGCTATACGCCAAACATTGCATTTTATGTTTTATAGAGCGGATAGTGCAGACCCGTGTAAGGTATCTGCTTACGTCTAAACCTTTGGTACCTTGTTACAATAACTCGAAGTCCAAAAATATCTTTAACTTAAGAGAAAAAAGTAATGAAATCGACAATAAAGCGAGCATTTAGTATTTCCCTAAGCAATGAAAGTCACTTGTACCAGTTTTTTCGTATATGCTACTCACATTAGTATAGTAAGATACACTGAAAGGCACCTTTTTTATGTAGTCCAACATTGTTACTAATTGTGGCATATCGTATTATGAATAAGATATTATAAACTAGCGGTCCCAGCGAACATCGTTTATTATTATTATTATTATTATTTATTTATTAAGCAAACAACGTTCTACAATATATAACACTAGTCCCATTTACATAGTTTGTCTATGGTATCACGACTGCGTTTCCACCAGGTGAGCAGCTCTAAATTTAATCAAATGTATATTTATCATTTAGTTACAGGTTTTAAACAATTGTAAAAACAAGGTTTTCTTTTTGTAATGCGATTGAATGAAAGATATTTAGTTAAACGTGTGCTCACTCAGTCCACACAAGTGGTCAGCCATATCTTCATACTGAAATAAGTTGGTCGAGTCATTGAGTGTTCTTTTTTTTGTTACACCTCTATTTAATTAGAGCCTGTAATTTCAGATCGTCAAGTTTCGTTTAAAAACATTTACTATTAATTTATTGTGCTCACTCCATCCACACGCTATTGTATCTCTATGAATCAACTATAGATTCGCATTCCATCGTTTACATTGTATGAATTGGCTAGAAATAGGACTATTCAGCATAAAAACAAACCACTTTTACTGTGCGTTCATGATTAAAACGGATGCCTGGTGCTCACTCCGTCCGCCATCGATAAATACTTAAATCTTTTGTGCTATGTTAACTTAAAAGAATGAGTAAACATATGACTTTTTTGCACAAAAATACTATAAAATATTCGGACGTACCCAGTTTGATATTTCTTTTTACTTTTACAGTAAAACAAAGTTTCATATTTTGTATGAAGGACATGGAATAGGGTCTACACGTGATAAAATAGCAGGACTTGGCTGACTTAATTTCACGTGTTCACGCTAGCTGCGTGTCATCCTCGCTTACTTGCCTGAAGGAAAAGGTTTTGTTCATAATAGGTACTTTGTTTGGGCTGGGGTTTGGGTTTAGTTTAAATTTTGAGGTTTTGTGTACTAAATGTAAAAAGAATATATCTGACCGGTCAAATACGGACAATATCAATCAATTTGACCGTATGTGATGAACCGTAAACATAATTTCCTGACTCAGTTTTCGCAAGAAAAACACATTTTGTGTCGTTGTGTGAATGAGTTTTGATTACTCATTATGACTTTTTATTGTTTTTTGTAAATATGGTTGAAATCAGATGTAAAGAACGGTGTTTCACGGACCTGCGCGAAAATCACGTGACCTGCCGAATTCGACCAATCGCGAACGCACAACCGAAAAAGTAATAAAATATTACTTAATCAATATGTATGTATGTTTTACCATTTATAACAGTTAATGACCGTTTTTGACTATTTAATAGTCATTTTCAACACTAGCTCTATAGCCGAATGGTAAAATACGGACATTAGGAAAGAATTAGAACAGAAAATAAGTTAAGAATTAGACCGTGTGTGACACTGACTGTCATTTGAGTTGTAACTGACAAGTGAGTTTCGGTCAATGTGCGTGATTCTTATCGGTTATGGCTAAACGGAGGAAGATACGCCGTTCGATTTTTAGGTATGTTGGAGATTCTGTATTTTAATTGGAATTACAAAATAAATGTTAATTTCTTGCGGGACTTTGTAAAATAAGGAAAATAAACATGTGGGGAACATATGACCTTAGCCCGTTGGAGCTAAGCGTTTTGTGGGAACTATATGTCTTTTGCCTGTTTATGTCAACATTAAATGACTTTCTTTTGAATACTAGGTATTTTTCCTGACATTTTTATGTATTGCATACTTATAACACTTCAGCAAAACAACCTTCTTTTATATATAACGTAATTTAAAATTAATTTATAAGAATTATATGAAGCAAGAAAAAAAAGGTAATCCTTACCCAGGCACAGGGATTATTTCCCACATTTATTTTTCAGGGTTATTAGTATTTTTTCTGGACTCTGTTGATGAGGAATGAAACAAGACATTATCCAAAACCAAAATCTTTATGCAACTCTTAATTTCTTTCAGCAGATTTCCGCGGCCTGGAGGCCGAGTCTCGTGGCAATCGAACTTTTTTCGTGTGGTACCGAGTGGTGATTGCGAGTTTAACTTATTTACCTAAAAATCAAATCAAGAATGCAGATACATGTAAAAACTATCGCACGACCAAAAACTAATTATATAGAAATCGTGACTCAGACAAATTTAAAAATATTTTTTCTTTGACAAAGAAAATTTGATCGGTGAACTTTTTCGTATTCGAATTGCGCGAAAATTGGTTAAGGATTAAACCGTCTCATTTCAGTCTTACTTTATGTCCTCTTATTATTGTCACGTGGAGACACCCTATTATATGTCATTTAAACCAAAAATTTCGTTTTGTATATCTATAAAAGTAAAAAGTAATATTAAACTATGTACCGCCGAATATTTTATAGTATTTTTGCACAAAAAAAACATATGTTCACTCTTTCTTTTGAGTTAACTTAACAAAAAATATTAACGTATTTAGCAATGGCGGACGGAGTGAGCACCAGGCATCCGTTTTAATCATGAACGCACAGTAAAAGTGGTTTGTTTTTATGCTGAAAAGTCCTATTTCTAGCCAATTCATACAATGTAAACGATGGAATGCGAATCTATAGTTGATTCATAGAGATACAATAGCGTGTGGATGGAGTGAGCACAATAAATTAATAGTAAATGTTTTAATACGAAACTTGACGATCTGAAATTACAGGCTCTAATTAAATAGAGGTGTAACAAAAAAAAGAACACTCAATGACTCGACCAACTTATTTCAGTATGAAGATATGGCTGACCGCTTGTGAGGACTGAGTGAGCACACATTTAACTAAATATCTTTCATTCAATCGCATTACAAAAAGAAAACCTTGTTTTTACAATTGTTTTAAACCTGTAACGAAATGATAAATATACATTTAATTGAATCTGGAGCTGCTCACCTGGTGGAAACGCAGACGGTATCACGAGTCTCTAACATATTAATAATCAAAACTTAAATACTAAGCTAAGTTAGCTAAAAAATACTTTTTCAACACACTTGCTCATAACGACGTCTTTATTCCACCGATTTTTGGCTCATAATCATAGATATTAAACACGCGTGCTTTTTCATTATATTATTGCACTAGTGCCTTTAGTTTATTAACCCGACCAATTTAGGTTTGTACCCTAGTACCAAGTCGTAAGTAAGAAGAAGAAGCGATATAATTTAGTCGGGTTATACAATACTTTTATTTTAGCAACAAACAGTGTTTATGCGAAAAATAACAGTATCTACATATTTATTTAAATAAATGGTAAATCCAGATTTATTACTAAAAAGTAGCTCAAACTCATTTAACATTTTCTGTGATTTGTGTTTTAAACACGAATTATTACATTTTTAATCTTGGCTTTTGGCCGATCTAGTTCGCGCCTAAGCCTTGCGCGAGCATCGGTATCGCGACAAGAAAAAAAAATAATGCGCCATTTTACGTAAATAATAATTGTCGGCTGTGACGAAGTTTGCATTATTTAAGAAGTTAAATATTAATGAAAATGCCTACTTCAAGTGAAGAAAATGAAGAAAACCTATTATTTACTCCGCCGGACATACGTAACGAGGCAAAAAACGCGTGCGAAAGTCTTTGCCATCAAAATCGAGTGAAATGTAGGTATTTTTACTAAATGTTTTAATAATTAAAAACTTAGTAAATGAAGAGTCTTGTTTTTTCTTCGCAAGTGTGTTGAAAAACGTCGTATGATACGCGTGTGCCTGTGACCATTATATACGCGGCTTTCTTATGGCGCACTCGCTTTCGCTCGTGCGCACACAATATCGCCTTGTATATAATGGTCAACTTAGCACACTTGTATCATAATGTACTATTAAAGTTTTTTTTCGCCCCGGCCCCGTCCCGCTCTAGCCCCAGCTCCGTCGAACGGGATCAAAAGAAACCTATGTTCTTCTCCTGGTTCTAATCTACCTCCCCACCAGTTTTGACAGTAAAAGAAATCCAGCTGTTCTTAAGTTATAAATAGTGTAACTAACACGAATTCCTTTTATCTAAATAAGATGAGAGTAAATTATTTTCTTTATTTTCGTTTTTTGAATTTAAACTATATATTTTATAAAATTTCTTATAAGTATGAAAGCAGTCTATATTTATCACCAAAAGAGAAAGAAATATGACGTCATATGACGCCTAAATTAAGTCCGCTAACTAAAATAGTCCATGTAAGCTGGCCTTAACATAGGTGTCTGTAAATCAGTTCTAATCTTAAAAGTAATTGGACGTAGATTAAATGTTGATTTAGTCTGCGGTCCGCCTATTTTTTGCGGCGGTTAGTTGCTCAGTGTATCTCGCGCGTTTATTATCAACGACTCCAATTCTTTTTTTGCGGTGATTCGTTTATTCGGAACAAATTTCGTACTTTCTGATGTGGTCGTTTGATGCGCCACTCTTTTATTTTGGGCCCAAATTTTGACGTTTACGACGGCGATCAATCATTTATCCTGGCGCCAAATTATTGTTATAAAGGGCATAGGTGGGTTAGGTTGTTGACTTTAAACAGCCATGTTTAGGTTGGCCTATTATCGCATAGTAATTTCGGTAAGTGTCCAAAGTGCTTATTAAAAGACAAAAGAAGGCGATAACAGTAATTTATGGATTACTTAATTAATATTCAGAATTTCAGTTCGAAATTAAGGCATTTTTATTGAAGATTTTTACCTGTGATATAGAGCAAGGTTGTTCTGTCTGCTTGCATACTACTTAGATGAGTTTGACTTGCCAGTTCAAATTCCTCCCGCTTTTCCGCTCATCCACCCGCGTTTGTCCTTTTTTCGTGTCGATACAAATTATACGGCTTTGTGACCATTTTTGGGTAATGTTAAGCAGCGCAATAAAATTGACACTATTGTTAATACCTCTTCTCAAGCAGTCAATCATGTTTATTGTACCGATTCTAATTAAGTCAGTACATTTTATTACCTTTAGAATATTTTATACATTTCTTCACACTATTGTCACCGCGAAGTGACAGTGACAGGACTGATAGGTTCATTCTTACGATAACCAGTTAGTAATAACGGTTACTTTTATATTATCTTTTGATTATAGCATGTACAATTGAATGGCAGTATTATACAGCTTGCTGCATAAATAGGATACAGATAGACTCAAATCTGTAGTTAAATATAATGTCACAAATAAGTTTAAAATACTAAGGTGAAAAGTGTTCGAATTAATGGTCAGATCCATTGAATAACATAACAACGATCACGGCAAATCGTTTACGGGCATAATAATCATTAAAATGTATTTCCATTTTATTCGGCCCCTAAACCAGACCTGTCCGATTATGATCTCTATATTTTTAGGGATCCTTTGTCAGTTCGTCATAACTTTAGGTTTTGATTCTGTGTTAAAGCAAAGTCAACCAACTAATCAAGGCTGATCTTTTGTTTTAGGGGTAGTGGATAGCCCCTTAGCCTCGCTCTTTTAAAATGCAGTAGAAAAAAAATGGTGGAAATTGTTTCATTACACAAACTGAAGATAAAATGATTAAAATGAGGAAAAAGAAAACATAACCAAAAACTCAAAGAAAACTGATAAAGGTTAAAAAGTAAGAAAGTGATACTAAAATGAATAAATTAGTCTTACCTACTATACACATCGGTACTAGTAAGAAATTTCTTCATTAAATTAATTATTTTGTATTTTTTTTTACTTTTAACTTTTTTAACTACATTGACGGCATCTACGGAATCCATCAATCGTTATAAGTCTCTCGTATTCAAAATACATCATCATCTTTTTATACAGAGAATCATATTCGAATATGGGGAATGAAAATAAAGTAAGAAACTGTTCTGTAACATGTAATTTTGGTAAATAGCTATTCGATACGTATCAAATGGTTTTGGGAACGAATACATTTATATTTATGAAAACTCGATCCACAAAAAATAAGTATTTCATTACATTTTATCGTAATTAAAGTTATTTTTTCCGAAATGGTAAGCTTTAGAATGGAAAACGAGGTTTATGTTTGAAGTTTGAACAATACACTGTTTAAATACATATGTAATCTACAAACATAATATTTAAAAAAAAAGAAGTTTTATGTAAAAAAAATACACTTTGTTTTTATTATTTTTTATATCAAGGTAAAAATTAAAGTTTTAAGTATGAGACGTCAAGAATGTTATGTGTAAAATCTCATGTGATTAGTACTGAGAAGTAGATTAGATAAGATAACTCTTTATTGCACACCAGAAAAGTTAATAACAAATTCATTTAGAGAATATGAACAATTTAGGCGGTCTTATCGCTATAAGCGATCTCTTCCAGACAACCTTTGGGTAAAGAAATAATGAGCTTATAGTAATCTAGGATTATGGTCGTTGCGTTCTTATCTTGGGTATGTACTGCTTTATTTGTAAGTAAAAGTAAAGTAAAGTTGGCTTGTAGACATCCTTCTGCTGTGCAAAGGCTTTACCTCAAATATGAGGTAGTATGAGCCATACTCCACCACACAGGCTCAATGCGGATTGGCAGAGGGGTGTTGTAAGTGTTATTTGTAAGTAAGTATTCATGATAAATTAGAAAGAAAGTGATGTTGTGCAACCTCCTCGAAAAAAATACTATCCAAATAACACCACAAAAACTATCCAGAACGAGGCCGCCAAATCCAGCGTCGACGTAGGTATTCCGTCGAATAACTTTTTCATTGCATTCTAAACTACGAACGCACACACGCGCACTAATTACTCGGTGCACGTAGTAAAAAGTGCACACACGTGAGGTGCCGTGTGGGGGCAGGCCCCTCCCCCGGCGACGCCTGCTCATTTTAAATTGTAATTACAATTTATTATTGTCTCTGTGCCGCCTTCGACGCGACGCCATTTTATCGATCAGTTTTATGTTAGACTAGCTGCCCCCTGCTACTTTGTCTAAAACTGTAATTTGCTAGATTTAAGCTTCATTCTTTAGGTTTTGGTTTTCTTTTATTTTACTACAAGGTGTTGTTTTTTGGCTGCTAAAAATTAATTTTGTGACTAATGGAAATTAAATCTAACAGATAAGTAAGAAAATAATCTCGTAATTTTCTTAAGCAAGTGTTCTAGTCGTACGACTTCGTTTTACGAAGATAAGTGATATAAACCAAACTAATATAAAACGTTAATGACGACTATGAGAGTAATTGTTTTTAAATTTCATAATCTAATGAAGTACGAAATGTTTCAATCATAAACATATTTCAATATTGAAATAAGATTATAAAATAAAGCAGCAATACCGGTTTAAACTGGTAAATATTATTGTCATGCGATGTCTCTTGTGAAGAAATCAGTTACTTAAACATTTAAAATTTTCTCAGTTATTGTCTAGCTTGTACTAACATAAGGACATTGATCATTGACGAGATACATTGCAATAAAATGGTTTTATTTCTTAAAGGTTTATTTTTATTCTCACTCGAAGAGCTGCCCGAACATTTGGGATTCACGTTAAATAAAATTGCGAAAAAATTGGCGTGACTATGAACACAACGAAATTAATATTTTTCTATGCAACGGAGCCTGAAAAAAAAACTCTTCAAATTTCAACATTTAAACAGAAATCCTTTAGCCGATTAAGTTCTAAAACAACGCAACTCGCTCAATAAGTGCAGACGAAGACTTTCAATAAACCATTAAGGCTCCAACGAGAAGTGAAATAAGTATTTTGAATTCAAATGCAATGCAAATTGCTCTGACAGCCCCGGCAAAGAAGGGTTAAGATGTTTTCGTAACTGAGTGTACCCATTGCGGCCGGCAATTGTTTCACAATGAATAAAGATTTCGGTAACGTTCGCAAGGTGTCGAAGGGGAAATTCGAATCAGAGGCGTCTACCACAAAATACAGACAGTAGGTACTAATACTATGTCGAACTTTAGTTTTATTTTTAGTATAGCACGCAACCTTTTTAATCACGAGATAGCTAATTTAGAAAATATAGAAATGGTGTTGACAGAGTAAGTAATTAATTTTAGGCTGTAAATTTTGTGATCGATATACACGTTGATAGGAAATGATAGATTTATAAAAGTCACATCAATAAGTCCTTATTTTATACAATTCAATATTATGCAGAATTGACAACCAGTCCACCAGAAGTCTCGAAATAATTTCCCTGTTGAAAACCTGCAGGGCGATTCAGATCGTTCGATAAGCCATTCGGCTTAGGTTTCGGCTAGATTTTCTATTCATTTTTAAATTAATGTCGTAGTTTAAACGGATGTTGATATGTTAGTTCGGTAATAACAAAATAAAAAATATTTATTATAATTTTATCAATGTGAAAGTTATCAAATCGTATAACGGAATCCGTAACCAGGTGGATTGAAACAAGCTGAGACAAAACTCGTGCCTTTTTCAAATCACAAAAAAAACGATTCTTTAAGATATAGCTTTTTTATTTGAATGGCTGGCTTGTTTAAAACGCTCTTGTCACCAGACTAGACCAGACGTGGCGTAGACAGAGACTACGATAGAGCGAGCTCACCCAGAAGAAGCCTGTTCACTCTGGCTTTGAAAACCTTAGGGTTATAATAATCCACTGGAAACATTATTGTGGGTAGAGCTGCATACATATGTAAGAATTTTTATGCAGCAGAAAATCAGAAAATGACAAACATTTCACATTTCGATTGCTTCAGACTATGGTCGCACGTCGAATAAGTAACTAAAAAAGTCCTTCGGTAGCCTAACGATTAGCGGTAGCCTCTGTAATATGAGCAATATTTATCACAATAAACTGATAAAGACATTATAATTTAAACGTGCCAGCCTCCCCGACATTTATTTTAATGCTATGCAAGTCCTTGGTTAACCATCCTCTAACTAAGGCAAGCAGCAATAAAATAAAGGGCGCTACACACGATCTTCAGACAATAAACACGGCGATACATCACGCGACAACACAGCTCAAAGTTATTTAATTATCATGCGGAAAAACTAATCCGCGTCTGAAGCGAAAATTACGCGTCGGCAGGCAGGTGCGTGCGCTGCGTTTGTATACAGGGTGCGTAATTTTCACAGTATTTTAACTTATAATTTTGTATCGCAGTGGTAGCTATTATGAGATGTTCACCCAGTCGCAAAAGCGTACTAAAGGCATTCGTAGAGTGATTTGACTGTGTTTACTTGAACCATTGTGATATGGTTCACGCGACCTCAGTCAATATTCTTTTCTAAAATGATTATTTTTTAATATATCTATGTAAATAAAATAAGGATATAATTAAAATTTTATATTGCTTTTTAGGAAATAAATGATTAATTTTAGACTTTGTATGCAAGTAAGTGTGCTTCTTCGAGTCTAAAAGCAAGAAGTGTTAAATGTGATTTAAAAGAAATGCTGTGATCATCTTTTTAAAGTGTTTTAAATATATGTGTTGGCCATATTTTCAGTGAGTTTATCTAAGGTGAGATAAATTAATTAATCCTTAATTAATATCATATAGAATGAGAATAAATTTAAATTATCTTTGCCAACTTTTTCTGCCACTGTGGAGCTGTTTTCTTCTGTTACCAAGTCGACCGTTTTCAGACTGAAAGACGTTTGCGCTGCGCGTTGAAAAATCGAGGCTTGTCCATTTCTGTAATATACCTGGTGTAATGTGTGTGATCATCTGCGGCACCAATACCAAGTACTGGATTGCAGACATCGTGATCGTCAAGTAGGATGCACCGACGGAAGCTGAAATAAAAGTCCGTGTTTTCCAATTCCACTGATCAGATGATATATTCATCTTATCAGTTCATTTCACATATACCAAATATTGTAACGACAACACAAAATGCATCTCGACATAGGCGGTAAAAATACGGTTAAAAAATATTATTAAGACACCACAAGTGTGTCTGTTTGCGTGGATTTTCAGTTAGGGTGTATCATACCAAGAACTTTTAATATAAGCTTTGTCGCTCGCACCCATGCACTAGGTTCTAATGAAAAACGAAAACTAATAACGGCGGATTGAATACTTAAAGCATCAACCTGTAGCTCGTGCCATACTTCAATGGAGACTACGGGAGGCACGGGCTGTCTCTGGCGATATTTATGTGCGCAATATTAACTCTGACTACTATACGTAATGTGTATGTTCGAACGAGAGCATAAATTAATACGCTCAACAATACTTAACAGATCGCTGTATATCTTTGTGTCACTAGAGGCATTTAGAGGGACTTGGGATGTTGCTATCAAAAGACGTTTAATGATTACCGTATGTTAATTTGAAATTTCTGTACAGAAAAAAAACATAAATAATTAATTAGTACTTTAAGTCATAGTAAAAATTATAATTAAATTATAATATAATTCGTACATTATTTTTTTATTCATCCTGTTGGGCTTGCCAGCACATCGAAGACGAACTTCTGATATCTCAGCTCATTCATACATGATGTACTGCTGATTATAAAAAATACCCATACCCATATCAGAAACCAAAATTTTCTATATTGTCTCGGGTCTTAGTGTTGTGGTACCACCGTTGTTTCTGATTTCCATAACACAAGTGCATTAGCTACTTACTTTGGGATCAGAGCAATGTATGTGATTGGTATCCAATATTACAATTACAAAATTACTTCTTAAACGTAGGTAAATATTGACTGCCTGTGGAAACAATGGAACGGTGGAATTTTATGCTATAAATACCATTTCTTTCCCAAACACAACTAACTGCACAACACGCTGGCAGTAGAATTGCGTTCTTGTGGTCAATCTGAGCACTCTCGACACCTCACTGTGACCACAGGAGCTTGTTAAAAACGTACAAACACCTGCCCAGGCTGAGGTCGAATGGCAAAAAAAATATTCTTAGTTTCCCAAGGCAAATCAGGAATTGAATTTACCCAATAAAAGTTTTAATCCAGATTCATGACAGAAGACATTTTGAATTTGGGTTAGTTTAATAAATAATAGATTACTTTTGGTTCTTTTGGTAAACTAGTTAATTATATTGGCATTGTCAAATTTAAAATTATTGCTTTAAATACAAGTGCCAATTCTCGTGCAGTTATCATTAAAAAAAGTTCAACGATAGGATTTTCTTTGTAGAAGAAAATACTGTTTTTGCTCTATCAGGGTCACGATTTCTATGCACGTCGATTTCTTTCGTTCGCCAGTTTTTTTACGTGTGTATATATTAGGTACTTGATTTTATTGTTAAAAAAGTCAATCGGATTTTGCCCTCATTCCATTAGTTTACGCGTACTTTATATAATAAAGATTTGTAACATGATGATGTACAATTGTAATCTCACAGCTAATTGGTAGGCGAATGCGATTAAAGATTCTATCCATGCATTCATCACAGCCTTTAAGTCCTTTTAAGGACATGGGCCTCTTCCATATTCATCCATTTTCGTCTCTTCCGTGCCACTCTCATCCAGTCCCGGCCTGCGTGACGCTGGATGTCGTCCACCCAACGAAGTGGTGGGCGGCCTCGTGTGTTGGCTCATGGTCTCCAATTCATAATCTTTCTGGTCCACTGATATCGATGTATCTGGCTATATGTCCTGCCCATTTCCATTTCTGCCTGGCTATAGTCTAAACAACGTCCCTGACTGTTGGTTATTCGGTAGAGTAGCGTTATGCCCAGCATCGCTCTTTCCATCGCCCTCTGTGCAACTCGTAGAATAAAGTTTAAGTGATTATTGCTTTCTTATTCATTATGATTTTCATTTAAGTAGCACTACCTACTGATAATAAGTCTATAAAACATTTTTACCAGAGCCATTGACAAACCCACAAAAGAGGATACGCGTCTATGAAAACGATTATTAATTTAACTTCTGGTCAAAAAATCATCGGAGTCAAACCAAGCAGACATTCTATCAGGCCGTGCCCATAGCAGGGGTCATCACCTTTGGGCGCAATCAGGGCCCATGCACCCCGCCCGCCCTAGGGGCAAATATAAAAATCATTCATATGGACAAAATAAAATTGCATCCCCAACCCGGTCGAAAATCTATTAGCAATAAATATGAAGTTTTCCGATTTCACAGGATTTAAAACGGTGATCGGGTGCGATATAAAATCGGAAGTTCTTATGACTTTTCTGCTTTATGGGACTGTAGTTTTATTGTCGCTTAGATTAGATCGTCGTCACGACTCGTGAATTGTTATTGCTTGGCCGAGTGCCGCCCACGCATCTAAGAATTTGATTCATCATTCATGATTTTGGAAAATCGGTTAAGCCAAACGCGAGATAATCGCGGACAAACATTGATACCTACATGCAGTTGTGTCAAACTGATAATCTACTTTTTTTAACTGCTTGATTATAATATAATTTTACTGAAGGTATGATGTATGTTTTTCCACGATGTTTGGTATTTCTTTCATGATTACAATGATTCAATTTGATGAGAACTTAACATGATGGATTTGGGAGCGTATTGAGATCCAACTTAAGCCGTTAAATTTCCAGGCAACTCAATGACGACTCAGTGTTAACAAATATTATCAATGTAAAAATATTATAATAAAGTAATATTATAATTGCAGTAGCAATGGGACGAATATTAATATATATTTTGTTTCATTATAATAATATTATAAACTTCATGCTAAATCGCAATACGAATTGCTAATTTGAAAGTAAAGCTGAGCTGCTTACTCGTTCCTATCCAAACTGCAACGAAATACGCGCTCTGAACACGTAAAATTATTAACTCGATGTTCCTTCTCTTTTGACAAAAATAAACATTAAAAGTAATTTCCGTCTACCTGCTCGCTCCCTTCGTGTATTTCCAACATTTGTACCACAAACTTTTCGAAATTGTTTTATTCCCGTTATTAATTTTAGTTAAATTTATATGTGTAATAGTTCTTTAAATAATATAAGAAAAAAGTGTATTCAATATTTGTGCAGCCAAATATTCCACTGAGTAATAATTTAGTTTTCTGAGTTATTCGTGTAACTTGTGAAATTCTTATAAATATTTTGTTTTGACAGCCGCACGGGTGTTCCCCAACTCACATGAACGAATTTTTTTTTTCAAATATCGACCAATTTGCGATTCTACAGCGTATCTCGTAAGAAAAATGAAATTTATTACATATTATACGCTTTCGGCGTTGAATCGACTGAAAATTAATGTAACTAGTTCTAATGACTGTGTGCTATACTTAACAGCTAAAATACCACAATATTTAATTGACGGCAAATATAACATTGCTTTTCTTAGTTTATGTATGAAAAACAAAGTTATATTTGCGGTTGTTAAAAATGTTCTATATCTCAAAAACTACTAGTTCGATCCAGTCCAAACTAATTAAAGTATTCATTAAGATCTAGGTACATTATACACATATTTTTTTAATTTATTCTCCCTTAGTTTAGAAGTTAAAGGGGGGGGGGGGACACCCATTTTACCACTTTGGAAGCGTATATCTTGCAAACGTTAAACTTTAAGAGAAAATGGTTTTAGGAACTTCTATTTCATTTTAAAAGACCTATCTATAAACAACCCACACGCATAGGTTTGGCTTTACAAAAAGCGTAAAGGTTTTAGTTTTATGTATGGGAGTCTCTTAAATATCTATTTTTTTTAGTTTTCGTATAAGAATCGTAAAGCGGTTAACAGGATCGTCTTCCTACCTAATTTCAACAGTGTGTTACAGGATAAAATGTCTGTGACACACGGACAGACAGACATGTCTGCAGACAGACAGACTTGACGAAACTATAAGGGTTCCGTTTTTTTCCATTCGGCTACGGAACCCTAAAAAGAAAAAGAAATTATAAAATTCACTTCAAAAAAGCAACTGTGTGACACAGTTGCTTTATAGACGACCCTTCTGGTGTAGTGGTCGAGAAATCGCCTACTACGCAGCGGGTTGCGGGTTCGATCCCCGCACAATACAAACATTTGTGTGCATGACCATGTCTGTTTGTATTGGTCTGGGTGTTTTCTATGTATATCATGTATGTATTTACAAACAAAAAGTATTTAAGTATTAAATCCGTTGTCTGGCACCCATAACACAAGCTTTGAGTAGCTTACTTTGGGGCTAGATGATGTGTGGGAATGTCCAAAGGATATTTATTATTTATATTTATATATTTTATTTCCCCGGATTTGTCCGGGGTGAGCTCTAATAGCGTAAAACCGAACCATGTGTCTTTGTCATTGTCATTCCTTGTCTGACACAGTTGGTTTATTCAAGGAAATTTTATATTTTTAAGTTTGCATAGTGACAAAACACTTTAAGAACAAACGAACGCCGTAGCGGCGGACCGCTAGTACTAACCATATTAAGTTTCAGCATATATATGTAATTGTTTAATTTCATAAACTCTACCTTCAGCGAACCTTAGTGCCTGGTAATGTACTAAAATGTTAAACATATCCTTTTTAAGCAGCTTCAAAGGTTTTCTTGTTGTAAAGCTACCACATCAGCTTTTAAGAGAATGTAGAAATAGGTAGAAATGTATCGTCATCGGTTAGGTTTCGAAGTGCAAAACAAAACACGTAATGATAATTTTCACTTTTAATCTTGATATTTTCATCTACGATACAAGGCACACACACAATTTTAAGTAAAATTAATAATAATTCTAATAAAAACAATAAATAATAATACTCGCTTTCAAGATTGCATACTATAACCAAGGTGTAAAATTATAGGTACAATAAGAAGCCTCAGCTTATTGATGAAATAAACTACGCTAACGACAACACTGCAGCTATATCGATGGATATACTTTACATTTTATTCATAAAACAGTATTGTCACAATCAGTTTTTGTGGGAAATCAAAGTAACCAATACAAAAGTCCACATTCACGCTCTTTACACAATCACACGATCAGCTAAACATTTATAGTACCAACTAAGTTTTATTACGACGCATTATCCATTACAGATAATCGAAATTATTTGTATAAAGCGCTATCATCATCGGCGCTTGACTATTCGAGACTCAAAACCCGCCTTTTGCTCAGTATAAAAACTTTCATATGTGCCACAGTACAACAGTTATAATTGTGTTACTTTTCTGTAGACATTTAAATAGTAAACGTCTGAAACTTTCTTAGTGTAATAGCCAAGCGCCAATACCGCGCCTAATACAATCTCTAGATTTTAAATTAACTATTTTAGACATTCAAAGTCGTCCCGAAAACTAAGCATCAATATAAATAACACTATTTTATACTTTATTATGTATAATGTTAAAACTACTCTTAACGTTAGAACACTACCAATATACACCGACTCTGCGTGGATATGAGACACAGCGTTATAGTTATTCATTTATACAGCATCTACGTTATGACCATTAAAGAAAATACTTATGAGACATTGTACGCAAAAACTGTTTCATTCAGTCAATAAAGGATTGTAAAAATGTATCTTTTAAAATCACTAACTTAACTATCGTACATTTTTATGGTTTAAGAGATACACTAGTTTCAGTTATATCTAATCATTGCACTAAAATTGAATAAATTACACGACAGTAAATCACCGTATTACTATTGAACGTAAGTTTATACAATACTATTTAACAATAAAACGTGTACCTACAAATAATTTGCAGTTTTACTGACGATATGGTCCTTCATACTTTTAACAAAACGTGTCTTATAGGAACTTAACACTTAGCAATTGTATAAAACGCTGAGACTAGTAGACAAAATTAACCGATCAATTATTCTTTAAACTTTGGAAAACCCTCGAAAATGCAGTCTTACATCAATTCCCACCATTTCCAATCAAATCAGCAAATTGAAGCTTATGATATGTATGTAGGTACAAATTATGAATCAATAAAAAGAAATGCTAATCAATTAATTATTTTAAAATTTACAAAAAGTGAGTTAATGAACACTTAATACATAAATATGGCATTTAATGATAAGTTTAAAGGTACTTTAAAGGATTATAATATTGACGTATAAATTACATGAATCGTCGATAAAACCGGAGCTTATCCTATAAATATAAAGAGATATTTACAAATTTAACTATGGAAGAAGAGTCCATAAGACTTCGCCTTATCGCCACGAAATCTAAATTCTTAATCCAAATCAATAACAATATGTACAGATTAATCTCAATCTAATGAAGTGCATACTTCGTCGAGATCGTAATCGCGATACCTTAACACTACGAGATGAACGTGATCGTTGCGCGAGAGTCGCAGTCGATTCCCGGCAGTCGTTTGTCTTTGGGATTACTTTTCCCTGAACTCGGGTTTGACACTGATAATGGGTTTCCTCTCGTCGGCGTCTTTGTCGTATTCTTTGTCGGGGTAGTCTGCGGCCCCGGCGTTTGGTAGCTAAGTGGCCGAGCTGAAGAGTACGGAGTTCTTGTAGTACGAGGCGCGGTCGGATAACGGGCTCTTGACGTCTCGCTCCATCGCCTGCTGCCGCGATTTGCGCTCCATCTCCAACTCTTGCGCAAGGGATTCTGTTGACAAGGAAAAATGCTATTTATTTCTGCCTAATGTTGTTAAGAGCAATTTATGGTAGATCAATAACTCTGAATAACAGCAACATCCCCACAAAACATAACTACCCACAATATTCAATAAACGTATCATACCTATCAATTTTTAACTAGTATACACATAAAGATGTAATGAGAAACCAAAAATTGCGCACGGGCGGGACTCGAACCAGCAACTTTCTGGCTAACCGGGCCAAACGCTCTTCCAATTGAGCTACCGTGCTGTCAGTCCGACCGTGCGAAATTTCTGGTCTCCTACCTACATCACCTGAACTAGAATACAGTTATAATATGTTGTGAATTTATTCATCCGATATTACCGTTCCTGCAGTTTAGAACATAAATAAGAAGATACTAGGTACTAGGTCTAGTCACTTAGTTTCTCCAAGCAAGGTACCCAGAATTGCATTCCAAACTATACCGAAGCATCTTTTGTGAAGTAATTACTCTACCTAATTGAGTTCCACATTTTCACCGTCAAAGTACAAGTGAGTCACCCCGGAAAATGTCATTAATTTTCGGAAAAGGCAACTCACATCAAACGGACTTCACATCCGTATGGCACTTTCTAATTTAATACCCGATATTCCCTTTTGCAGACATATAACATTCGCAATATACTTGAACCGTGCGCGTTTATTAAATTGTGACGAAAAGGGTCGCTTGTCTGCTGCCATCATTGTCGAAATTACTAATTAATGTATCAACTCACATTTTATTATTTTGAGTGTCAATTAACTAAGCAACATCTAAGCACTTATTTACTATTGATAAGTCGTGTTAAAATATTGCTGTTAATTCAGAAACATAAATAATTTTACAATAAGACAAATAAAGATGGAATAACGCTGCGAAAACACGTTTCGAGCAAAGCGATCCTCTAATAAGATTTTAGGAAAATTGACAAAGTTCGTGAAGGGGCAAGAGTAGGTGAGGTAAGGCAATTGTCTCCCAAAACGTCGACGTTTTACGAAATATGCTTATTCAATTTCATGCAACGCTTGCCGCCTCCTGCAATTTACGAGATATAAAAGGTATAAACGGAATCGCGTTTTTTGCTTACTTTGATGGAACATTTTCTCAACGGGGAATTCAATTTCTCATCCCGACATTCGTTTGCAATTTATGCTTTGAGTGTCCAGATTTACAGCACTCATTTTTTGTTTAAGATATCGAATTTATCCTTTAGCCCAACTCCAGAGTAAATACTTGATTAAACACTCTCTTTGATATAAAAGCACCATTTGAATAAACAATGGCACAAAGCTATTACGTTTTAAAAACATTTGTATCTTAAAAACTCGATTATAATCGGATTGTTTCAGTGGAAACCCGCTGCAGGGCATCACACTCGCAAGTGTCGCATCGAGGGTTGTCCCGAAACAGAAACCTATTATCCCGGGCGAGATTATACGCCTAGGGCGTCACAATTAAATATTATACACTTAAAAGCTTCGGCCTTTGCCGTTTCACTTCGCTGCCACCCCTAAATGTCCCATTAGGTCTGTTTGAATACGTAATATTTTTGCATTTGCCTCTCCCAAAACAGTATTGCCGGTTCCTTTGAGAGCTGTAATCTACTTGTTCTTTCAAATAACTATAATGGTTCACTGCTTAACTTCATAAATGTCAACCCTCGTAACTTATTCTTCACTATTGCAAGTACTTACATCAGAAATATTGTAAAGATAAGTAATGAGATCTTGATTTATAGTGGTACTTGGTTTACATCATTCGACAATAAAATTAACTTTCACGGAGCATTGTCACTGTACAAAGACATTTATAAGAACTGATTCCATTTCGTTTTGATCGAATGGTCATGGAATGACAAAAAAGGACTCTACAATGAGAACGTGGATAAATTTATTTAAAAAAGAATAAAATAACAATCGAAACGCCTTGTTGCTACAACAATATTTTTTATATTAGTGATGATTACATCATAACAATAATTTAGTTTCACTTGACAGCAGCGACGCTTAAGTTATGAGAGCAAAAGTGGATTTGATAATACAGCGATATGAATTTATAGAATCGTGCAGACGTATGATTAGAAATCAAATGGACATTAACAGAAATATTTTTAATTTAGTATGGGTTTGCCCCTGACTCCAGACCAAGCCAAGTGCGACTAACACGATGTCTAAGATGGAACGAGCTCGCCCAGAAGAAGCCACTCTAACTTTGAATATATTCGGATTGTAATCACTAAGAAAACAGAACGATTTAAGGCAAAAGCTACTTTAATGATTTACCAATTTATAATTTTTATGTGTACCTATTAAATGGCGGTTTATATTAAAGGTGCTGTGACAAATTGATTATATAAAAATATTTTTTTAACCCTTCAAAGTTTAAACGAAGTTTTGTAGTTTCCAGACACTTTTTATGTCACCAACGAAACGACCTTTAAGTTTTTACAGAATCTTTTAATTTTTCGACATCTAATATCTTTGATCAAATAATAGAAAGTGTACTGACTGCTCATTATTTTTAACGATTTACAACGCAATCGACACCTAGGTTGTTAACTCGAAATTAATTACTGCTGTAAAAAATCTACGGAAAAAGTCAGATGATTAATTCTTCGACTGGGAATTTGAGAAGGTTGTCGACAAAGGGTTGGTTACAAACGAGTCTGCGTGAAGGGCCGTACCTGTAAAGGGATATGGGTCCATCTGGTTACAATAGGAGCACGGACGAAGTCCGAGTGAGGTGCTACTGTTGCCCCAATTGAGCCATGACGAATCATACAGATTGGATTGATTCTCTTTCAAACTTAAATCTTTTTACTCTTTTCACAAGATTCAATTCCTCCGTGACTTCGACACAGCTCAGTGAAGACTCAGTCTCATCTCCCCAAAGTATAAACAATAAGCCGTTCTGCGTGTAAAAAATAAATTGATTATTTAATTTATACTTGTGACGGGAAACAAAGTTCAGGAAAAGCATAATACAGTATTACTTCAGCATAAACAAAAAGTTAATATAGTCAAAGGTTTCGAGCGCACCTGTGCGGTACAATTTTATTTCCATTCATTTTACAAGCTCACCTAAAAAGTAGCTCGGTGAAGTTTCCTCTTTATTAATTTTTCAATTTTATATTACTTATGTAACATCGGGTTTATCCATCTTACGGTGGGTAGCGTACTTTGAAATTGTATCTTGCAAACGTTATGTTTGTTTAATGGAGATAAATAAATTGGAATCATACTTTGATTTATAAGTATGATGTTTTATTGTTCTTTAAAAAGAATTATGACGGCGAATCGTGTTTTATGGATTTGTATTTTCATTTTGAATAGACACTTTTTATTGTAAGTAATTAAGTCCTTTACTTGCTTTGACCCTACCCGTTTCGTCGGAAACACGCAGAAAAAAGTTTTCTAATTTACGAATAATAAAATATGTTTTTTTTTCTTTTACCGACGGGCACCGAGGAAAGTTGATGAAAGGCTCCAAGTTTTAATTTTTGTTTTTCTGTTATCAATCTTTTATGTTTTCTTCTATGTTATTTTGTTTTGCCTCATCTGACAATTTATCTGGTGCCTACTTTTAGGTATGTGTGTGTATTTTTTTATATGGATTCGAGTAGCTCAATGTCTTTTGATTTAGGAAATAAATAACCAACCGTAAAAGGATTAATAATGTACCTTACTGTGATTTTTTAACCTGAAAGTTTGTTTTAAGGCATAAAGTAAACCAACCTTGATTAGGTCTAATTTGAGGTGAACTCGGTCACGGATATAGTGGAAATAAAACTCGAATGCATTTCCCATCTTCAAGTGTTCGTAGTTGCGTGCTCGCGTGCGTTAGGATACTTGGGCTGGTAACACTTAAATTAGTTGCAATTTCTACTTGAAAAGCAGTCCGCCGGTAAAAGCCACTCGTCGGCAAAATGCAGGAAATGATTAAATCGGTATCAATGTTGTACCTTTACCCTTTTGTTGATTGAGATTTTATAAATGTGCCGGCGTTATTGTTAGTTTCTTATTACAACTTTGTTGTGTTGCAGGTTAAGTTGCTTGCGTAAGGCAAAATAGCAACTTGTATAGTTTTTTTAGTAAGTTAGTATACGAGCACTTCTTTTTGTTTTAAAGCAAGTAACACATAACGGTTATATTATAGTAGTTACTACTAATTCTCATTTAAGACAGGGTGGATAAGACATAATAAAAAGCAGATTGGCAGCTTTCATATCCATCAAAAGTAGCATAAACTCGCATGCAACACACAGCAGTGCATATTGCATGGCCGGTGCATTTTAATGAAATTTCTGGGCTCGCCGCGAGGAGGCCATGAATGGAAAAACTACGCGGGCCCCGCCGGCGCCTACACTTTTTTTTTACTTTGTTGTGATGCTTCTACACAATCATGTACCCAACGACTTTTGGGAGCTGGTACAAAATTCACATGTACTGACACCATAATTTCGAGTATTTGTGAATATATTAGTTTTTTTTAGTGTTTTCAAAATAAGCCAATATTTGACCGCAGTCTCACGTGATGGTATGTCCCGATTTAAAAGTGGAAGTTGGATATTGACAGAATCAAAGAAATTAGAACATTAAAATTCAATATCGGTATGAAATAAAATCGTGGCAAAAACTTAGATCAACAGTCCAATAACAGAAAGAATGCAATAATCGAACCGATAGCCCCAGTTGAGTCCCTTTCCCCCAGGACGGCAGCGGTAAACTCAGTATTGTTCATTTCGTGTTTTTAAATGCTTCAAATTCTCGATACGCATGCGGTATGCGATATGATGAGTATAAATTTCGAATGACGGCATTTTTTCTACCCGGCCTCAGATCCCTTTTGTTGGAAACCATACATATTCCTTTAAGGCACGTATCAGCAAACTAATATTGCGGCTTTATTGAACATTCTGAATGCACATCGCTGTAAGTAGGAATATCAGATAATTTATACTGCAATAATGTTCGATCAAGTATCGCTACCTATCTACTTCGTGGTTACTCATAGATGCTTTTGTCCCACAAATAGTGTAGTTATTGATTGATCATATCATTGCTTATTTACAATGAATCAATCAATCATAGTATAATCCGGAAGGTAATCACAATTTCTTGTGAATCTACCATTATTAATTGAGCAAAACTAAAATATATCTACGTATATAAAGATCATCTTGTTGTAATTGGTATGACAAGACTCCCTCTGGGCGTTTTGCTCTTTTAGATGGGTGACGAATCCGACCGTATATCACGAGCATCTCGGTAAAGCGATCTCTGCTAATATCTGTTGCTATAAGTCGTTAAGCCTAGTCAGAAGTCCTATCAGCTTGATCACATCTGGCAGCAAGGTTGATCGCTTGCCTTGCAAATAACTCTCCACCAATCTGAGCTCGCATGCCATCTTGCGCTCATTTTTCATATTGGCTCATACCACCTCATGCTTGAGGTGAGGCCTTTGTCCAGCGGTGGGATGTTTAAAGACTAACTTTTCCTTTTTTTTACACTTACCAGAATAATTCTGCCAGAAGGCAGCTCCTCCGCTCATGATGTCCACAGGCGGTGGGGGGTAGTTCCACTGGGGTTTCTCGGGGGTGCGAGGGGGCTCCCTCTGGAAGGGGGGCGAGGCGGCGGGGGGCTCTGCGCTGGGCGGCTTACTCTCCGAACCGTTCTCGCGCTCTGAGCGGGGCGTCTCTTGCGCAGGTGGTGTTATGTTCTCTGTTGAAGAAGAAATTTGGGTTAGAATTTGATACAGATGGAGACGAAACAAGTTAAAAAGTTTTCGTAAACAGCTGTTGGAGGTTTCCCTAAGACACTGCAATAGTAAAAAAAACATCATCATGATCATTGATGACACTATACTCTCTCCATATTACATGATTTGAATACTGACTTCTACACTGTTCATTGTTGACTGTTGTGTAGGACGAACTATGAGGTGGTTTGCGTATAAAGCATTTGTCACAGATTAGCCTTTAAGTGACCTTTCTATGGCTCAACATAAGTCACATCTTAAACAAACGCAATATAAAAATTAATTGAACAAATGTAATTCCTAAGAATTCTCGACTCCGGAACCAGTCATTGCCAAAACCAGTTTTGTGCAGACTGAAGTATTTCATACTGGTAATAAGACATCAAGTTTACGATCTCACGCAATCGTAGACTTAAACATGAACAATTCAGTGAACCTTATAATAGCTAGTATTGCCAATCAAAGAGCCAATGAACGTTGGAGCGAACAGGGATTATGCAAGAAATTGAACTCGAATGCATGTTAGTACAGTACCGAACCCTCGTTTCAAATGGTCTGCGAAACGATTTCCTGACACGGAGATTAGTACAAGCCTTCACCAGCGTTTACCCACCCTTCTTACGTCACGCACTCCATATCAACTTAACAGCGCTTAAAGTTACATATCACCCTCATCAGCCATCAGAAACAAATCTTATTACTTCTGAACTAAAGTTCAAATTGAAGATGCTCACTGTCTAACATACGAAAACATGCAAGTGAAGATGGAGCTAATAGTCAGATAGTTTGACAGACGGCAAGTTAACATGTCAGGGGCACACGCGTACTTTATGGGAGTTGCTGTAGTCTGATAATGATAGTATTGACATGTTCAAGATGGTTAATGTTGCTCGTCAAACAGATATTGTATTGGGGTCTAGCTAGAGGTAGTTAAATTTGAACCAATGAAATGGTTCTTCGTTCGTCTATTAAACTTACCAGTGACAATTCTGAGAATCTCAGCCGGCGCACCAGACTGTTTTAAAGCTTCTTCTATCTTTTGTTTTCTCTTCAGTTCCATTTCTAGCTGTTCCTGCACTTGTTGCCGCTGTTTTCTTTCTTTCTTTAGTCGTTTTTGGTACATCACTATAAAGAAAAGGAAAAATTAGTACATGGTTTACAATTCTGCATATTTTTTATTTTATTTAGATGGTTTGAAATTATTTGGCGTCGCTTAATGTTGAATTCCGCTTCTAAGCATTGTGATGAAACTACACGTTTAGCGTTACAAGGACAATAAAACTCCATGATACTGTGACGAAAGAACAATTAAGTGGTACCGAAGGGCATCACGACAAGGGCCATCGAAATAAAAGCTTGTGTCGGTACCGAGCGCCATACTTTCCGTACACTGTATCTATACGAATGTATGCATGAGATCGAACCTGAAATTACCTAACGTCCGTCCCTCTCGCTCTTATGACACCACCTTTTCTTTATCTGAAAACAATCTTGTAATACGTTCAAGGAATCCCTCGATTCGTCCGCAGTTACCACCTTTCGTTTTGGCATTTCTTCGTCGATAATCGTCTGATCGTCCGAATCGTTTGGGTCTCTCTTTCGGATGTGTGGAGTGGTGATGTTTCTATCTTTTTCGCTCTGAGGTTCGATTGACGAATGATTGAGTCGGTGCACGTGTTGATAGACGCTTGAGGCCCTGCCTCCGCGGCAGAGGGGCGTACGCGGGGTTGGAGTAAGCCATAAGAGTTGGTCTTTATCAAAACTTTAAATCAACACATTCTAATATACATTTGATCAAATATAAATTTGATGATTAGAATTGATTGTAACGGGATTGTTACCAAGTTACCCGTGCCATGGTCAGGGCGTAACTATTACGCCGTGACCATGGCACTTGCAACAGTGCCTAAATATCGGAAACTCAAAAATAATAAGGCACATGGTAGCAATCCCATAAAATCAATTCTAATGTTAATGACCATGTAAGTTTAAATAAATTTGATAATCCTTTATTTGTTTGAAAAAGTATTGACTATTCCAACGGCCAAGGTAACGGCCACTTTAAATGACTCATTGAACAAAACACATATTTAAGATACAATTTGAAATATTTATCAGAAAGAGTGCTGATGGAATCGGTCAGCGAATGTTGTTTGTCGCTTTGACGCATAATTTAGACCACAAAATAACTCCGAGATCTGTCTTACGATCGCAAAAGATTGAGTTTTGATGAAGCCGGGCGATGAGGACGCGGATAACCCGTTCGTTTTATGGAAACGACATGAATAATAAAATATTAAAAATACGGGATACAACTCCTGCCGGCGCCGAGGCATACCGAGAATTACAATATCTACCAGCCGCGAGTAACTTTAATTGAAGTTTTTAATATTTATTTTCTTTGATGATGCTGTTTCATTTTTTTAGTCATGTATCTCTAGTAATGTATTTTTTATGAGCGAGGTAATATTTTCAAATTACATGCCGGCGCTCATAATTCCTCTGTCAAACACGAGATCAAATCAATGTTAACAAGTACAAGGGCTATGCGGATGGAAACAAAACGAAAGCGTTTTCTCATTAAGGATTTGCTAGTAATTAATGTTAGTGCTAATGAAACGGGCGAGGTTCACTAGCGATCGACTCCTACGCATCATTTGTCATCGGGCGACCTCTGACACACGCAGTAATAATGTACGGATCGCAAACTCGAGTTTTTATATCGATATGGATTTTTTGTCTCGGAATTAGAAATTGCTTTGAGAGATGCAAATTAAGCATCATAAGCAAATTATGTGAAGATATTCTACACGAAAAGTAGTTACTAAGTTGTGTAACTGTGACTCACGTAACTTCTTTATTAGGATCAAATGGTCCTTTTTAGCTAATTTCTCTTCAATACAAAGGTTTGCGTCCAAAGTGCCGTTCAGTGGAAAATTCGATGGACCATCGAGTCCGAGCGTCGATTCAGTCCAACACCTCTGGAAAACAGTTTTTCACTCCGCTGGAGCTTATTTTTGGACCTTTTCATCTCACCTTTCTTGTCTATTAACGCGTTAATGATTATGTCAATTTAGCTAAAGGCCGGTGTAACAAAAAACACTTTCTCCGTAATATTAATTAAGTGGAGTGGAAACTTCCCAGTTTTTGCCTTGAGATGTGGTGTTACAATAGAGTAACCATCTGAAACGGAATGTCAATCACTCAGCTCTTCCCACGTAGAGCCGTCCGGCTGCGATCTACTAGCTCTTTTGTTTCTACGAGTCAATATTTGTCTATGGCTCGTCGGCTCCGCTTTGTGATCGGTAATCCGGCCTATACTCGTAGCTCCCTCACTCACAACTTCATAACCGACGATGAATCGTAATAATCCTCCAATCGATTATTTAATTCGATTCAATGCAGATGCTGGAAGAACAAAAAGTTATGATCTTTTATTGCTCTTTTTAGTCGGCATTAGTTCTAATTTCAAAGCGCTTAAGGTGCGCTTTATTAATTTATGGTAATCTTTCTTTTGTTTCATTCTTGAATGCTTTTGTGTTTGACAGACAGCATATCTTAAGTTTTAAGGTAGGATAGTTAATTAATTGGGTACCTATCTCTACTATCTAACGTCACCAGCCCATCATAATATAAATGGCATATACAAGGTAATTTATTCATAACAAATTGCTTGCTCTGCAAAAAAATACCAATCATAGGAATACTTCAGAATACGAACAAGAGAAAATAATTAACAGAACACAACAACGCGTGTGATATGAAGCGAAACAATTCGATGACCGGCCGTATGAATAAAAACGAACCACCGAAATATTGAAGGAATCCGTTCAAAGGGGAAAAAATGCAATAAAAGGCCGACCCGATACAGAATGAGAGTGTGGTTAAAAAGCAACGAACGAATATGGTTGCGAACATCCGCTGCAGACAAAAGTTGAGCTACTTGACTATGCAAATTATATTTGCGGACGGCCGCGAGTGAGACCGATCCGCGGCGTTCCGTTTCACTTTTCGTACGTAACGTGTATTCTTTTAATATTTTCATCCGATTTCCTTCCCCTCGTTCATTTCGTTCCGTTTTAAAAGTCGCCGAACAATGCCGCTTTCCGCGGGGCTTACCCGCGAGCACGCGGCTTCTTTCTTCCTTATTATACCTATCTTTTTATATCTATTGAGTTTCTTTTCTTTAATACTTTCAACTCATAAATGGCTGATACGGTCCCCTAGGGTCTGTTGCTCGAATAACATGTAAATGAGTCGGGTTGCCTGTACAAATTTAAATTGCGATCTTTATAAAGTACGTTGTAAGATTTGATTTTTATGTTTTGCATTTGAAATATTATAATGTGTTTGCAAATCTGAAATGTACTTACATGGGTATATTTAAAAGTTAATTCAAATATCTAGATACCTATCATGTTCTAGAAATAACTTAAAAAATAAATTACTGTTTTAATGGTCATAATTAGATGCCCGTGGTATACGGGATACAACAGTACCTATGGCTTCAAGCGATAATTTATCCGCTGGATTTTTCCTGCGGTTTCATGTTGATTTTTTTAACTGCTAGTCATCTATTTTGCAACATTTTATGTGGACTACTAATATGTAAGTTATATTCTTCTTAGTTAGTTGGTAATGTTTGTAGGTAGGTACATATGTATATAAGGTCACCTCGTTTTAAGTGATAATATTTAAAGGGCCGATACAGCACGATAAAAGAATCATTTTTTGTAGAAAACACAGTGTTTTCATGCGCTAGTTTTTGAGAAAATTTGAGATGAAGGTAATTATTTTTTTCGGATTTTTACTTTTTATTAATTAAGGTTTAGATTAGAGCAAAATAGGGAATAGACATTGAATTCAGAAAAGCGATGCCAATGGCGTAGATAACTTTTTAAATCTACAGGAGGCTGTTTAAAAAATATATATTTTCTTTGTTCAAGATAATTAAAAAAAATAAAATCTCGATTTTCCAAAAAATAATGAGAGTATACAAAGACACAGTTGAAATATTATAACTTTAAATGATTTCACATTATATTTCAGTGCGAAACTTTACATCTAAACGAACGAACAAACATAACTAGGTATACATTTCTTATAAAGTTAGTTAGTTCTTTTTAAAAATTGATATATGTATATGTTGCGGCGAGGCTGGACGTGGAAAGTGCCAAAGACACTAAGCTAACTTATTTTAATCTTTAATTAATTTTAATATTGAATTCCAATGTATTAATATAGTTTATAAGAATAATTGTTAATACTACTCTTTATGAGCTAATCCTGTTTTTTTTTTTATCTATGCAGTAGCAATACTAATACAACGTAAATAAGATTCGACATTCACGCCGCCCCTCTTTCGCACCGAACGATTTAGATAAGTCTTTTTATAGTTCTTTATTGAAAATAAATTGCCTAGAATAAAATCAGGCGCAGTGGGAATGGCTTTCCGATAGATGTGTATGAAATAATGACGGACAGATAAGATACGACAGTTATCGTCAACGTATGTTCCATTTTGATATGACAGTGCCGTTTCGGTGACAGATGATAAAATAAATTGCTTTTCTGGATGCAACTTAATGCACAATATTCGTTCCAAAGCTGGACAAACATGTAAGTTTGGCACAATTATTGGGATTGCTCTTTTTGCGTAGCTAAAAAAACCAAAATTAAGTTTTTTAGTCAGTAAAAGTCAAAATTAGTAGCTAACATGGCAGTGACCACTATAATATTAGAAACTATAGTAAATGAAGATAGTTTCGATTGAAATACATTATTTCTACTTATGAAAGAATAAAAGTTAAATCAAAGATTTCAAAACATACTAATAAAGGTAAATTTTAGAACAACAGTAATATATTTGAGATTCAAATTAGCCTCAAAAAAGTAAAATTGGTACACAAATTGATACATTTCACTCTGGTAAAAATCTTTGCAAACCACGAAAAAAAGTAACATTATTTCACTGCGGGCACAACATTTGTCAAGCTGTCTCCGACAGTGTCCGGCGCGTTTAGCTTTTTATCTATTTCTTGTGTTTTATTCGGGCGAGTCCGCTATTTATGAGCGGGTGGCGCTCGCGATAAACATTTCCCTCAAAATCGTGGGGATTATTGTTTTTGTCGGCGACTGTACTCGTAAGTTACGGCCGACGATTGACCTTTCCGATAAAGCCGTATATTTCCGGACTTCTACTGCAATGGTGTTATTATTTTTGTAGATTATAGATATGAGATAGTTACGTTTTAAGATTTGAAGACACACTGCGACTTTAAGCATTGATGCAGTAGCGCGTTTTGAAACGCGTTTCAGCATCGCGACTCACGCAATGAACAGATTTAATTTAGCATCGAGCAGTCACGAGTAGCATCGATAGCAGTCGCGCTGCTAACGCGCGTTAGTATCGATGCAAACGTCAAAATTCAGTACATAATTTGTCAATTTCCAGCTTCTGCATCGCGCCTGTACTCGTATCGATGCTAACGCGCGTTATCATCGCAACTGTACCGCTGCTAAAAGTCGCAGTGTGTAAAGGGTCAAACTGTTGCGGTTTGATAGTATGCCTCGCTCAAGATCTAGCCTCTTGTTGTTTCGCGCATAACGCTAGGCGTTTCGTAAATATGTATGTATGATAGTGTTATTCATGAATTGTTTATTGAAACATATATATTTATAAACTAAGCTTTAAGTACAAGTTTATGACCAATATTTTAAGTCTAAGGGGTTGTCGCTATTGGTCTACGACCGGTCCCTCCATTACAGATTGTTTCAATTACTGACATTAATTGTTTGATTAATAACTAATATTTTTTATTTTTATTTTCAAGATGTGTGTTCAGTCAGAACACTTCATATTCGTAATAACAGGTCGAAAATAATGAAAAAGGGAAACAGAATTTTCCGCGAGATACTTCTATCAAACCGATCAAAGGGCCGATCGGGCATTCCGACTTCTTACGACGTTAGTAAAAAATACAATCTCGCTTTATAGTTACCATTCCAGTGGTTATTATATCCGTATCGATACTGAACTTACCGAGCGTGAAATGCTCGGTTCTGGGTATCGGAGGCCGATGGCGTCTTCAGTGGACGTTACTGGGAACAATACCCGAAATATTTGTGTTATTGAACATTTTTGGGACGGCTGATTCGTCTGTCACTGTAGCAGCTTTCAAGATTGTTACCCTCGTAATCTTTTATGCGAATCTTTTGTGATAGTTGTGTAAGGTATACGGTTACATATTTAAAGGTAGGCAAGTAATCTTTAAGACCCGGAACACTAGATATTAATAAGGCAAAGAATGATGTATGCACTACTTTAAAAATTCTAGCAATTATGCTGCGTTCAAGCTTTGGGCGCCAAATTTTTCAGATCCTATAAAACAAAAAGTTGATCATAAAACACTTATACCAAATAGTGATGTCCGATTAACGATGATTGCGTCTTCGCTGTAGTCGGCACTTTCCGAATCGTCCACCCAGGTGATCACGCTTTTATCGCGTATAAAAACTTTCATTGCTCCCTTCACTGTTTACGTTTCTATAAAACCTTCGGAATAAATATCCGTCGTAATATGACACCTATGAAGTCGGACAGACACTAGACAGATGTATTAAAAATCGATTGCGAGCAAAAAAATCGATGCAGTTCGGGATCGATGTATTATTTACGTCCGAATGGTTCAGCGGGGCATGCTTCCTGCGACACGAGTGTGGTCGAAACGTGACACCATTTATTAATATGCCTGAATTAATAATATTGTAGATATTCGTTGGCAGGGGTCGCCGGTATCGCGTGCAAATGTCTCGTGAGGCTTCTCTGCATCGATTCAGGTATGGAATATCGATTTACATTAGATCTTGTTGCGACTTTGTGTCAGGTGATCGATGCATTTTAGAATAAATTAACGTGCGTGTGGTGTAAACACTCTTTTAAGTTTTGAACTCTTTGTATATTAAATGCACATAGTACATATCGAGTTTGAATAATCCAATGTCTCTTTGTATTATTTAAACTCGATGTTATTTGAATTGA
The DNA here is from genome assembly GCA_963924145.1 of Pyrausta purpuralis. Taxonomy (NCBI): domain Eukaryota; kingdom Metazoa; phylum Arthropoda; class Insecta; order Lepidoptera; family Crambidae; genus Pyrausta; species Pyrausta purpuralis. The sequence goes on from OZ001656.1 coordinate 10,692,301, forward strand.
AATCGTAATTTACCTAATCATCATCATTATCAGCCAAATATAAAAATTAACCTAATATAAAAGAAATAAATATGGGCTAGACACTTAATCAATTGTGTGTTTCATAGTAAGATAAGGCTTTTAAGCTAAAAAGTAATCTTGAATAATACCAAAACTTTTAAGAGATAAGATATATTACTAGATTCTTTTAAATGTATAATTTTAACAACCTCTTGAGCCCAGTTCCACACAAGCTCAGGTAAAACAACAAATATTGATAATAGATGATTGCAGCTCGTCCGGCGAGATCCCCTTAGCAAACTGCGAATTAAAATGGGGACGAGAAAAATTAATCCTAATGCGATTTTAATGAAGCCAAAATGAACGAATGCAGTAATGAATTGTTAAGCCGCAGGTTATTCGGTTTTGTGTTAGGAGAATGAAATGAAAACGAGAGAAATAAAACCTAAACACGAGCTTACGCCTATGTCTGTTACCGTTTTCATTATGCATATACCTACTGTATTGATCAAAATATAAAGCGCGACTGATAATCCTCGCTTTATAGCTTACACGTTTTAGGTAAGAGCGGAGTCTGGGCGCCGAGGCGTATACAGGCTAAAATATAACAATAATTAAGGCTCAGCATTGCACAAAGATGCACGCCTTAACATCGAGTATAAAGCACACAAGCGCTGAAAATGTACACCTGAAGTCTGTGCTCGCTTTTGCATTAACGAATGCGGAAGCGGCGCGCTGTGCATACAGGACGCCCCCCCCCCCCCCACCCCCTTCAGCTGCAGCGTGTCGTCCGTGTCCCGCCCGTGCGTTCATTACCTCCACCGGCGACCCAACAATTCAAGTTTGCTTTCCACACAATCTACGCTACCAGACAGACTCGTCTACCCATACACCGACCACTCGAATAATAAAGATCCAAGAATTAACCCGTCCGCACTGAAAAAGAGGAAACTAAGTGAACCCATCTCCGCTTGAATGGAGGTAATGCAACGCGAGCACTCGGACGACGAATGAAAGAAACTCGTTGGGAATACATTGAGCTTGTTGAAACGGAGGGTAAATGTCAACCGCGGAATAAAAACAGTCAACAGATAAATGCAAACGATCAACACACGGGCGAACTGAAAAGGCGAAAACCTCTGTTGACACTCCAAACACGGAGATATTTTTCCATTTTAAGCAGCGCGAATGAAATCCTCGCGGAGGGACGGCTATTCGCGGAATCAATAAAGTGTCCGCACTAAATTTGCTCTAGCCCATAAAATATTCAATTACGCATAAGCACACATTTGCTAAGGCCAACAACGACCACGCGGCACCCCCATTAAAGACGCCTAAGGGCCATTTAATCGGTCAGTGGATGTAAATTCGTCGGCCCCAAAACAAATATCCCGAAACTAATAAGGAAACGAAATATGTAAATCGTCTGCCATATTGTTTCACAAGTGAAATCTTCCTTTAATCTTATAACAAATCCGTGTCCAAATGACCGTTCGGGGCCGAATTTGAATATAAGGGGTTCGCTCAAGGGTTAGTTGCGGCGAAACCGTGTTGCGGTGAGGAAGGAAGCAAATGTATGCAAGACACGCACGAAGGAGATAGCGCCCGTAATGTTGTCCTATGCACATATTGCATCAAATTAGTTGTCGACTTGTAAACAAGGAGGAGGAAAGTAAGGCCGCTAAGACGTCGTCGGTGGGTAGTTTGCATGGATATGAGAGCGGCAATATGGGGGCCCGCAGCTGCTGGCTGTACTCATTAAGATGTTTTATGGTCGGCCCGCCGGACCGTGTTGCCAATTTAAGATATTTCTATGCGGGACGGCGCCACGTTAGTTTGGCTTCCGATTAGGGGATTAAAGTGGTCCTTTTAGGTATTAGAGTAATAATTGCGGGACCCATTATGCTCTTGTCCCTGGTGTAATATTTAGTCGGTGACATCGTTTCGAATTATGCCGGTACAGGTTTATATTAGAACGGTATTGGTTTTGTTTAGGACAAACACAAACAAAGCGGACGCCGATTGCTGGCAGTGCAATGAAAAAAGACAACTTCAAACAAATTTGGTCCGATCCGTCGCACACCTATTCCCCGCGCTGCAAGTAAATCAAAGGGTGTTGAAACTTTACACCCACTTAAAGCCGGACACAGTAATAAAGCGTTCGAACTTCGCCGACCCTGGACATCAAATGGGCTACCCCTTCTCACATTTTGTTAAACAGAAAATTAAAGGTTGAACCTCACTTGATTGGACCGAGACATATTGCGCAATATCTTAAATGAGTCGTCATTTGACTACTCTAAGTTAACACTTACAAAAATAATCAATTTAATAGTACATAGTTATGACAACTTATCAGCTAATTATAATTTAAGACAGGTCTTACCTAACAGCAGAAATTCCGGGAAATTTTATTAAATAGGGAAGTACGATCAGACACGTGTAAATCAATTATTTGAAGCACTTTAAAATAAACGTGAAAGAATTTAACCGGAATTCTATGAGGAATTTCACTCGTGCGTATAAAATAATTATGATCTAAATCGTGGTCAGTATATCAGATAATTATTTTATTAGGGAATTCAGGGATCGCATTCAAACACTATCTATCGATTCACGATTTCCAAGACTTCCGACATGGAGCTAACGATACATCACCTAGAAGTCCTACAAACTAGCAAGTTAATAATTAAGCCTGTGCCAGCTAGAACTTGCCTCAGACTGGAGAGCTCATCATCCATCTTAAGTTTCGCGTACAATCGAGGGATGGTTTCCTATTATAACTGTAGATGTTAATATCTACGGCAAAACATGATTCAAGGTAAACAGAATCCTTTGCAGCAAAGGAGTTAGAAATTTAACGGAATCTCGATATTTATTATCTCAATTATTTCTTACGTTTTTCAATAAATCCGACATACCAAAATTTGCTAATTTCAATCAATATCCTTTCCTTTGGACATTCCCACACATCGCCATCTAGTCCCAAAGTAAGCTACTCAAAGCTTGTGTTATGGGTGCCAGACTACGGATATAATACTTAAATACTTTTTGTTTGTAAATACATACATGTTATACATAGAAAACACCCAGACCAATACAAACAGACATGTTCATGCACACAAATGTTTGTATTGTGCGGGGATCGAACCCGCACCCGCTGCGTCGTAGGCGATTTCTCGACCACTACACCAGACGGGTCGTCAAATTGTTGATTCAATGTAGGAGTCTTCACGTCTTATAAGAAAATCCCTCTTTTGTTAAGGGGTAACGAGAAGGACTTGTTGTTACCAACAACTTGGTACCAAAGTACTTGGAATTAATCTGAGACCGGTCACCCGCGTCCAGTTAGCAAATTACAGATGAGAACAGAACCTTTGAAACACAAAACCATTGAGGAATTAGACAAATAAACTTCGAAGGATTCTATTGTAAAGTGTTCGTTTGAACCTTTGCATTTGAAATGCGATCACAATGACAAGACACTGATTTAAATATGGCGTCGGATCTTTATTGACAAAGTTTGATGCTGATGAACATGATTTTGAATTCGAAACGTAAAGTTGAGCATTTATTCATGTTACAAATTAAATGCGATGCTAATTAAATCAGTATCAATAAACTATACTAAATTGTCTGTAGAACATTCGGTTAGCAGCCGCAATGACGTCTTCAAAGTGCAAAACCCTAATCAGGGTTGAATTAATTGTTCTAAAGAGGCGACTCCAACATGCTCCCTGATTAAGCACGGGTCGGCCGAATCTGGGGTTATTAAATAATTTATTGTCTGCTCTTGCACTGGCGATGTAATATACTGAGCGAAAGATTTTCATAATTGAGTAGGTACCCTGATAGATTTAGAAGGTATTCAGTTTTTTTTTTAATTTGTAATTTCACACACAGTGATCTTTCACCTAAGTAGTACAACAATCGTGTACATCAGGGTCTATCGTTCTGGAAAATGTTGCTGTGTTTTTCAAACTATTACAGAGAGTATCAGATATGTAAGTTCGTAAGCGACGACGCGTTTGGTGTAGTCGAAGCAAATGTCTGTGTGATGAGCATGTACATTTGTATCTAAGTTAGGGATGTTTATATGTATTTTAGTATTTATGGAAGACGCCCCCGTCATAATCGTTATCTGGTGTTCACAATTAAGAAAATTCCTTACAACGAAAGCAATACAATTGGTGTGTTGTCTGGCGCAAATTACTTAGCAAAGTATGACTATTTTCTTAATTATTTGATAGCAGGGCTTAATTCCATATATATTAATTCCTATTACATTGTTAAAAAATATAAGGTGATTTGTAAGTGCAGTTTATAGCAAGTTTATCAAGCATAAGTTAGGTTACCTATTGTATTTATGAAACCCCTACATTTGATACATCACTATCTTCGATTTCGAGAGCTTTCAAACAGTCCACTAAGATTGTGCCGTCTGTTACGGGATATTGCGAATGGAAACTTTGCCCATGAAACCCTAATGGATTCACATAGACGCTGCTCAATGCTCATATACTACTATCTTATACGTGACAACATCTTATATTTAAACGAGGTCCTATGCATTTGTTTAGCCATAAAAAGTCAGATAACAGATTTTAACCTATCAAGAGAGTTAGAAATGCAAAGTTTTTTTTTGTTCTTTATAATAAGACATAGAATTCATATTATTTTGTATGCCCTAAACAGCTGTCGACCAAAAAATTCTCTGATCAAAGGAAGCAATTTGAATGGGGATGCCATTCGTAGCCAAAACAATAAAATGGCAACACGACCCTGATTGAGTTTGGTCCGGCCTTTTACGGCTTTCAATGCACATTTCGTCCTGTCAGTGGCAAATTACACTGGCTGCCCATTCACGCTCAAAAATCACTCTCAATCGAGCGAAGTGGGACAAAATAAAAGGTGAATTCATCATGGGGGCGATTCGCGTTTCGCACCCCACAGGGAAACCAAGGCGGAAAACGTATGTCCGGTCCATTTGTAAACACTAACAGGCACCGACAGCTTTTTAACAGTTTATTAAATTAAATGGCGTGTGCGATTGTTGTCGACCGTACCGATTGGGATGTTGATATTTTAGTACGTATTATTGGGTCGGAGATGAGTTAATGTTGCTTTATTGACGGAACGTGTTTGCTGATTATAGTTTTTTACCGACTTCAAAAAAGTGGAAAAAATTGACCTGTATATATGTGATTTAATCAGGATTTGATAAAATTTTAGAACGGTCCATCTAACACGTGTACAAAATTTCGTAAGTGTATGCTTTTATGTTTTTCTCAGGCTTTCTCGAAAAATAGCGAGATAATTATTTTTAATGCAATCAGATATAGTTAAACTAAGGGTAAAGTCTCATCAAAATCGGTTCAGTTATTTTCGAGATATGAGTAATAACTGAAAAGCAAAAAAAACAACACCTTCATAAAACTGACTAGTAGTGTCGTCAGTTTTTGACGTGTTTTTTTTTTTAAATAATTTTCATTGACACTGAATACTTAGGCATAAAAGCAAAGTAGAGACTATTAAAGTACTTTAAGGGCCTGTTTTAATGGACTAATAAGCACTTACCAATGAATTAACAATTTATAAGGAACATATGAGAAATTCGAGTTTTTAGAATTTTTTTATACATGTACAGTGGCGTGCACGGAATTAAAAACTGTCTACGCACCTTAGCAATTCAGAAAACTATTTCGTTTATACTTCGTCAATAAATATTATTGACAACTTATGAGTTATTTTCAGTATAAATAAACTCGAAATAATTTCTACAAGTGCTGAAACTCTTCAGCACTTGTAGAAATTATTTCGAGTTAGTCTAGACTACTCAGTCTGTTCTTAATTCAGTGCACACCACTGTATAAAATTTCAACTTGTATTTTTCTAAACGCTTGATATGCTGAAACTAGCAAATCAATTGCAAAAATTGAAAATGTACAATACCTAACGTATTGTACATTTTCAACACGAAATTAATTCGGGTAGCGAGTGCGCGTTTCAGCCATCAATTACACAAAAAGCGCCATGTTATGGGATTCAATTTTTTAACAATCAATTCATAAACTAGAGTGCGCAGTGGTCTCGTAGCAAACTCGCTTAATCAATTTTTGAGTGATACTCACCGTAAAAATATATTGATATCACTTTAATATGCTTCCATTATTGTGAAAAACAGCCTTAAAGCTTGTTTTAATTTCATTTATTCAGATTGCCATTGTATCTATAAAACAGTTTGCTTCTTTTATTATTTGTATAATAAACCTTTATTAATTTGTTTCTAATTCTCATTACTCTTTTATTCTCTTACTTTAAGCCCAATACAAATCCAAGAAAACCTCCTTAATAAACTCGTTGCTTTTAAAAATAAACAACAGCGGTAATAGGAACTTGGTAACAACACTCTGGACTAGTTAAACAAACATGAATTCCGATAAAAAGCAATAAGTCGATAAACTGGGCATAGAACGTCTGCTACCGCCAATGTAAACGGATTCGTCTTCGCGGCTCAACGGACAGGCAAACAGGATTGATTTTATTGATAAATCCAGTCGAAATTAATTTAGCTTTAACGATTCCATCACGATCTTAGTCTTGTGTAAATATTTAACTGAAGCGCCAAAATGTTTACGCTTCTTTGAATACTAATCGCAAATCACTGTAATTGCCGAGTGGAAATAGTCGTTAGCATCGATAGTTATGGGCAACGACTTGAGTACAATGTGCCCCTGCCTTGGTACTTTGAGAGATGTCTGTGGGTAATATTAATGCGATATCCTGCAATCAAATGGGCGCTCGGCGTCGGCGTCAGCCGGTCGTGTGTGGTCGCTAAACAAAGCTCACCGTTGAACGTAAACAATTTATTAGCCCGCAATCGACGTCGTTACAATCGATTCGGCCATTCGATTCATCGATACAAACATTCAATGAATCGCTCCGTGTACAGACAGATCGGATTTTTATTGCGTTTTGTTAACACTTTCTTTACGTGTTTCTGATTACACGACACAGGAGTGTAAGGTGATACGCGTGATGCTAACTGCAACATTGCTTGGATTTTGAAATTATGTATCTTTATTTTTTTGTATCTTAGAACATAAGACGATCGAATCATATCTTATCAAGGATGTGTTAGTAAGCGAATATATGGTGACCAAATATTAGGAGGTGAATGAGACCATCAATACCTACCACTTTTACTATGGGACCATCATTCGAGTATATTTTTATTCTGACTCTCAAGCTGGCGACCATGACCACATAGTAAAAATCTAGGTGTTGATGGTCTCCATGGCCATGGATGGCCATGGAGACACCTTGCAAAGTCAAACTGTATATTTATTATACCAGAATTTGGATGACAACTATTTTGTTTCTATCTATAAGAAATATTAGTCTTTTAAGTTTTGCTGAAAGACTTGTTGAATTATTACGTAGTGTTTATACAATTTGATACTAAGATACTTCCCAAAGCCTTGAAAGTCAAGCGATTCTCAACTGTAGTATAGACCAATTTCAAGAAATAAATATAACTAAGATTCAAAATTGGACCAATAAGTTACCCTGGTATGTAGTTTGTGTATCTTTTCAAGTATAGCTGTCTAGGCAAACGTTAACATGCTTACATTGGTAACCAACTTAAAATGGAACGGGCTTGATAAAGGAAAATTCAAGATCAATAAGTGATTTCCACGCCGGATGCGGTCTACCGGGCACAGGTCTGCGCCAATTATTGAATTTCCTAAGAGCGGGGCGCATCGCCAAGAATAGAGCCAGGTATCCCTGAATATATAACATCATGAACGGACGTTGTAATAACGTAATGTTCGTGTATGTCCTCTCCTATAGGTTTGACGACCTGTATTTGTCTGTATTTGACGACTTCTGTGGTGTAGTGGCTAAGCACGCTGGTTTCAAGGCATCGCCGCTCCGAGGTCTCGGGTTCGATTCCCGGTCGGGTTAATAAAGAAATTTTGTCTGGGTGATGTGGTACCACCGTTGTGTCTGATTTCCATAACACAAGTGCATTAGCTACTTACTTTGGGATCAGAGCAATGTATGTATGTGATTGGTATCCAATAGGTCCTGGTCAACTTTACAAACATAAACTAGCGAGTGTTTGTATTATTATAGAAAAAAAATCAATCAATAATAAAAAAGCTTAACTAATTCATAGTGCAATATTTCTTCAAACCGATTATGTAGTTTAAGAGAGGACATGTTGCTTTTTTTGTCAGTTAAGAAACTTTACCGACCACACACGCACGCATGTGTCATGTGAAAGAAACGAATCAAAAATTGAGTATTTAAATTACTTCATTTAAGCAATAATTTGTGACTTCTTCCAATTAAATCAGTGATTTTCTACAGACTTACAAATTTGACATTACCAAATTTTACTTACTCATTGGGCAACTTCGCTAAATCCGTGCAAAACCCTTGTTTCTGTTTGTTTCTATAATTAAAACGCGAATTAAACTTCGTGCCTATAATTTGAACCAACTTGATTTTGCTGTTTCATTCAAACAAAGTTCAGAAATTAGTTCAATCAATTAAAATAAAGGTTCCTGCTATAAGTGCTGACAAGAAACCGCACCAATTATAAATAAACATAACTCTAGCTTAGAGTTCTAAAAATATCTGTCCTTCTAAAAATAAAAGTCCAAGGCATATGTATACGATTTTAGCAAATTACTTTTGAGTTTCCTAATACTATACTATCTTACTATACCAATGAACCCATGAGTTTCACAGATGTCGTAGATTCAAAAATTTACTTGGAGTTTTGATTCAATTGATGTCATATAATATTATATTAATAAAACAATAGCTAGGTTTTACTGAGGTTTTACCCTACATACTCTGCTTCGAATTAGTATTATTTTCGGTCTTAGCCGATTCAATATAAACTTATCCTATCACAAGCTAAACAGTTTTTTAACCTTTTTTTGTGAAATTTAGTACATTGTCTTCTGTCTTATTCTAAACAAATTCAAAATCGTACGTTATTTCACAAGTTAATAAGGTCTTCCCTTCAGTCCCAACCACTACAAAATCAGTCCATCGCGTCGGTGTCGTCACGACTTGTGGGTGGTCAGCAGCTGCCGTGTCCACTGTCTTCGGCTCCCACTGGTCTGGCAAACACGCAACTCGGCTCAGTAGTCACTCCGCTCCGCTGGGCAATTACTAAATTGTGCTCGAATTTTAGCGTTCGTTGGGAGCTTTAGCTTTAGCGAATTTCTGTATTACAATCATTTCTCTAGATTTGAGAAGAGGAAGTACGAAGTCGTGTATATCAGTGCAAAAACCAGTTGCCGATGTACCAAACGTGACGAACGTAGATACTTCCTTTTTTGTAAATAACAAAAACCTTACAATATTCAAACTATGAAGATATATTTATCTAAATTGATTTCTAATAAAGTCCCTCAAATAAGAATAGCCCTTTATTCTTTCCATGGTTATGGGCCCATCTGCCAGTTGACTTGTAAAACTATCAGATTACAAAATAAGATAACGCAAGACATGTGACGCGACGTGAGCACTCTGTTGATGATGATTGTAGCCAATGAATTTCTTCATGAAATAACTTGAAGCTTTATACGACTGAATGTGAAAAGACCTCCCCAGTAATTGACTTAATTTGCTAATGATCTACAATATTACATATAAACAAAAGAATTCAAAATGCAAAACAAACAACAATGCTCGTAAGTACACGCGTGTTATTGGAAGTTGAACATGTTAATATCAATACAATACAGAACATTAAGTAATTATAAAGTTCGTCAGGCATTTCTCCGGGTTCCCGAAAGTTGGGTTCCTCCCGTTCTTGTTACGGGGAAACATTATCTTACATTGAAACGTGTTCTAACAATTTCACATACAATCATAAATTCTAATTTAGTACGTTCGCGGATCTTGTTACCTCCTCGCCTTCGGTTTTCCGGACTCATTGTATGTTACTCCCAAGACATTGTAGCCCCAAAGAACGTATATACAAAATTAATTAGGCAAAATCCCGGCGTCTTGTAATATTTTATTATTATTTCCGCTGTTGTGCGAGATTTTATTAGCGCGTTATATTTATTGCTTTTCTCGTTTAATGAATCTGAATACGGTCTTGATTAGTATCGTTCCTGTAAGGATGCGTTCGCAGTGAGTTTGTAATTACAGTAGTAGTAATTACAAGGCGGCTTACAATGTGAAACCTTCTTGCTTTCCATTTCGTTATCTCGCTACGAATGTTGATGGTTTGTTAAATTAAACGTCGTGTACTGAGCCGCCATTTTCATGATTACAACCGCCTATTTACGCCTAGTTTGCAATGTTTTAATTTAAACTTAATCATTACTGCGTTATACGCCACTATGACGCTTGTTTTGAAATACTTCCGAGGGATTTTGCTTTTACATTACATTAATAGAGCCATAAGTTTAAAAATAAGTTACAACGATATTTTGCCAGTCACAAAACGCAATATTTTTATATATTGAATTGAATATATAATTCATATTAATTATTTTTTATATCAAAATTTCTACTATGTTCGTTGCGTTGAACATCGCCAACTATCGTGGTTGGCAATAATATAATTCTTTATTATTCTCTAAATAAGGCAGTTTTTAGTAGAGCGACGAGTAGGTTTTCTTAAAAGGCGCTCCGACCTGTGTGCCAGTGCCGTACCTCCGACACAACACCGTATTCTACTTAGCGAAATGTGTAACTTAGTGCCATGCATTTAGTCCGAACCTTTTCTTAGCGCGGCCCGTGCCTAGAAGACTTAAAAGGTGCTAATAACAACCATTCTCGGCCAAAACAAGGGAATTTTTAGAATGCCACAAACAACACGTTAGTACAATTGCATTTCAGCGAGCCAGTGTATTAGGAGGGAGCGGGTTCTGACCAGTCGGCTTAATCTAATCATTTGAATTAGTTACGGGCTAATGCATCCCATACTGCGCTTCGTTTCACGAGAATCGGAACGATTGACTGGAATATTGTGCATTTTAGACGAGGAGATATTAAAATTGATTGTCGACTTTTTTGAAATTCGACGAAATTAGTTTACAGACAGCAAGGGTCTGTATTAAACATTCTTTATTTTTCAACATTTTATTTGTATCTATCTATATACAGTTTTCTAAGAATCAGTAAGGTTGTAGGTAAAGTTGGGGTGGCTCGTATCGATACATCCGTCACGTAGTCAACACACGACAATATGTATTACGAGAATCCGTAGTAGCGATCCTGTTAGATCAAAGTTAAACCTGCCAGACACCAAGCAAAATTAAAGAGAGTTCCGTATTCTGTGTAAAATATTGTATAAGTATCCCTGAAACTTATGAGCCTATAATACATTAATTGTATTTTCTTTGTGTAGACGAAATCAACAGATAATCAAGAAGAGCATAGTAAAAAAGGAAAATTCAACTTGTTAGCATTCGTGATTCCCGCAAAATCCCACGAAGCAAAGCCTAAAATAAGACGTTTTAATGAACACGAAAGCTTTGGATAGAGCGAAACAATTTTACTTGGCCACAATCAAACCTCAACAAAAAAGAACGTATAAACCGCCGAAGCAACGTTCAAGTGTAAATATTTACCCGGCGTCGTCCACGAAAACTTCGTAGCGCCGATAACTTCGGCGAGACCTCACACTCGCAAAAAATTGCAATAAAATTGCGAACCGGTCCAACTTCGGCATGCCACAAGGCTGGTCGGTGGGTCCGTATTGTTTTCAGTCAGACAATTCGGAACTACTGTCGCAGTTGGAGACTGGACTCATGTGATACGTTCGGGGTTTTACCCTAGATGTAGAGATACCCTAAAAATATGTTTCCCGAGTTGGTAATTGAATTCCGTACACGGCTCGTATCTGGGCCGGCATGCGGCGTCGGGGCCGCACGTCGCGTCGCGGTCAGGATTTGGCGTGTATAGGAAATATTTTTTGATGTCTTCCCACTCGACTCATTGGACGAGGAATCGTCGGAATTTTTATGAGCACTCGTTCTTCATTTGCGGATTCCTTTCTCGGTCCGTTAATGATATAAAGCGTGGTAGTTGAATACGGAAACGTTTTTAATTTCCGCATGCAAGGTACAACGACGGTATATCATCAATTCTGACATTGATTAACACACATTTGTTAGATGAATCACATTCAAAGTTTACATCAATCTACACACATCAGTTGACGTAGACAGGCACCAATAGCTAAACCTTTCATGCTCCCACGAGCCTGAAGTCTCTATCCTTCCGAAACACAACATCAAATTGCATTGAACGGATTCCACTGATGGCTGGGTACAGGGTATCCAAACAAACAGATGTGGGAGCGACCTGTAATAGGAGGTTTCCGTCTAACAGCACAATGGCGGGAGATGCGCATTGGACAGTGCAGATTGCATCCATTACGCCGGAACAACCGAATGGAACACCGCCATCTGAATATATTAATGAACTTAGCGACTCTGTGTGAATATTGCCTGCGCATATTGGAACGGTAGTCAATATAGGTGGGTTTGAAACACAAAGCTGAGTATAGTCAAGGTATATGTATAACAAAATAGTAACATAAGTATGGATGGAGACCGCTTGTGATCGGTCGCAGTAGCCGCGTAGGGCTATATTCAGCAATGGACGTCCCTTGGTTGATAATTATGACGATGAGATGAAAAGTGAAAATTACGGACGTTCAGGGGCCCTATTTTTGAAACATACACAGAAGATGGTGTGATGGTATATGTATCCTAGCAGCACCTAAGTAATAAAAGAACCTAAGACACCGACTGTTAAAACTGTGTTACGTAACGTCACAAAAAACGTAGTAAAGCCTAAAGCCAGTAAAATAAGTACAATACGTACCTACAAAGATGGATGAAATGGCATTAATGTATTCCCAATCATGATAGTTGCATTGCCACAGACAATAGTTGCACATTATGGAGTGTTGCACTAGGGTGCAGACGTCAGACCACAACTGACGTGTCCGATACGATTGTCCGGCTGTTAAACGTTTTCATTTGGATTTGATCACTCGACTGTCGGCTGTGATAATGTTTGCGATGGGCGGGGGACGTGCGTGTGGTACTTAGTGCCAATTCGCTAAATTGCCTGCTGTATTTCGATATTTCAATTTTGATTCATTAGCATGTTGATTCATTTTGGTACTGAATGTACTAAATGAATTATGTCTAACAATGGGGCATTAGTGGGAGAGCTACTATTCAGAGGCTTTACAATTGCACATTGTAAGAAACCATTGGTACATTGTACATTTTTCATTTAAGGTTGATACAAAAGTAATGACCAACTTGAATAGTTGCGGCTAAAAAATATTGCAACATAAATAATATCAAGTCGAGAGAGGAATTCGACAAATTAGGAACAACGGACGAGGGTGGGAGTACGGTTCAACATTCGACACATTACATCTGAGAAATTAATAACATAACCGTTAATTACACATTTGAAGGGATACGTACATCGAATTCTCTGTACGTTACATCAAAATAGACATCGATAGTCCCCATTCCGGGCATAATTCTCGCATAATTGGCGTTACATTCCCATTGCTCCCCGTACCCTTTCAAGACGCCGTGATGTTCCGGCCTACATGTTATTTAATTACGCAATCTTGAACACAATGTGAATTATACCGACTCCTTTACTTCTCCAATGCGGGGGTTGAGAGGGACGAATTGCCGAAAAGGGAAATGTAATATTCATATCGCCGAAGTATTTAGCCGAATCAATTTCACGCATGTGATTAAATTAATTTCGCGCTCATATTATAGGGTTCTAAAAGATAAATACAATAAAGAAATATGATCTTTGCGTCTTGAAGTACCCAAGATTTTATTAAATACAATTTTATATTAAAATTGTTTTTTTTAAAACTATTTATATTTAATGTTTTTAAGTGTAATATACTTGTACAGACACTAAGACTTGATCTACAGCCAAGACGCGTCCGAAGTTTACACTAAGCTCATTAATTTAAAACTTCAAATCCGCCCCTGTGTCCGGTTCCTCAAAAGTTACGGAGCTGAGAAACCCTACAAAATCAGTTGGTGGAACTATGGGACATCTTGCGAACCCCTTGAACGATCGTGACGTTCTCAATAATGGAGGAGCAAACCCCAGGAGGGTCTTGGATACACTAGTCGCACTCAATTATAAGTGAATAAATCAAAATGATTGAGCATTTCCATTGTTTTGTAAGACACCAAATTCCAAATTTGCCAAACCTTGAAAGGGAGTAAATACGATCATACGTTAGGAGAATATTCGACACTCAAGTTTAAAACTGAATTAGTATATCATTATTAACGCAAGCAATTTGCTTTAGTAGAAAACCTAAGAAGATAGTAGAGATAAACAAATACCTAGATCCACGCTAATTAATAAGCAAAGCTTAGCCCGCACTAATGCAATTAATAAAGACCAAAACAAAATTAGTTGAAAAACGCGCTTTGAATGTTCACATAAAGATTAAAGTTCATTTTCAATGCATATTAATTACACGGATTATGCAGTATCATCTCGGTATTTAAATGGGAGCGAGTGCATTACTAGATGCGAACGATAGCAGACTATTCATACAATATCTATTATGAATGGGCGCTCGGCTCGCGGGTTGATTAGGCTAGTCCGCCAGTATTCCAATTTTCATGGCGACTATGATCCCAGTGATTGATTGTAGCTGGCCAGTGCGGCACCAAGACTGTAAACGTATATGTATACAGGGTTTAATACTTTGACTGTCTAAAAATACGAAGAATAGCCCAGGAAACTACAATTTTATAAAAAATCCTAAATAAGGACACTGTGAGTGTTAATAACATTCCAAATCATTAGATAGCGAAGCGACATCAATTTCCAAGTTGAATTTATTCTGTAAAGAATAACTGCTTGGGCCATCTGTTTCATAAACAGACGGCTAGATGGCGCTAAGCGTCACGCAATTGACGTTTTCATAAGAAACCACAAATTTCGCCGGTTCGGACTAACAGCACGGTAGCTCAATTGGTAAGAGCGTTTGGCCCGGTGTGCCAAAAGGTTGCTGGTTCAAGTCCCGCCCGTGCGCAAATTTTTGGTTTCTTATTTCATCTTTATGAATAATCCTAAATAATATTTGCGCTCTTATTTTTTTTTAAACATTAACGTGGTCGGCACACAGCGTGCTGGTTTTCAAGCACTCGTGTCCGAGTGCTTTGGATAATGACGTCCGAAAAGGTCATTGCCGTAAACACTCGGGCCCGAGTGGGCGACACCGCTGGAATGGTTCTTGCGCGATCGGGCGCGAGTACGCGGAATTAAACGAGTTAACAAAATTAACTGCATTCCTTCTCGGTGGGACTAACATCGAAATTCCAAAAAAAATATTTGACTTCTCCATACAAACTAGTATCAGCTGATTGGCACCACATACATACATAAAGTTCTTGTATTTGAGCATCAGAATTAGCCCCATAAAAGAATGCAATTAATTTTGATAGACCATATAGAATACGCACTGCAAATGTTTAGTATACTTTTAAAACAGGCGATTAAGATACATTTAATTATTTATTATATCTGAACTATGTCAGTAATGCGAGATATTGGGTGGCTATTCTCAATAAGAATGTAGCAAGATAGTTTATTTAGTTTGAGATCCTAGTAGTGAGATATTCTTTTTAAAAAAAGTGAAATATGAAATGAATATTTTGCACCAGATTTTCAGTTCAATCTGATACGATTTCAGAGAACCGAATTCGATGGGCTTTTGTAACTAAAGGTGTATTTCATAGCGTCGACGCATAGAGCGCTATCTGATGATTGGTTTTTGGCAATTACCAGTATTGCTCACATCGCAATCGCGTTCATTCACCGTGTGAAATATGTATGGAACCTCGAATTCCCTCTTTGTTTCGACCCGCTGCTGCCATCTATCGAATGACTCTCGAACTAGCAAACACTGCATTGAAAATACGTCTTTTCTGGGAGAATATTTTCCTAATTAGTGTCGATTTTACCAACATCAGATAGGACTTATCCGACTGAATAAGTACAAAACAACTGATTTTAAATTGGCATTTACATAAATGATTGCTGACAACACGGCGACGTTTTCAAATTACGTATTATTATATTCGACGAATCGGCTAAGGTATTTAAAAATATAACATAAAAAGTATTATTAGGACCCTAATGCGAAAAAAATTATTTTAGATGTCTTTCTTCTGATTAAATTCCATTTTATATTGGGAGTCACTTATCTACATCATCAATCTTTTACCCCGTTTTGGTGTGTATTTCCTTTAAAACCTAATTCCATTGTCCCTTGAACCGAATCGAATTGTATTACGAATATATTTAGGAAGCAATTCATCGGAAAACCTGGACGACAAAACAAAATAAACGTGTTAATTGCCGCACGGCTAAGTTGTCAAAAAGCTTTTAAAGTAGATCGAAGACCAAATAGTCTAGAAAATCCATTAACTACGGTTTGCTGTAAAGTACACCTATTAATTAATTTAAGGTAACATCGTGGACTATATTTCTGCGTTCAATATTTCATCGTTTCAGTATATTTAGCGTGTTATTAATACACATGTTTCGCCGGCAATAATTATTTTCATTATACGCGGCGCACTGTGACCTGTCGTCCCTTTATTAACATTTAAATTTATATTACATTTACACAAGAGAAATGTGTGCCTCGATGAAATATCTACGGCGCCTTTATGTCGTCTGTGACATGTAAAATGTTGTTCTAATAGGTAAATTAAAATGTGGCGTTTATTGCGTACATTGTAGAGTTTAGTTTGGCGCAGGTTATTGTTTTGAATGGAATTAAACCCTTTGTCTCAAGGCGTCGCGAGGCGATGTCGCTTGACATTTGCACAAAGGTTACGTTGTTACGTATCACCCGCCATTCTGACGTTTTCTTTCCACGGGTACTTCCTGCAGCGATGAATCGCTAAAGAAGGGGTGTTGTATTGTGTTTGAATTAACCTTTTCATTTGATGATAAAGGGTTCGCTGGTTTGGTCAACTTGATTTATATTTGTTGTATTACGCCTATTGCTTGTGTTTTTTTTTTTAAGTAAATCAAATAATAAGTGTTAGTATACGTAGCTGATAACTATGTCCAATCATTGGTCAAATTCTAACAACAGGAGGCCGATCTCGCGGCAATCGAACTTTTTTAGTGTGGTTGTTCGATTGCGAGTTTAACCGTTTTTCCAAAAAAAGCAAGTAAAATATCTACACATAAATAACTTTCGCACAAACAAAATGTTAATAAAAAAATATGAAACTGAAAAACAAGAAACTATTTTTTCTTCGACAAAGAAAATTGGATCGGTGAACTTTTATTCGTATCCGATTTGCACGAGAATTGACCCCCTGCGCATAACTGTTTTTTTTTTTCAAACAAGAACAAAAAAGATAACACAAGAAACAGTGAATCAATCATAATATGCATGCAACAAAGATAGTACGAACCCTTCAACGGAGCGGAGCGAAGCAGAATAGTCTTAATAAATAGCGTAATTATGGTGATTACGTACACGTCAAAAGCAACCCATAAAACTATCAATGAACCTATAAATTGAAGAAAACGTTGGAACACGCGAGCCCCGGGCTTGGGAAAGCACAGAAACAAACAGAGAACAGTAAGGATGAAGACACACTATCATAAATGTAATCTATGAACAAATATTTTCAGATAAATCTCAATGTTTTATAAGGCACTAGTAGAGTTTGCTTTTAGGTTCCTCGCCGTACCTTTGTGTCCGTTTAGCAAGCTTAAATTTAAATCTACAGTATGTAGAGATGTGTGTAGCTGAGTTCTCCTGTCGGAAAAGTCATTGTTATGCCCTTAGCTTAAGAAAAAGAACAAAGTGGAGCTTATAAACGTGTGAATAGACGCATAAAAGTAGTATTAATTGAACGCCCACGCATTGTGGCGCACACAAAGTGGCACGGAAAGAAAATTGGCAACATAAGGCACTGTCTCGTAATATGAGAAAATAATAGTTTTAATGTTGCAAATAAATAACGAACCGAGGAAGAAGACAATGGTGTTGTAACGAGATCTCCTGTTAATTGTGGCGAATGCGGAGCGAGGGCCAGTGATCCGAGATTTATGGAGGCATTGAAATTACACCCTATTTGTTCTTTTCAAATCGCTCGGTTTGTTGCTGTTCGCGTCTTATGGATATCCGCATAAATGGAAATATACAAGAAGTTTGGATCAATATCCTCTTGAATACGTGCATTTATGCATTTCCGTTAAAAATATTAAATTTGCATTTCGCTGCCATAAATAACCAACCACTCGATTGAATCGGCACTTGTGAAGAAGATAGAGAGAGAGAAAAAAACTTACCTCTCATTTTCTGTTCATCCAATAATTGCCGCTCTAAGTTGTCTTTGACCTCTCTTTCTCTGAGCACGTCCATCTTCAGTTCAGCTGTAACAAACATAATAAATTATTCAACAGAAAATATAAATTTTCGTTTACCATCACAAATCTAAGCAAGGTATTCCAATAAAAGAAACCATTACCATAAACATCTTTAACTTAAATAAATGGTTCGCGAACAAAGGTATTGTATTTACAGTGAGCTAACCCGGTAACAAGCGAGGGTCGATTAGAAGCATAAACACGGATTAACTCATTCGGAATCTCGGTACTATTGTGAAGGAGTCGAATTGAGAGATTTGCATAACTTTCAATTAGATCCGACCTGACGGAAATGATTGGGGAGAACTTCCGACGGTATCCTGGATACGGATTTGTATTTGCTACAGATATTGATGCTTGTTGTGTTGATTTTGATGCAATTATTATTTCGAGAACTGAAAAGATTTGTCAGTGTAAACATAGATTATCTTTCATCAATTTATTGATGCATAATTAAATAATCATTTTAGATGCGAATTTTTAGTTTGTCTATAAAACCTTTATTTTTATTTTTATTTGAACTTTATTGCACTGTGAATTGTACAATTGGCGGACTTAATACGTTATGTCATTCTCTACCAGTCAACCGCTTGGGGAATGCGGAGAGTTAAATCAGTGGCAGGATATTTAAAAGAACTAAAAGGGACCAAAAACAAATATATCTTATTATTATTATTATATACTTTATATAGCTTATTATTATTTATTCATGTAATATTAGTATTTATGTTTGTTATTTTTGTTTAATATGTTTATGTTATTGTTTTTTGTATTACTCTCAATTGTTGTTAATGTTCCACCACTAATTAGACTCTTTGCATTCCCATGTGGTTGACTGGTAGAGTATGACTCTAGGCATCAAGTCCGCTCGACAGTCCTACTTGTACAACTTACAGTGCAATAAAGTTAAAATAAATATATTAATTAATGGATGTGTTAACTTTCGCAATCATCTAACTGTAACTAAATGAACCTTCAGCACTGTTTTAATATTATGGATATTGGCAGGTATTGGACAATCTTAATTAATTAATTGATAAAGGAGGGTGGGACAATGAAAATGAAGATTGTAGATAAAAAAATAACGTGTTCCTTTCCAAAGTAAGGTGCTTCATCAGGACGTGTCTTCTATTCGTCTATAACAATCTATTACTCTAGTACATTGCTTTGTTATTCGAATCTAGAAAATCAAATCTATAGAACCTGTGCACGCTATAATCTTATGCAAAGTCGACGAACACCAAATGAACCCGTAAGTTTCAATCAAGCTCTAATCTCGTAGATCGGGACTATCAATACCCCATACGTACGGAGCCATCACGAGTAGATTTGAATAGAAAGAGGTCACAGTTTAATTTGGACCCTCGTTCTATTCGCCTAAGTAGTCCGTCTAATGGACCCGTAAGGGGATCACTGATTAACTTGTGTCAGCGCCGAAACGCATTGTTCTGTGCGCGCTAAGTTAAAACTGTTTTGTTGGTTCGTTTGCCGTGTGTAGCTTTAATAGGTCACCGCAATGATGCAAAGGTTAATACCTTTCTGTAAATAAATCCTGTTTTTTTATACGTAATTGAAATTGGAGGTTAATGATTTATCATTGGTTAAAATAACGTAAGAATGAAAACTTCTTATTGAATCATTAATTAAATCGCGCATCGGTGTAATGTGATATCGATAGCTAGATTGGATCGATATTACTGGCCCGCAACCAGCTTGTTCACTACAACGAGAGTTGTGCAGTTTAATAATTCCGTTAGCGATTCAATTATTTCAACAGGTTCGCTGTGCGGCGCAATCTATTAAGACAACAGAGAGCACTCCGTAATCAAACGCTAAATGAAATGACTGCCAACTGTTCCGATCGCCACTGCTATTACTGGACTGATAACAGTGTTCAAAGAATCACTACTTTGCAATGATGATGGATGAATTGGAAAGAAAGCTTTCGTGACGCTGCGTGTGGTAGAGATTCTTAACCACGAATCTGAAACTGTACTATGTGGGTATGGTTTATGATGATGAAGAAATCTATAACAACCCAAAGTCCTTTTAGCGTCTTCTTCAATGATGACAAACCTTAATGAAAAGGAACAATACAAGTTTAAAATGAAATCTTGCAAAGTAGACTTACTTAGTTGGCTGCATGCAATGTTATCAAATGCCAATTAACAGTAAAAGCGTCAATACAAACTATGTGCGATATCATCGACGATATAAGCGTACAAGCGAAGGCAGAAGCTGTTCATGTCCGTATCACTGCACCGAAATCTGCCGATAACAGAGACAAGTTAACTTGCAGCACCCTCGTAATAAGCCGGGATAAAGGTATGAGTATCGTACGGCCGTATCTCAAGCCCGGATCTTGTAAATTGAAACGTTCACATATTCTGCGTTTATCGTTCTCTTTTGTTTTTGATTCAGCCTTTGTTGCCTACATTGTTCCCCGTTCATATGGAATGCTATTGACATGTATGCTTTACCGCCGATAGATGGCGCCTGTGATCGAGATCTCAATTCGATAAGCTTAAAAATATTATCCGCTAATGATACATTTACAGTAACAAATAACGCTTAAATACTATAATTATAGCCTTCAGTTTCGTGGTCCGATTAACGCGTAAAGTTGTAATCATTTTTATTGGCGATTTTTAATGAAAAAAGAGTCAATCTTAGAGCCGCGTCGGAGGCGAGATTAATTTTGAATCAATCCGGGTGTATGGTGTAATTTAGAGGGCTTTTAGTTAAGAGTGGTTTCGCACATAAGACGTAAATTGGCTCGTCCGAGGGACGGCCATTAGGGCTCGCGTCGGTATGCGGCGTATCTGAGCATCTCGCGATTTGCGAGTGAGGTGCTTCAACAAAAGGTGCTCCCGGTGGTCCCCGGCCTTAGCAACGGCCTAAGTATCTTTGTATTGTTTTATGGTAATGATTTAGCGGCTTCTACTTTCATATGTTCTTAATTTTCTCTTCGATAAGTAGCTACTAGCTGATATATTTAAATTATACTAACAAAGACATTTTTTAAATCACTAACATGAATTTTGAACTATTTGCATCGCTACCAAATCAGAATAAGTAAAAAAGGTCAATCGTTATTTTTATAATAATTTGATTTAATTACTGATTTAAAATCGATGCCACTACCTATAATTTTATTAAATTGGGTTAATGTTTTAGATCAAGCCTCGTTTCCGATTTCAGAAAACCAAAATTAAAGTTGCGCCAAACAATTTAAATTAGAAAGAAACACATAAATCATCGAAATTTAAAACTAAGCAGACATATGAAAACAAAATCGATCCAATGAGAAACGTTTATCGATAAAAACAAGAGAAAATCGAGACTGTAAAGCGAAACAGCCGATTATTAAATCGATCTTTATATCGGATCAATCAAATTCAAAACCTGATCGAGTTGCGTCCGACGAAAAAATTATTACTTTATAAATAAAATAACAATAAAAACGATGCGCTCGGTTCAAGGGAATATATAATTATGGACAATTATTATGATACCGAAGCTGAATGGCCGATAGATGATTGAAAGGATCGAGACCCATAAACAAAAGGATCAATTTCGGTTACGCAATTTAATAACGTCAAGTAATTAGCTGATAATATTACTGACTAAAAACGCTTATTAACATATTGTTTTTTGTTGTGGTACGGAAAAGTCATTTTTGGGTTAGTATTATGTTATGCATCAATTTTTTTGGCAGCAGCAGTCAAATGCGAAGGGTAGCAGAAAATTCTATTTCTCTTCAATTTCGTGCACTCAGCAAAAACAACAATAATATTTAAATTTCAGACGTAGCGCCCTTTGAGAGTTGTCCAATGAGATCAACTCCCACATGCATTTAAATTGAAAGCGATTACACCGAGGAAAATGCGTTTCCGATATTTTAATCTCAAACATCGTGAACTTTCGTAATATTAGGCTGTTAACAAACTTGCAAGTTGTTACTAGGACCGCAAATAGAATAGAGGGAGATTTAATTTCAATAAAACATAAGTCATAGGGTAAGCGAATTAAGACATATTTTCACAGCCCCACCTTCGCGAAGACTAAGTTGAGCTTGCAGTTAAAATAACAATTAAAGTCTTCCTAAAATTTACGACTCAAAAGTGGCAGAATAATTTGAAAGTGGTGTATTGTGAATGCGTTGGAAATGGCTCCGTGCTCGGGCGTCAGAAGCGCGTATTCGCCTCACCCCCGCTTTGCCTTCAGTCGTTTTGAATTCAAATGAAAACGCGGAAGTCTTCGGCTTTTAGCTGAAATTTTAATAGTCATAATGTAAGAAGATATTACTAAGGAATATTGTTGATTTAAGCACCTTTGGAGGTTTAAGGTGGCGGGATTTCATTTATCTAGGGATATTCGCTGGTTTCAAATTTTAATTACGAATTGTTTATTGTTGCAAAACAATATGAATACAATTTGATGTCAAATGCCTATAAATATTTTTTAAAGAGTCTGTAATACATTAACGAAATTCACGATGCCTTAAAAAAGTAAATTCAAAGTAACGATAATGGTCGTCACGGCCCGGGCGCGGAAAACGAGTTTTCTTCCCTATGCCTTTTTAAACATACAAACCGTTGGCAATTTTATTTTATTGTTATTAGATTTTTCCGGATTATGTCACACGGCGCTGTCACTGCGGAGGATTATTCCCGCAGTCTCCGCGCTAATAATCATAAGAATTGCTTCCCTTTATTATGTGTGAAATTTAGAACATAAACTTTGCACTCAATCTTCCTGCTCTTGCGTTTTCGACTTTATCCTCGCGGCTTACGGTCACATTTAGACAAGCAACACCATTTTTTTTTTGTAAAAATACACATTTTCTAGTGTTACGCATTTTACTCGACTCCAATCTTTCCTCGTAAGTACATGTGTAGCGAATAACTTTATGAATATATTATACAGGGTTTGCATCACGAATGCTGGTAGCGTTTTCGTTTTGACGTATGTCGTAAAATCTCTTATTATCTGCGCTGTTTCAATATAAGGCGCAGTAATGAAGATGTCTTCGCAAAATGGATTAAAAAGTTGTACCGTATCGAGCGTGCAGCGGCCGAATAACTCGTAGTGTTATCGGCGCACGCGCACCCAATCTGCGATCGAAACACACCGGATAAGATTATCCAGTAGCCCTGTATTATTTTAATGAGACTACACAAGTCCGAGAGATTCGATACGATACGAATAAGCTTAGGTAACGAACAGAATAAAAGTATACGGGTCAAGAGAGATATCAAGCGGCCGCTACAAGATGACGCGCAAGCCCTGAGAGGTTTACCTTAGAGGGGGATTTTTAAATTAGCCACCGAACACGATAAATCCGTGTACATCTACATACCAGCTGACGGCAGATCGGCCGATACCATTATGTCTCTGGTAAGGCACCGATTAAAAATACCCACATTTATAAGAGGACAACATCTGTCGGTATTTAAATAAGATATAAACGCGAGTCCGCAGACGTTTTGTTTCGGGCAACATTTTTCTCCCCGCGATGCTCCCCTCGCCGGATATATTGGTATTAAAAATGTAAGGGAGATTTATGCGAATGGCTCTAAGCTTTCATTAGTTGTTTCTTACGCGGTGTTTTCGCGGTCGCCGCACCCTGACCGGTAATTTTTCATTTTTTGTACAAACTTCCCGATGTTTCTGGCGCGCACCTAAATTTAACTGCATATAAAGAATATTAATGCCGCTCGGGAGACGAAGGCAGGTGCACGCTATGACTTATTTTATTTCATTGCTGCATTAGGCTAATAGAAACCGTCAAATGTTGCGTATATTTTGCTTTTTAATGCAAATATAAGGAGGTCGTAAATTACGCTAAGAAAAAAATATATGAAAAGATGCCTTCCTACATATTACCATCTCAAAATATAAGTAGTGCTGGAAAAAGTGGCTGTACGAAATATTTACTAACTAGTGGTTCCTCGCAGTTTCAACAGCGTTAATGATGAAGTAATATGCTATTCTGACTTATGTGCTTTATTATTGTAAAGTACTATCAAAATCTAGTAGTTTTTGCGTTAAGGAGTACATCCACACATCTATCCTTTAGTAACTTTGACATTTATCAATGTTCATTTTTATCAAACGTTAAATTTTTTTTATACCAAAATGCATGAAGTACTTTATCAAAACCTGTAAGCAAGTAGCATTATAAAAATTAAGTAGCGTGTCGTTTCTCTCACGCTCCTTACAGCCATAAACAAGTGTATGAACAAACGCGTAATTCTCGCTTGTAATTCCGCATGTAAATTACAACTAGAACAAGGGTTCACCCCATAGAGACAAAATCTCCACCAGCCATGACTGGTCCCTGGTACTAAAGTCACAACTAGCAAACGCAGATCATTTTGGAGTGGACAGTGATAAACACCCCTTAAACCTCTGGTTATGCCGATTTTAAATATTTAGAGCTATATAATGCAGATGTGGAAACATCTTGCTTAGAAATGTAAAAGATAATAATTTCTGGAACTGGTTAAAATAGGATGACGTAAAGAAATTGGTCGGAATAGTTATAATTCAGTTAGAGATCTGTAGTTATAAATACAAAGCTAATAGAAGGCATTTTTATAGCAATTTTGGTCTGAAATAAAATTTAATAAGTTTTTTTTAATTAGTGTATATTGTGTTTACAGTTTTTCGTTTTAGAAAATCAAAATTGTATTTAGTACATATTTCTATTGTACTAACATTGTTATCGAAGTTATTTTTATATCAGTGAAAAAATATTAACGGGTACCTAGTAATATTGTAGGTTTATTATGTATTAATAAAGGTTAACATAAACAAGAAACAATGAAACCTAAGACATGCAACATAAAAAATTCGAAAACGAAACAATTTGTTTGCGGCATGGAGGATATGATGCTGGTGCGTTGCCGCGATGGATAGCTATTCTAATCCTTTAAGCTAGGAACCAGGTTTTTTTTATTTTAAAGTTTATTTTACGTCATCATCAAGGGAGTAATAAATCTGGCTCTACATTTGCTGTAGTGAATGCGCAAGCCATCGCTCGCACTCTCGACGTACAATTGGGCGCGTGTCATATTAAATTATTTCGGCTAAGTAATTCCGAGCGGTTAATTATTGTGCACAACCTGGAAGGCGAGTTGAGAATGTAATTATTATTAAACTTTACGATTGTATCACTTTACCCCTTTACTTTCCGCCGCCACCCTCAAAGGACGCAAACGCAACCAACTTACGCCCCGTTTCTAACTTTAGATCGTTAGTTTAAAGTTCAAAATCAAATGTACAAGTTTGTGTCGTATTCGCTTGCAATGCGGGACCGGAGTTACATTAGATGCTCAGATCCTGAGGGAGTTTCTTGGTTTGTTGCGGTACAGGATTCATATTTGAGCTACTGTTTGTGAATTATGTGTCTATAAGTTTTCGCTCAGTGGGGTTACCGGCTAAATAAGTGACTACGAAATGACGGTTTTATTCTAAGAAAACTTGAGAGTGGGAAGAAAACTCATCAGCTCCTTGCATTTTTATCTACTTTTTTATCGATTGAACTCGCTTGCTTATTTGGATTGAGTCTTGTGCTATTTGTCAATACACACAAAATACTTATCAATATTTGAATAAATGCTTAGAACTAAAATTTTACTGCTTTATTTTGGCAAGCTGCAGACAACAGCTTTACATACAAAAAGTAACTTAGCAAAAACAATATAACGACTCATTTTGTAGTTATTCAAAGCAAAAGCAACCGGATTACAAAGTTCTCGCATGAGTGACTTGATGAATTCAATAGTTGATGCAGCCCCGGGCGCCCGCCGTAAATACTTACCCCTTCGTTACTTAAGAAAATAGGATTAACATTTCATAGTTTATACAGCGAGCGTGTCAGCTCTGCATTGGGTGTGTGGGTAACTAAGGCAGTTATCTGTCAAAATAGAACTAGCGTTGAAGACTAGAGTAAACGTTTATGTGCGTGCGGTGCTGAAATTGATGACATCACTAATTTTTACGCGTTACCCTGTCGTCACATTAAAAATGATTATATACTGGTACATTACGTAAAAATAAAAGTTCATTTCGTATTTACTCATTAATGTGATAAGAAAATCAGTGGTCAAGAGCTAACCGACAAGCTGATTGCAAACTTAAAATTTTATGAATTGTTTTTGTCTCATTAAAATTAATTAGATTTTATTTTACTATTGACAAAGTTATAAACTCACTATCATACAACCACTAGTACATATTTTCAAAACGTTAAATATTTGAGAACAACGCCTCGGGAGCAATGCGCTCGCTAACTTTCCCCTAAGAAAATAGGGATAATGATTTATCCCCATACAGACACGGAAGAAGCATTTTCTTTTCCAACAACAATAACGGGCAATAAGTAGGCATGTACTGAAATGAAAAGGTGAAAAAAAGACGCTGAATAAAATCTTATAAACAAAAGAAAGTGAATAAAAGGCGATATAATGGCACAGATTAATAAATAGTTACGTAGAAGGTTAAGCGGGTTGTAGCTTGTAATTTCATTTTCAATTATAACTAAAATCAGACATAAGAATTCATCCAACTAATCTAGCATGTTATGCATGTTTAACTAACTTAAAGAACGTCTACAGATTCTAGTCCTTGGTTAGTCATCATTAACATACTTTTCTTAGGCCTTCGCCTTTGGTTGTAGTGGTATTTACAGCCGTTCCTTAACTAGAATAAACACTGTCGTGTCATGTTCCAGTACCTCAACACAAACATGTAATTCGATTACTGCAATATTAGCACCCAATCTAACCACCAGCCCGTGAAATACATTTCTAAAATTCGCAGTTCCCCCGCTAGCCGCTAGATGGCGTGCGTGTGGTCGCGCGCGTGCGCACTAACCGGAGCGACACGCGCAGTAATCCAATATGGCCGATGTCTCACGTATCGGTACATAGCTGGAATGGCATTTTAATATGCAGCCGCTAATGTCACTTATTGTTTACTTAGTTCAATGGGCGAATGCTAGGAAACCGCAGATCTTTCGCACGAATAAATCGTGTGTTTAACTAGATATCTCGGACTAGTTTCTTAAGTCTTATGCCGGTGAGTGATTACAATAATATCGCCAAAATATAAGAGGTGAATCTGACTATCTATCATAATAGATAACTTTATCAGGGAACTGTGGACTTAAAGTTACTTTAAATAATGTATAGAGATTAGATAACCATGTCTATTGACCTCCTACAATCTGGTGATTATTGGAAACAAGAATCCATCCTATAGAGCTCTTCCTATAGAATTTTGTAATTTAACACATCATTTTCTAGGGCGTTCGATCACAAAACTCATAACTCAAGTTGAGTCAAAGTAAACAAACAAAGATTGCTGTTGGTGATTTTTGTGCACCTCGGCCCGCACAATGGTGTGAAAGCTGGCGCGGCGCGGCAACAATGCGTCGTTGCTCTATCGGCGCCCGCGCATCTTCGGTGGCTTGTTAGCCGCTGGGGGCGGTTGTTTGCCTTCCAACCCACAACACTCTTATCTCCACAACTTACGAACCATTTTAGATCAACAACTCCAATGCAGTGGGAGCACTGCTCGCCTCTTGAAGCTTCGTGATGGACACGCTCGCTGACAACTTCTAGTGCCCGCAAATTCAAATAGATTCTCTTTCATAGTTAACGGGTTAATGTTTTCCAATTATCTCACGATTGAAAGTAAACATTAAATGCCGTTTATTTTCTCGCTTCCACGTTATTCACAAACCACGATAAATCTGAGATATTTCCCTTTTTCAATAGTTATTTTATTGCAAAGATGGCTGAGACAATCGAGGTTAAAAGAAAAAATGCTATCAGCTCATCTAAATTTATTGTGAAACACATTTCAACAAAGGTCTCGTTCAGTCACGATCAATAGCACTAAACGCAATTAAATTCCATTCGTTAACCTTTTAGGGGCGGCTGATTCATTTTTCTGCTATATTTCGTATCGTACAAAAATTATACGGCCGCACTTATCTGTGTGTTTATAGATCTCATATGTAACAGTAATTTAGTTTCACATGATAATGTCAATTCGTCAGCATTGTGAAAGCTTTCATATCAATTGAATCCATTAGCTGAGTACACAAGTCCCAGTGAGTCTATTTGCACATCAGTTTTTATCATTGGCCAGTTCGTGTTTGCACGATCGGTCACTTCCATGTTATTGATAGGACATTTCTTACCGACATACATTACCTACCTACTTTCCTTTTATCCTCTAACATTTTCCGTCCCAATAAAGTGCCACCTTCATCAAGTTTCAGTTTAAAGCTTAAAACGTCTTTAAGATTTTCCGTATCGATGGCATTTAGTTAGAACCGCATAAAGTGCGCTCTGTATCCACATCGATGCCATTTGTCCATTGCCCAGCACTTAGCTTAACAAAAACTGATAGTTGTAAAACAAAAGAGCGAAACAAAAGTGCGGTAACAAGAGTGGGCCATTTCGGTCTGAAATAAACTAAGCGGTAAGAATTAACAGGATAAAGGCTTAAAAGAGTAGCCGAAGCAGATTTATGTCGCGGCGATCGCAATCGGCCGATTCGCTTGTATACACTCGTTTTGTTTTTCGATTGGCACGAGGAATGCGGTGATGTGCCGTATCGAACCTTCAAGGATGGATTTCAATTGTAAGGAGACGATGTTTAACTATGCAATGAGAATAAGTAACTTCAAACGTTGTTATGTAGGTTTTTTTTGCGTACATCATTGATTTGTTATTTTTTGTATTTTCATTCGATGTCCATAGAATATCTAAGCTTTTTATTGTCCAACAGCATAAAATCCTAAGTGTTACAAAAAGCAAACAACAAATATTGCGTCATTCGAAACATCCGGCACACTAACACTTTTGACACTTGATATCGCTTGACGCTTTTTCACCTATCTTCAAACGCACTTGAAAAGGTACAATATGACGGCCATTTCCCATTCATTGCTACTCTATTTACACGAACGAATCGACACGTTTTATGGGTAGCCTTTCACCAACCCTTCTCGCGTTATCTGATAAGGCCAGTGAATGCGGCACATTTGTCTGTGCGTCACCCACTGTGCACTAGTGTAAAAATTGTCAGTGAATGTGCTAGATAGCGATCTGCTATTTCGCTCGCGAGGGGAGTCCTATGTTTATCTATCTGTGGCGACGCGGTTTTATTCACTGCCATATTTGCAGCTCTAGGTGTTTTCACCGCGATTAATGTTGATGAATGTAGATATAAACACTTGCAAGAGCTTTTGAGTTGCCTGCTTGCCTATTTATCAATTCAATAGCTTTTTAATACGACTGCAATCAAATGTAAAAGCCATGACGGAGATATTTAGAGTTCAAGATAAAAGATAATGAATCAAAACTCAAAAATAGCTGCATTGATCCTTATGTACAAGTAACAGATACCGATTGAAAAAGGTAATAACTGGTATTGGCTTAAAAGCGAAAGGACGAGCCAAATAAAATGCAAGCTGAGAGCCAGTAACACCTATCAATTGAGCGGCAAACCAGCACGAGTGATTGCTGTAATTTCTATAAAAAAAATTAACGGTAAAGATCGCCAGATACATCGATTCCAAAAAAATGTTTCATCAACAATAATTTTATTATCGTAATAACAAAATTACGGGTTATGTCTATACGCGAATACCACTCTTAATCTCGAAAGCTTAGAGTTTTATTTCTTTACAGTTCTTTTATGTACGGGGGGAGAAATTGAACCTTTTGTTGGCCCATAGCATTATTATTTCTCATTTTGTTTTGTTTATTAATACAATTGGCTGGAGGCGCAATATTGATATTCGAGTTTGATGATGACTTCGGCCGGGGATCCTCTCCCCGTTGTATTTTTGTAAATTCTATACAACGTCGGCGTTGTTTAGATACTCGAAAATTGAATACATTATTTTAAAACACAAAGAAGGATTACTGTTGTAGTAATTTAGGTAGGTTAAGGAATAGCAATTGTTAACAATTTCCCGTCGTCAGTACGGAGGCATAGCGCACGAGTGTTTCTCATGGGGAAAACGGAATGACGTGTATAAATAACTTGCAGAAATATCAATTAAACAATTATGCTGTCCGAATGGAATCGTGTGTAATGATAGTGGGCCGGGCCATAACTCAGGCGCATCTGTTCTACGGCTATTTGCAAACGGCACGACATGCATGCGCCTGCGCCTGTCTCCGGCTTGCTGTTTAACGTAGCTTTATGATGGCGATTTTATTTAGAACTATGCTATGCTGATCAAACATACATCTGAACCAATTGTTTGCCGTTGTATAAATTGAACAATTCTTTTAAAAGTAGGCAAATACTTCGCCAATCATTACCATATTAGACGCCAAGAGACACATATATAGATGTTATAATAATATAATTATTATTCATAACGGCTACCACTAATGTATTAAAAGTATGTATTAGAAACATATTTAACGAGACTGCCATACGAATTTATATTTCTTCTTAATGTTTTAAACTTTCATGGTCACTTACATTAGAATAGTTAAATACGGGATTGCTACCATGTACCTTATTATTTATGAGTTTCCGATATTTCGGCACTGTTGCAAGCGCCATGATCACGGAGTTACTAGTAAATAATAAGGTACATGGTAGCAATCCCGTATTTAACTATTCTAATATATTTCTTCTTATCATAACTTCGCTTAACAACGTAATAAATAGGCAAATATAATGCCATGCAAATGTAACGTATATCGTTCATAATGGCAGCTGGATACTTGAAGTTTTAGAAGCTGTACTCGCTTTAAGTACGTGATCCAACATATTAAGAGCTAATCTAATCAGAACTGCCCATACGTCCTACCGAGAACCGATTCCAGTTAAAACGATTTATTACATTTAATTTTAACATTTTCATAGAAAACGCTTCCTGAACAGTGTCTCCGTATCATAATATATGATAATTTCATATGTAAATGAAAGCTGGATCGCACAACTCTTTCTAAGAAGAGCTGCATCTTTTTTCTAATTCCTGGTAAATATGCTGCTAATATATAATAGTTAGTACAAACTGATATTATCTAGTCGATCGGCAACGTTAAGTGAGCATATTGCAATTCACTGCTTCCATAGGAAAACCATTGCCCTCTTCACAAATACGGTCATGAAAGCAAACCTGATTTTCACTTTGTAACCCCTACTTAGCAGGCGTGGCGAGTGGAAGCTGGTCAATATACAAGAATCCAGTTTTAAATATACGTAATCTTAGTAGATATTAAACAGTTTGATTTTCATAAGGCATCATAATTTGCCGTCATCATCATCACACTAGGAATAGTTATTTAGCGATTGCTAGTGCTTATTTCGCACAGCCAGGGCATACTGCAGCTAACGGTACCTACCTATACTAGAAATGATGACAGATTCTTCAGAACACAAACGGATTCTAAAAACGCAAATTGAGTTTTTGTCACCCCCCACACTTGATATGACTAGTAGAAAACCAAGTCCATTCTCAAAAAAGTCTACACAACTTAGATTAAAGTGCACAGGATATTTACTAGCTTTTAGGTTACCTATTCGTTTTACTGTTGCTGCCAGTTTCTTACATTTAGACAGAAACAAAATGACGCATTTCGATTTCTGGTCTACCCAATTAGGTCTTAGACTATTGAACAACTATTACCTAGTGTATGAAACTGACACCACAAACTAATATCGTGTCCCGTGAATTGACGCCACTTATCATCAACTTATATAAACGGCTTCATATTCCAATGAACACGCCACAATCCTTTCGTTGTATTTGCCACACATTTTTGCTTGGCACAGCTTTTCTATACGTAGTATTTACGACTCACTGTCTAAGACTCACCTTTCTCGTAACTAATTTGTCTCTCCTGCTGCCTGGCGTTATCCGCTGCAACCTTCAGCAGACCCTGAATATTTCTGAGCAGGGTCTCGGTGGAGGAGACCAGGGTGTCTGCTGTGGGGTCCACGGGTACTGATGGCGGGGTCCCGGTGGGGGCCGCGTAGCTGACGGGCGCTGGTGATGAGGCGGGGAGGTCGCGTTCCCCGTCGCTCAGATCTGCTCCTGGGGAAAAGGGTGGGATTAGATGACGTCGTAATGGTTGAAACACTTAGAAAGATAGGAATTTATAGGAGACACGAATATATATAGATGGAACTGTACTTGGTCTTTATTACATTAAAATCAGACTATGACACACCGACCAAGCTGTTACTTATTTATTGCGTACCTGCTATTGATCAAAGATATCAAAGACCAGTGATAATGATGAAGTATTGTATTGTCAAGTTGCAATTAAGTAATTTTAATATTAAGATACTTGATTAAATAATTCGATTGCAAATCCACTTACATATTTAAACGACCGAATAAGATATTAAATATGAATAAAATTAATGTATTCCATCGGCGCATAGCAAAATATTTTTAAAAGGATACACGTCGGGAATGTAATATAATAAAATTAAGTTGATTATTTATTACAAGTATACACGCGTCATATTTTTTTAATATTCATTCTTAGTTATTATAAATCATTAATGAAAGTAACAGCTTCATAAGAAGCCTTAAATGGTATGGTGATACGACCAAAAAGTGTGCGATACCAAACAGTGTTATTCGAGAATCGCGTGCATGTATCATTCGGATTGCAATTATTATTGCGTTGAACATCGATATCGCGTGGTGATCGAGGCAAGAGGCTTTGATGGAGTCCGGCTTTCGTGAACCACTATTCTGTACATTTCACTCTATGGCAATTTTAATACTATTGATGATGTGACTTTACATCATGTGATGTGATTTATGCAGCTTTTGTGACTGTAAAATCATTTCGTTTAAGTATTTCTCATTTATTTTCAGATAATCTTCGGCAAAGTTTTAAGTTTTGTTTTCGCCTCAATCGTTTTGTATCGTAGGTACTAAGGTACCTACTTATTATTGTTGAACTCGTATTCTTGTAATTCTATGATTCGCAAAAGAAACAAATGACTACAAGTTAAATTATTCTCGATGT
The DNA here is from genome assembly GCA_963924145.1 of Pyrausta purpuralis. Classification (NCBI taxonomy): domain Eukaryota; kingdom Metazoa; phylum Arthropoda; class Insecta; order Lepidoptera; family Crambidae; genus Pyrausta; species Pyrausta purpuralis. The sequence continues at coordinate 10,725,804 of OZ001656.1, forward strand.
AAACTCGAACAATACAGTTAATTCACCGCCGAAGAATTTGAATAGGGATGCCATTCGACACCGAATGGGCTGTCTCTAACCGATTTATATGGCCGGTTGCTATGCCTGTGTTCCTTTTGCAGCGGCACTAGCGGACGCTTCATCGATTACTTTATAATTACCTAGTTGGCATTCCACACAGACCCATTTATCCAGAAATCTCCCCACAATGATACAAAATACCACTTAATTTTAATCACCACTAAATATTTACGGTTTTTTTAATGCACGTGATGAAACCAATAAGCACATTATTATTTTAAAAACTGACGAGATAATTACAATAATGTACGCGCTGTGTCAATAACGGACCTCACACATAAAAAAGAAAGTGTTTCGATTGGCGTCTCTCACGGTCCAAAATAATCTATCGATACATTTAATTTAACTGACAAGATAGTGAGCGCTCATCAAATAATGAAGACAACATCGTTTCGTCATTGTCGATGCTCACGATAGCACTCTCGGGTTGTCACAACACCATCTCCCTAATAAGGCCAATTAACAGGATATAACTAATTCGTTACCGACGATTTCAATCTCTATACCGCGCACAAAGGATTCATATTCCATTGCTACAACAATGAGCAAGACGTTAAAATAAAGTCATTTCAAAACTTAGAGCGATGATTGAAAGAAAAAGGTAATACGAGATGGACAAAGATCAAAGTTGAATGACATAGACGGGCATTCGTGAAAAAGCTTTAATAGGTTGGGGCAGAAACGTGATACACACAAATTACTGATCGTCTTAATTCAAACCGATTATGAAACCAATCCTTGAATATTGATTACTTCTGTCTGTTGGTAACAAATAAAATTAATTTTAATATTTTTATCGATTTGGTCATCGAGTCTATTGTTTGCACAAATTTCCCGGGGCTCATCCCGTAAAATCGTGGCTAAGTGAACATTTTCTATAATCGTTGGCAGCTATCCGTTCCCACGCTCTCTGCGCATTTTGTGTGTAATATGCAATAACTACAATACACAATCCTTATTGTTTCACTTAATTTAGCTATTGTACGCTTCACGTATTTACATTTCTGGATCCATGTTTTGATTTCGCAGTCCCCGTGTCGGCTGTTGAAGCTAATAGTCATTCCCAAACACATACCTTCAATAGACAAATAACCGTAAAAACCGATTCTCATGGCTCAGTTTGTTAACTTAACCTAATCTATAAAAGACTATCTCTGGATTTTCAATCTACTCAAAGTTTTACTCGCAATAAATTTTACTGCTAAGGTTATCTATTGCTGCATGTATGGTTTAGCAATTTTATCATTTTCTCATTCTATTTCAAATAGCTGTAATTGCGTCTATGAGTTAGTGACGTCGGCCTAATAACAAGTTTCGCTTGATTGATGATGCAGACGGGGATAGCACCAAATTGATTAAAATATTTAGTGCGGCAATACATTCAATGAACAAAAAGCTGCAGATAAAACGAATCAACTACATCAACGGAGAAATTGTCATGCCATCCATCATGGGGCGTTAATAGTCTTAATAGGACGAGATTTACGATACAGTAACATTAGTAAGATGATTATGTATCTAATGTCCGAAGTTACATAATGTTGGACCAGCACACAGATTGCTGTGCGAGTATAAATATAAAATGAAACCTCAAGCGAGGTGCAAGACTCACGTGTTAAATTGAATTGGGTCCTTTTAAGCGCTATTCATACATCATTGAGGGCAATTGCGGACGATACTCATAATAGGATTTTATTATATAGAACCATTACAAGTAAACGTGTGGTGTCTAGGGATCAAGATGGGATATCGATGGGAACGCGGTCGTGCGATCGTTTGCTAATCGTCTGCCGAGATTCGATTTCGCACTTAATGACCTCTTATGAAAAATCGAGCTTACACATTTCGACGACGCGCTACATTTGTTTGTACGAAAATAATGATATTCATCTCGCGTCCAATCGTAAAATAATTAACATAGGACGTCGTTACAATGTATTGAAGAGTAGCTATTTTACACTTATTATAATAATAAGTGTTTCCAGTTTCTAGAATAAAAGGAACGCGGTTTTATGGCTGATAATTTCCGAACTATGAATGCTGAAGGTTCCAGCGCTATTACTGGGTAATTTCGCCGTGCATTACATGGCAGTATATTGGCCGGTGGTATCACTAGCTGTGTTAATGCTACACGGACACTTTCCTGACGTGCCGACCGTGATTGCGTCGGGTACACTTATTAATATCCATCCAACACTTATGCGAAACTGATTTTAACATCGTGCAATATGCCTAAGATTTGATTCAGGAAATGTTTTGCCTTTCCTACCCACGTCGTTAAATGTATGGTACTTATAGTGCTGATCTTCTTCTTAATCGAAGGGCTTCGCTCTTTTCTGTAGAGTTTTCTCCATCTTTTCTAGATAAATTCTATTCGTACGACTCTACCTACGATTATGTTGGAAAATCGAAAAGTCTTATGTCATTGCTCTTTTTCCTTCCTCGAACTTGTCGAGGTTGATTGGAGTACACGAAATCTTCATCGTTAGCCTTCTGTCCACAGCAGAACCAGCCGTTCTTTCCAATAGTCTCACTATTTCTCTAACTCTCTTGTCAAACTATTTTAGTATAGATAAGTAAGGTAAATGCAAAAGTACGCACCCTCATCCTCATCTTTGACATTGTGGTCGTCTTGATCGGACAGTGCTCCGTCGCTCTCGTCACTGTGCGACCGCGGAGACGCAGCGGCTGTCGCAGCGGAGGGCATCCGCGGGGGTTGTGGGGTGCGGCGGGACGCGGCAGAGCTGCGGCCGCTGGCGGACCCCTCGCCCCGGTCGCGGTCGCGTTCACGGTCGCTCCGGTCCGAGCGGTCGCGGTCCCGGTCTCTGTCGCGGTCGCGGTCGCCTGACCCGGATTTCGAGAGGTTCAACACAGGACTGTGGCCGGGAGATGAACCTGTGGATAAAGTGATGATGTTGATGTCAAAAATTAAAGGTTTTACTGCTCTTTACAATAAGAGTTACAATATATGGTATTTTTAAGTAGGTGTGGGGTCCACAAGACATTAATTGTTGATATGGTTATACTAGTTAAAATACAAGATAATAATAATAGGCAATATATACTCATGTATTGCCTTACGGGTATTGGGATGGCAATTATATTACTTTAAATATGTAGCTCTCTAACGCCTTACTATTTTTCTCTCACAAAGAACTAGTATCAAGTGATTAGTTCTAGGGTTTGCAATTAATTACCATTATGTGATCCCTCGCGAGCCTTATCCATAGCCATAACTCGTTCCATGTCGCCTCGTTCGTCGCGCAATCTGCAACAAAAGTCACATTCGTCATAAATACGCGACCCGTGTCAAAAACCATAATGAACTGTCAATATCTCGTTAAGAACTCCATAAGTGGCCACGATTGGCTACGCTACCTCAGAATTCGAATCGAACAAAGCTACTGACAAACAGTTTTATCATTTGAAACCATAAAGCATGCTTCCCACCGAGTTGTGAAGCTACTACAAAGGCAGAAGTATAATATTATAGAACCCCGCTGAGTTCCTTTGTAGGAGGATGAAGACTGCATGTAATCATTTTGTATGCCGATCTCTGGTACCGCTACCCTAATTCCGGAGGTTCCTTTTGATTGTGAAATATCGGTCTTTTGATGGTCCCATTTGCATTTGGATTTATTAATATTTACTTATTAACTTTTTGTTCAATAAAAAGGTTTTTATCGACGGTCTATTAAACAGGGCTTACCTACGTCGGAAATGAATATATCGATAATAGAAATAGTATCGATATGATTAATCATCATGAATCAGTTTATAAGACAAATGATTTTAAATAGAGATAAATGGAAATAAACACGGAATACAGCTACTAACAATTCATTGCTATTCATATTCGGAAAGTATACATTTTGAATTATACCAACATCCATTTGATTCAAACAAAGTTGATAATTTCGGCACTCCCCTTGTAAAAAGGAAATATAAAAGGGTAATTTTTCTAAGCAAAAGAACAGCCGAATTCGTTACAGAAACCAATTTGGCTCATTTCAAAAGGGGTTAAATGCTACAATTTTTGCCCAGTAATGCCTTTCGAGCATTTGAATATAAATGACGTCTGAAAGTGAAATGTAACATACATAATAAGTGGCTGTTTTAAACCTTCGCGGAACCCTTTTGGGGATTACAGAGTAGTGAAATACTAAGACTTTTCAGAACCATTAGCATGAAGCAGTTGCTTGTTGGTAATTTGGCTTGCTTGCATGAAAATAATTGACAAAATGTTGTTACAATGAAAATACAATTAGGTATTTGTAATATTTCTATTCTATTGGTATGGATATTCGTCAAAATATTGGACAATTTATCATTCGATCAAGATGTTATACATTGCCACATTCAATTTATTAATACAAGTGTAATGAATCACAATGAAAATATACCAATATAGAGATTCCTTTTCAGTAAAACATCAAAATGGCAGTGGCAAAAGCTTGTTTTTTGCATAACATCTACAAGATAACCATACTTATGATTCATGGATTCTACGAAAACATCTGTGTTGTTTTGTTTGATAGGAAATCAAATTCTCTGTTACCTTTTCTACTCTGTACAACCTCGCGATAGAGCCGTTTCGTCTTTTACTGACGAGTCACGGGCCCTGAATTTAATATATTTTTCATTTCGTCGCCGCATTAATATGTTAATAATCCCGCAATTTTATTCCTCCTGTGAATTCTACGGCGACATAAATTGTTACAGTCAATCTTTTCTTAGACTCGTTGTGTCACTTTTTTATGTTTTCTACCTAATGGACAACAAAATAGTATTTTATAAACACCAATATATTCATTAAAATAGAAACTAAAACTATTTTACTTTCTACTTAAAAACGCCTTATTTATTTTACATGAAATCAAATTTAATTTTATACGAAATTTGTTTCATAACTAATTGATTGAATGTGTCATATGTTATCTTATAATTTACTCGAGTCAACATAAAGTGGTGTTTTATTTTGATTCTCATATCCAACAAGGTGTCTTGGCCGCGCTAATTCGACCGGAACGATCGGTCCACAGATAACACAAATCAATGAAATAATAAATTATTACAACTTCCTCCAATGCCTTTATCTCCTTAAGTGTTGCTGTGATTGATGATGCTTCAATTGAGTAGAAGTAAAAATAAAGTTTCGAATTAATTAGTTCGAAATATACCTCTAGCTAGAATGAATTTGCAGCTAGAATTGAGTAAAGAGACGAGTCGTCAACTATGATAAATTGAATTGAATTCACATTATTAGGTGTCTTTCTGCGAAAAATAATGAGTTTTCTTATTACCGCAATCAACATTACGTAGCTCGAAGCATCGACTTGTATTTTATTCTATTCTAGATGATATCTGTAGCAATTAGTTCGAGTTCATACTTCATTCATAATTAGCACAAACCATAAAGCATTTTTTTACAAAATGACTAACAATATTCAAGTCGGCCGTAATAGGCGATGATTAATTTATAACATTACCAGAAAGCTAATAAAGCCCGTTTATAAACTAGATATAAGTAGGTATAAAATGCCACTGCATTCACTGCTGATAAAAGTAAGTAGAGTACATCTTTAATAGAAAAAAAAATAAAAGCACCCTAACAAACTGCCAGCAGCAGCCGTCATTAGTCTACAAGGGAAATAATATTATTCATTCTCATGTCAAAAGGAAAATTGGCGTCGAATCACAGCGGAGAGAAAATGGAAAAATGAAATTTCCCAGCCATGACATGCAAATTCATGAATTTTAACTACCCAAAAACAAGTGCTGCGTCAATAATTTTGAATTATTAAATGTAATTACTAGCTAATTTTCAAGTAGGAAATCAGATTATGTCATTATTATTTCTTGTGCACTTGAGACGAGACATAATAATAGACCGAATGACCTAAAATTATTGCATACGCATAAGTAAATAGCATTAAAATATGATTTCAAATATATGCACGTTTGCCTACATTGAAATTGTTCGCCGCACCGAACATAGATGGCGCTGATTACATTATTAGATTAAGTTTGGTGTTCACGAAAACGTTACGCTACGCGTGTGTAGTTCACGTAGATAGTTAGCGTTAACCATTGCCATTACCGAGTGGCCAGTGGCCTAAACAGATATTCCGGGGCCACGCGTTCGGACAATGCTTCGCAATCTACCGCCAAAGCCAGTGTACGCTGATTAGTTAATACCGGACCGTTCACATAACCTAATACCAGCCCATCGACCGTTCTGAACTGTTCTTGTATGCATAATCTGATTAACGTAAGTATCAAACAAAGCTTTCCGTGCCGTCTATTTACATAAGCAACTGGCGTTTCGTACAGATATTATGCGGATGACGTTATTATTTTCTTTCGATCAAAATTTTTTGAAGGCTTCATAAGAGCGTGGAAAATATAAATTTAGCCACGCATTTTAAATTAACATTTTCAAAAAATTTAATCAATGACTAATATTATATGTAGAGCTGTTCTAGTGAATTTGGTCTCAACAACTTTAGGCGGCCCAACTTTTGCATAAAATTCTGAATTTCAGACGGTTTCTGTCGCAAGAACTTCAATTAATCCGAAACAAAACCAACATCGAATTTGCATTCCCGGGAATCGATTAAGAAAATCAAATCCTGTCGGAGCGTCACTGCGTAAAACATTTGCTTGACACCCAAATCAAAAATCGTTTTAGCTCACCCTCCTCGGAGGGAGTCGGGAAGCGTCGACGCCTCAACATTTATTATTTCAGACATATCACTCACATGCAAAACAAACTCCGTCCGATCCATCAAAAAGTTTCCTCTCATCCCCCGCCTTCCCTAACACAAATCGAGTGTGTAAGTATCGCGGTTTGAGGAAATGGGGTCATCGGTCTATTGGTTGTGCCAAGAATCTGAATTTAATTTGCCAAAACAATTGACTTCATGAGGTTTTGTAGGTTACGGTCAATGAACTCAAAAATTAAAAAAAACGAACCTAAAAGAATCAAATACCAGTAATATTTTTTTTATAAATTTCCGCGAAAAATATCCGTAAATTGTTTTATCAAGAAAAAATATGATCCGATAAATAACATAAAAGAAAAAAAGAAAAAAAAAATACAAAGTCATATAAATTACAATTTCAATGGTAAACAGGCTTGTTCATCCAAAAGAAATGAGCATTGCAACCCCCGAACAGTCAACAAAGCTTCGAAGAAAATCGAGCGAAAAAAGGCTAAAAACACCTTAGGGGTTTACTAATCGAATAAAAAATATCAGCGGCCAATGTATAGTATAGGGGAGAATGGAATAAATTATAAAGAAAATACAAGTAGCGGAGGGGTGGTTGTTATGACTCAAAGTTTTGAGCATATGGAGATAACGCATAGCTTCGCCTTTGGAATGATCTAAAGAAAATATTTTGCATGCATGTTATGAAATAAAGTAATGTATGATTGATATGTCTGTTTTGTATTCAATGGAATACCAGTTCCCTTCATAATTTATAGATGCGGTTGAGTTGAGTTGTTGGTAGAACGGTAAGTTCTCACTATTATTGTTTCACGAGCTACATTGAAATTTTAAAAGACTTGTCAGTCAAAAGTATTATATGAATGTACCTCAATATATCCTAAATCAAGAACATAATTTTGTGTTGTTACTTTAGGTTAGTGGAACTTGAAAATGAACTTTAAGTATATTCTTACGTCTGTTTCACAATGCCCTAATAATGTCTTGTAAGAGGTATCTGCCCATTACTAAATTATGTTTTTGTAGCGCTTATTAGTCTATGGTGAAACAGACCCCAAGTATCCAATAAGGTTTATGTTATTAATAAATAAAACAGTTATGGTATTTGAGGGTTAGTGATGATATTTTTTTTAAATTTAAACTACTCGATGTAGACCAAAATAATCCCCTAATGGCCTAACTAATACTCCAGAAAAACCATTGAAAGTCAAAGAAAGATAGCGGAAAGCAGAAATAATAGGAAAGCAGTAACATGATGACTTGTCGTCGGAGGCACCCTCCACATAAACGTCACGATGTCATTTGTAAAAATTGCGGCTCCTAACTTCACCAATTTTAGTACAGGAAAGGGATGGAGGCTCTTCGAAATAAGTCGGTACGATTTCGACGTTTCATCGAGGTTTTTAGTATAGTTCGTGACATTTAGGTATGATACAAAATATTTACATATTTTTGACGCTGACTGTACTTCATTTCCGTGAACTTTTTCACTTTAGTAATTAACAGGAAAAAAGGTATGTTATTGAATACCAATGCGTATTATTAAGATAATTTAACGCTAAATGATGTAATAAGCTAGAATTTACAACAATTGCCTTTTTTGTAACCATAAATTTAGCCCAGTGTTCTTATTTCAAATATGTTGTGTACTATTCAAAATTATTTCTACACAGCATTTTCTCTGCTGATTCGAACAACTCCACCGATTTCTCTGTTCCGTTGCGGAAATGTCTAACCAAAATAAGCAAATTCGAGGGCGACAAAAAGGAATAGCGAAGACAGTGGGACCTCAGCAGGGGAAACCGGAGACAGTTATTTAAATTTGAATAATATAATATAAAAAAAATTACATCACTTAATACCATAATAAAAGTGCACTAAGCGACCGGGACATTACGGTTGCCAAACACGCGGAGGGCCATGCAAATTTGGCTTATGAAACGTGAAATGAAATATAAAATGCGTTTGGAAGAAAATAAAATATGTCTTTTGGAGCTTTAGAGCTCATTGCAGCGTTATAAGTAAGTACGTGCGCAGATTTAAGTTCACTGGAGCGGAGCTAAATATGAGCGCTCAACGTTGGCATTTATAAACCCTATAAAATAGAGGCTAAGATACATATCTGATATTCTACATTAATGATGTGTATATTTAAGTTTCATTGATACAGAACCAATCTATTGTTGAAACATAATTGGTACGAGCTCCTCTTAATATGATTAATGGTCATGAAAAAAGTGTATATTGAGATTGCTTTTTAACGACAAGAAACAACAAACAGAAGCAAAAGTTGTGACTACATAAGAAAAATCTAACGAAATAATATAGTATTTGTTCGCAGCAGATTACAGAGGCGTAACGAGATTCCGATCGGGTCCGCGATCTTATTAGGATTTAAGCGCAGGCGTCGCCTGTCCTACCCGGGGCCCGAGAGCCGGATAATTATGCAAAATTGCTTCTACGATTCGTAGACCCCGACTTTTTAGGGACATAACCATTAAGTGTAATGGGAATGCGTCCTGATAAAGCTGACTTTCATTGCACGATTATTAGGGAAATGCGATTCGAATTGGCCCATTATATTAGCCTGTTTTTTGTCGCGCAAGATTTATTTGCCATTACGCGTTATTTCAAAGTGTTGTAATCCTAGCTGAACAATTCAGTGACCACTGATTGCATAAATATGGCTTCGACGCACACGCATATGGGGCGACCGCAGAAAATTCACATCCATAGGCACACTTCCAATTCAATGCCTTGGATAATGTGACGTGACAAACCTTTGTTAAGCTGGCAGCGGCTTAAGGCTGGCAAAGCGAGGGGTACTAGTTCATTCGAACGGATAGTGCAGCAGACGCAGCGGCTGCAGCGGCTGAGCGGTACCTGCGCGGGCGCACGAGTAATGATTGTGATCGAATTGATCGCTCGCGCTGACCGCAACATGTTCTGAACGAGACGATAATGGTCTATCGACGTAGGCCTTTTATTTTCTGTGGTGATAATATAGAATTTTACAAATTCGGACGCGGTTACATATCTTTATTCAATCTTTGGTCACGACGATCTAAATAGCTAGGAGGAACAGTGATTTCGAACAGGAAACTATAATTATATTTATGGCTGTGACGTATGAATAAAATAATAACTCGAGATATAAACGTCTGTCGTATAACAGATTAATATCGGACCCGATATCGGTGTCGTTTATCTCCGGCTATGGTTGGACCATGTGCTGCATCGATCATAGTTTTATCTTCTCCATTGATAAACGAACAAGTTTTTACAGATAACTATTGTCAACGAATGAAGTGAAAATCACTACATTGTCTTTAACATGAATCTATGTCCGATCAGAATTAATAATTATATCCTTCATGGGCTTTTATAAGACTTACTTACGTACACTGTTAACGGTTCAGACAACCTGTCACATAAAAAGTATGCAAATGTGTAAGCTAAGGTCGATTTTGAAAAAGATAAAAATCAGTAGTTGATTTTAATCACCGACCTCACTTTCGCCAGCAAACCCGAAAGCTCCTACAAACGTGGGAGCAAAACAGGCCTAATAGTTTGTCTTGTTAAATTGGGCAAGCTTGTCACTAAAAACTACACGTGCATAAGGCGATAATCAATTAAACGATAGAGAAACTTGGACAGATTGGAAAGATAACCGCTACTGCAACGTGTTAAATAAAAATGCTTTGACAAGTGTCCAGCAAAGCGGGCCTAAAGTATTACCACATAAGAATTAAAAACGGTGTAGAGGCATTCGCATAATCGTTTATAACGCGTATGTAAAGCGCCAAAAAATGTTATTAAGCCGTTCGTGTCATCGTCAAATCATCGATTAACCAGCGGATAACAATATTTCCATAAACCGTTGATGAACGAATAAACAAATCGCAATAATTAACGCAAGAGCAACAAACGGGCATCTGGTGCGCACACATTCGTCACACATCGGCGGGGGTTTGGCAGAAGGTAAACAGAAAATATAATTTACAAGCAATTTGCCGTGTATATGTCCGCAATCAAATTGTCTCGTTAATACCGCGCTATCAAAACATTTGATTTGTGGCAGCGTAGGGTTGAGCGGTTATTTAGCCATCCGATGGCTGACTTCGTTTGATGACCCTTGCTTGTATTCAATTACGTATTATTTATCATAGACGTATCAATCTATTGATGAAGCTTTTGCGATAGCGTCTTGCGCTGGGTTTTGTGGAAAATATTTGACGTAAAGGTATGCTACATACAGGAATTTCATAAATTGGGTTCCTAATCAACACAACTTTAAATAACGACTATTTAATATCAACTTGTACATACGATGTAATACTGGATCTGTGAGTTTATTTCTGTGTGCGACTCAAACACCCTTGTCACTCGTGGAAACAAACGAGTAGCCTGGACAGTTTAGATCAGAGAAAATTAAAGTGAAAAACGCACATTTGAAAAATTTATCTGCCGACAAATGTTTGCATGGAGTACCGCTTTTTCCGTCGATTTATGCACACTCACACTCGACGCGAAGTCAGCAAGTAAACAGTAGAATACTTTTTATTCGCGTTGTGTAATTCCCCTGGGAGCTGGGATTTGCATAACAAAACGGGAAAAGGTCAGAAAGCGAACGGAATGGCAAGTGTCCGGTTTGATGCCCAGTCAGCATTGCTTCATGAAGGAGAGTGCGTTTGCACAGGACAGTTCACTTGCATCAAGTGATTCCATAGCACTGAGGAACTAATCGAAATACTGGCAGAAGAAAATTCTAATTCTTTGTCTAAGGCACCCTTTATTAACGTACAAAATTATACATTTGATAATACTAAAAAAAGTTTTCACTGTTACACAATATATGGATGAAACTTTATTCAGCTGTTTCTAAACCAAACATCTACATACGTTATATTTTAACTAAAATAGATAACTTTATCTATGAGAACAAGTAAATAAGGATTTACTAGGATTCTATAAAGTTTCATTTAAGTGTACATATATTTTATTTAAGTATCAACGTTTATTGTTTGATGCAGATACAGGAAAAAAGTGGAAAATTCAAGGTAGAGGTGTTGATTTGGCGGTGTCTGAACGCAGCACAGAATGTTCAAACTCAGGCGTTCGGGATGCATATTCATGCGGCACATGCAAATCCTCATTTACACATTGTAATGAATTCTTTTGATCTGTGGATTCACATATTTGATTTACCCCATCGATGTCGGAATTAACATGACACGTTTATTTCGTATTCATAGTTTCTGCGCCGACTGTCATTAGTTAAATATGGATGCGAAATAAAAGGCGATCAACATGGCTTTATCGACTCATTCAGACACCCCATTACAATAAATTATTCCAGAAAAAACAACCGTAGCAAATTATTTCGTAAGATGGCTCAACTTAACGCTAAAAACGGAAATGAGGATTCAGAATGAAACCGATTACATTGTTAATGACTAAGCAAAGGAACAAAAACCTTGTCATCATTACACATTACAGACACCTTTATTAATAGCTCGATCAATAATAAATTGAGAATCAGTAGATCAATAATAAAAGATGTGCGAGAGAGTGCCAAATGGAAAAAAAACGACTAAAAACTTACATAATTACTTTAGCAATTCAACTGTTCGAAAGAAACGCAGAAATGACAAGACGATGACAAATGAGCATCGCTCGCATCCAACACAGTCGGGTGGCGGACCTCATCAAATTATTCCCCACTTAAAAAATCTCCGTAAACAAAAACGGAGCAAGGGAAAAAATACTCGAGTCGCGGGGTAAAAAATAGGTATTGGCAACATTGATTGATGCGTACTAATAGGGCGCGAAGAAATGAGGCTGCCGCATAATTAACGCAAAAGTGACATCTTCTGTCAGTGACAGTGTTGCCTACGAATAGAACGGTCACGCCTTTCGGAGAGGAAGTGATTAGTGTTACAAACTTATTAAAAATTATTGAGTGAAGGCACATAATTAATTGATCAGTGTGAGTGGCGAGTAGTCGCGCCACACCTCCGTAGGTGCCAGTGTTAGTTCTCGTTTTAAGTCTATTTTCGCAGTTCATTAGGGTTGTATAAGAAATTTTTAATTAATTCTTATAATGACTCCTCAGACCGATCCAATAACGAGTTTTGACGGAAAAGTTATATTTTTTCATGTCAACACAATGACTGTTAAAAGTGTCCCTTGCATCATTCCGGAAAGACAGATAATGAATGTATTCCACCGCGCGGGCACGCGCCGCCGCATAAAACAACATTGCAATTAGCATAACCAGCTGTTCTAATGTCAGACCACAACTTGTAGATCTGTTCTAGACAGCCCTTATTTCTGTCTGCCAACAGTATTTATTATGACAAAACAAAGTCCCGTAAATTATAAACCTATATTTTTTCATTGCAATGACATGTTTTAAATAACATGCTAATCCGCTTGCGGGCAAATTGTGATCAATGATATTATTACAAAGTTAGTAATATCCCCTTGAAGAAAATATGGCATCGTTTCATTAGTAAGAACATCTTTCTACCTTCCGTTTTTCAGTCACACGTAAACCTTTTCCCCAATCGAGGGCGGTGACTTTATAAATTCGCGTCTAAACATCCCTTATCGGCGTGTACATATCATTAGTAATGCAAAATAATGGGATACAGACACCGTGCCGTTTGGGGCCGATGATTAATGCTGTTCCCCATTAATTCTTATTTTTGATGAGAAATTTGACTTGTGCTGTCAGGCGCCAGATCTAGATTAATACGGGCTGACTGTGCAACTTGCTTTGACGGCACGCGACCCACACGGTTTAAATTTACACTTTGCCGTCTTTCCGTTTTCAAGAAGGCTTTAAGTAAAGCACGCGGGGATATAAGGATGAAAATGCAGCAGCAATATCTTCTCATAACATATTTGTAACTTTTATACATGTAGTACGACATCAAAGCAATGAATTGCATAATTCGGTTTTCCAACAGAACTAACCGAATAGTTATCCCTATAAAAGAGCTGGCACAAATAGCTCAGCAAAATTCCTGAAACACCGCATCGGCGACAAACTCGAGAGGCATCCAAAGGGACTCGCCCTCCACATGCCGCCCTATGCATATTAACCGACTGAAAATCAAAACTCGTTATTATTAATGATTCCGCGCCATGACAATCTAAATATCTCCGAAAGTTGCGCACTAATCACGAAATTTGATACTCCCAGTTAATTTTCAGAACAAATGTACAGTCACCAGATGCGATCGTCGCCGCCATCTTTCATAATAGGAAAGAAAAATCACTTAAGATTCAAAGCATTCAGCATCTTTATCTTTCGGATACAACAGTTCATTTTATGACCATTAATTTTGCCTTTTCCTCGGGTGTTTTATCGCAACGGCTGCCGGCTCTGTCGCGCGTCTCATTAATCAAAAGCATTTGTTTACAACGAAGGGAATTTGATTTGATTAAAATAATTCGCAATATCCTTGATAAATATCACCCTCGGTCTCCGTTTGATCTTCGCTGAAATTAATGGTGGAGGATTCAATCACGCAAATGTTCCGTCGCGGTTCTTGGCTGTCGTCGAGTCGCCGATGGAATGTATTGTGCCTTTTAATAATTACGAACTGTTTCAATTTGTCGTAAGTTTCTCTTCAGAATACATCAGTAGGCTTACCATACCATGCACGCCGTGATAAAAAAAAAAAAACGGCATTCTTTCGTGTCGACATAGCCATCATTGCTAACATGGCTGCCATGAGAGACATGTCGTACTGTAAAATTTCGAAATACGTCAAATTTATGATAGAACCCTAATGTGCAACACATACCTATTTTTATCCATTTTTTACAATTTGCCGTGAAACATTATCGTCCACCGTCAGATAAATGTAAAATAACATATTTAGAGCAAAAATATATGACTGTGTCATGCTATGTTTAATCCGAGGCTCTTAAAACAATACACGGTAAGAATATCGAAAAGAAAGTCCCAGTGAAACATTTTGTATCCCTAAAATATTTATTAATTTAAATACATTCTCAGTATCGTGTTATACTCTGTGGTATAGTGTCAAGTTTATCATTAGTTTTGTTTTTAAATCAAAATCGCATTTGGAATGATTTAGCCAAATCCGACATAAAATTGAGTGAATGGTTAGGAATTACCATACCTCGTTATCGTTTGGGATAATTTTGTCCAATGTGGTTTGCATGTTAGGAAATATGATAATACATAGATCGACTATTTTTGTCATATGGATCGAAATAGATATTGTGCTATGCACGTTAGGCCTATTGAGCGAAGCTTCATTTCGATACTCTATCGCGTCGATGTTTTAGAGCTGGGCATGTCGCGATCCGTAGGATTTTAAAACCAAAGGGTGGGTTGGGCAAACAGGGCTATCTTTCCGGGTCTGGATGACTAACGACGCCGTCACAGCGATGTGTGCCGAGCCGCGTATGCCGGCTTAGCCGCCGTGCCGATTAATTGCGCTAATTCGAACCGAAACGGAATTAAACCGGACGAATACATTGATCTCGACGATTTATCTGCTGGTAAATTACTATTCGGGGTGCAGCGGGGGCATTCAAACCTGATGTTTTGCGACTTGACAGTCAGTGATTGAAATAGACAGTTTTAGAGCTGATATTTGTCGATTTAGCATTTATATAAGGTTTCGAGTAAGAAATATGTCTATAAAGTCTGGATTTATAGCATTAAATAGGTTTCCATTAGTATTTTTTTATTGTTACCACTAAATCCACAGCTCTTACAAATGCAGTTTTACATGGTGCCTTAATACTCATCATACAGCTAATATTGGATTTTCATTTTATAAAACGAAAACAGAAAGTGTTAGTGTGGCTGATGACTTCGATCTTTTTATGCAATGAACTTTAATTTCAATTATTATGTGTTTGTATGTAAGGTGTGCAATCTAGGAGTTAGTAATAAGGAGGTAGGAGTAAGTAATATTCTAATAAGATTAACCAACGCAACGAGAACTCTCTGAAATATTCCTCCTAAATATAAGCATTCTATTACAGTCTGTTTTAATAAGTTTATCTTTGTCACAGAATATTAATCACGAAACCATTTACAGAATCAACCAATACCATTAAGTTCAACATTCATCCCTTTAAAGTACATTAAGTGAAACGGCGAGGAGTACGGGAGAAAACAAACAAACAGTACAAATTATATTAAATCAGCGATAATCCTGTCAATTAATTGGACTTAGCATTGAGAACCGGTCGGCGCATGCGTGAGTCAAACGAGCCAAGATAATGCAGAGCAAGGAAGCCACTCAGACGAGAACAATTAATATGATTTAACTCGGTTACCTGCCGCCATTAATCGCGAGATCACGACCATTGTCAAACAAAATAATGCATATAAACAGATTTTGATCTAGAGTCCAAATTAAATCTTAGATTTCATGAGGATTTACCACTCACTCAGAATTTTATTTTCTTTTTACTGATTAAAAATATTGAACTATAATAAATGATACACACTTGGATAGTTTAGAAAAATCGAACAATCATTCGATTTACTGATCTAGATACACGTTTCTTCATTTGCGTGATCCGATATCATTTGTCTTTCGATATTTGCGCGATTTCGCATTTGGCAATCCGTTAATACATATGCAACAATGCTGCTCGGAATTACGTTAATTTGATAATTAGTTCCGTCAGAATTCTCTTCCTATCCGTTTTTTGCAGGATTCGGGTATTACAGGGTAATTTCTTTAAAGCGAGTGTAATCCCGCGGCGAGCGATCGCGCCTGACAGTGACACATCGGTACACGCTCGCCGTCCAACTGTAATTCTACCCTACGCGCCCCGGACCTTTATTCTACGAGTATTTTATTTTCCGATGTCCGACTTAATAGGGTTTAGGGTATTTCTGTATCTGTAAATCCATGACGCAATAGGATTAGGGTTTTGCGACCTTCGCTTTAGAACTTTAGGGCTTAACCTTGGTGATCATTCATATGTTTAAAGAAAAGATTTTTTAAAATCTAACTAATGCATAAAATAAACACATTTCGAAATACGAGTAAATAAATGTTGCCAACCGCTGTGAAACTCAAAGCAGTATCCGTTACTAATGAGCCAATACAGCCCGATACATTAAATGTACACTTCAAAACGAAATCAAAACCGCGTACCGTTCAAACCGTACCGCCGATCAATCACCATCCATTAAACAAGGAAAGAAAAGCGCTTTCCCCCAACGATTGGCCCTTGAATCGGCCCAATTTACATGAGAGCCACTTTTTCCTCGCGTCCAGATTAGCCCCCGAATGAGTTTGATGAATCGTTCACACCCCGCAAGCCGGGCGCGCGGTCATTTGTTAAAAATACACCCGATCCAAGGATCTAATTGTCTCCTCTAATTTCACTCCCTCCTGTGCCGAGCCCGTGATATCTGGCCTGGCCCCCAAATTACGCTGGTTTTTAATTTCCATGATGAACTTTGAGATCTAAACTATTACTTCGTATGAGAATAAAGATTTTTAAACCTAACCTTATATCAGTATATTTATCTAACATCGTCTACAAATACATAATAGAATATATTAACAATGAGTCATGAAGTGATGTAAAAGTAAATATACTAGGACACAGAAAAATAAACAAAAAATTGAAAGAGATAAAAATACAAATGACAAAACTGTTTGATGAAATCCTCCAGCTTTAACTTGTTAATTGAAATGCAGATGACCAGACAGGTCTTGGATCTATGCTATGCTATGTATACTTTTGCTAGGTAAGTCACTCTCTTACCTTTCGAGATGTTTAACGATGTCCTCGTATGCTGCTCTACAATTCTCCCAAATACCAGATCTGCAGACAAAGAAAGTAAAATGAATGAAATAAAGAAAGGGTACAGAAAATGGATGTGTGAAACTAAATAAAGAATAATCAAGACAAGAAAGCAAAGTGGACCTATGCGTGACACTTAATACACTTTTCAATAAGTCTCCATTCACTTTGAACATCGATCTCAAAGACAAAGAACTGCAACAAACAATCATTATTGTGAAGTATTTGAACAGAAAGTTCTCAAATTAAAAAGGGTTTAAATGGTAAAGGAATAATTATGAGCACTCGATATTAAATGTTCCGTTAGGCTGAACGAGGGGTCGAAGAAATTAATTATGTTTTAAAAACAATCACTTATATTTGTGCCGTAACAACTCATGCGTGATCGTTGAAATTGTTTCTCGATTACTTTAGCTCTTTGTTTTTCATTAAACTTTCCTTCGAGATCTGTGGATGGATATTAGTTTATGTTTTCAGTGATCCTCCTAGGGCTTTGCTTTAGATTAAGATTTTTTATTGATATCCTTTTTTTGTAACATTTACCCATTTTCAGTGTTGATAGTTTTAACTCGAACGAAGTAAACATCAAAATATGGGGCAAAAAATAGGGTATTGCATGATATTTAATCCTGCAATACCCTGCTGCACAAAGAAGCTGGCTGCCTTTCTTTCTACGTCAAGGATCGATATAGCATATCATGTAGCAAAATCTATATGTACGGTATTAGTAAAGTGACAGTAAGACAGTAGGGTAAGTGAAGTGAGCATTGTGGGTCTTCAGTCGGAAGTGGGGGCACTCGGTGTTTGTACTTATCTAACTGGATTAAGTCGCAGACATTTAACCTGTTCAACCTGTGACCTGCTTAAGGGTTTCTTTTGGTGAACTTGTGTGACGTCACCCACCAGCATAAATTAAACTAGTGTTGTGTAACCGTTAATTTGTAAATGCTGGCCGTTTGAGTAGGAAAGGTTTCCTTGTCATTTTCTGATAAGGAATATTCGGTTAACTTGATCAATTTGTTTCCTGTAAGAATTTGGGTTCAATTAGCTAGCTATCCTTACAAAAGATAATCTGTTTTATAATTGTGGTAATTTGACCAAACATGAATGTGCGATTGGTTTAAAAATAGAACGGAGATGAAAAAATAACCATCTACTCGTGTGATGAATAAGAATGAGATCATTGTTTTGATAAGATTATTACATTAGTTACTTATAAGCAATTTCCTTTCCATGGTCACTGATCACGGGTAAAATTATGTACTCACACGCGGGGTTAACTAACTGGAAAACTATAGACAAATTAGAGTCTTTCAGCGCTAGATTTCCGTAATTTTCAATATTAGTTCATTGATTACTCATTCGATAAAGACTACTTACGTAACAAAACGTTCTCATAAGTATTCGGATGTTTTCGGTTAATACATGCAACTTTGGATAATGAGATCAACGTATTCAGGGCATTTTTAACATAAGACTGACGTTAAGTAGTCTTATTAGAACATTTTAAAAGAATGTCATGGTAAGATGGATTACGTTGAGCACCTACCTACTGCACAGTACATTTATATGTCGAAGTTACAAAATGTTTCCAAAAATTCCTCACGGATGTATTTATCAAGTCTTTTATTTATGCGACCGCCGGCGGCCTTTTGATCCGTGAGCGTCTACGACATCTTTAACAATGAGCATGTAGCTAGTAGAAAAATGTAAATAGCTTACAGTCATTCAAACTTAATTTAGTTTGGCCCGAATGGACATGGACGTATGGATGACGAAGGTAGTAAGTGTTTAAATCGAATAAATAAGCCTTAATCTTCAAATATCACCCTCCTCTATCAAAAAGAAGTAGTCACTCCCTTTTGTGATACCTTCCACATACCGTTTCCTTTACATTCATCTGCATAAGTACTTTCTCTTGCACTCATCGCAATCTTTTTACATGATCTGAAGGTATGACTGGTAAAGCTTTAAACATTACCTTTCGTATAATTTTTATTTGGGCAATAAGGACAAAAAAACCTATATTTTTTTTAACTTAATATTAAATAATTAAACTACATCTTACCTCGCCAGCGCTTCCATGTTGTGCATGGGCTGCCCCTTGATGATGGAGCCGTCGGGCCGGGGCACCCCCGGGTGGGGCATTCCGGGGGACATCAGCGCATGCTGGTGCATGAAGCCCATGGGCCCCAGGTGAGTGGGGGGCGCATTGTACCCGTTAGCCAGGAGCGGTGACTTCTCCATGCGAGCCATTTCTGTAATAAAGATGATTGAGTTTATGGATCTGCAGTAACGAGCGGTCATGAGTCCGATCAACAAAAATATGAATATAAGAGGTCATCATCATCATCATTAGCCAAAAAACGTCCACTGCTGAACAGCAGTGGAAACATAGGCATTTTTTTGGAACATAGGCCTCCCCCACGGCTTTCCACAGCGACCGATCACTAGCGGTCTGCATTCAGTTTAATCTTACGATATTTACAAGGTCGTCTGTCCATCTTGTTTGTGGACGTACTACGCTGCGTCTTTAGTCGAAGGGTCTAAAATCTAAAACTTTCCTGCCCCAACGGCCATCAGTTCTTCGCGCTATATGCCCTGCCCATTGCCACTTAAGCTTAAGTACTGATTCTCAAGACAGTAACAGATTCGAATATGAAACAAAATTAAACCTTTAATTTTATCGGAAACAAATCATTTGAGGAGTTTCAGGAAGGGATTTTTCATTTCTAATTTGAATTTCCACAATCCTCGATAAATATCGAGCACTCAGGTAAAATCCAATTAATGCCCAGTATTATCATTTAATTACACGTTCCAATAATCGAATCGCCCGTAAAACGGTGTACAAACAATAATAAAATGAGCAATGAATTTCGAGACTATTGTTTTCTGGGTACCACAAACAACCCAAGTAAACATGGAGGGGTGTTGGGCAAATATTCTTAAAATGGCCCCCGCGGGGGGGGCGAGGCGCCGGGGGGCGGCAGGCGGCCGTGAGGTCACCAAACGGACCGGCGAAACAATTAACAAGGTGTCGAATTAAACACGAATTAACGTTTGGACCGTTAAAGGAGTACACCCTTTTCCATTGTGGCAGCGTTTTACAGAGGATTTCGGGATTGCTGAATATTAAATATTATGTGTTGCTTTGTTCCGCGATTAGGGACAGGTATGGGCGGTGTTTGATGGGAAATTTTAATTATCGCCGAGAATGCTCGTCGCGTGTCGCCGAATGAGCTCGGCTTGTTTGATCTCATGTACCTATTTACACACAAAAATCCTTTTATTAAATACAACGAATTCAACGAAAGAAAATTATGCACAAACGAAACAATTTCTATCTTGGAAAACGGCGAATAAAGTCTCGAAAGCACTTGGATTAAAATCATAAAAAATCATTTCAGGTGCGGTTGTAAAAACACTGGAACTTAATTTTGTATCCTGAGCAAAAAACAACAGACGAATTAAGTGAATATTATTAAACTAAGTTAACTTTGTTGTTTCTAAATGTAACGTTATGATACGCCTACAGTTTCGGTTGTAAAAACTGTTCGCCCGCCATTCGGTTGGTGGCGCGAACTGAGCAAACAAACATTATGACCAATGGACCCTGAATTAATTGCTAGGGTTTATTTACACTGCTAACCGCCCCGTTATCTTTTGAGCCATACACATTTCAAACTCGGTATTTATTATAATTAATTATTCAAAATATTTGCGTTGCCCAACTATTTCGTTCTGGCCACGTAAATTATCCTTAATCCGAATGTAGTCCGCATAAACCGAGGATTGGTGTTGCCGGTAAGTCATAATAACGCTGAGAGTAAAATTATTGTCTGATACCCCTTTGCACGCTATTTTGTTACATATTGCAGCGTCATACCTTCGTTAGAGTATTTATAGCTCGGTTCAATGTTGGCAAATCACGCGAAATATAGACACCAGTATTCACAAAATTCAGTATCATTTTTTTTAAAACACTCCCGTTTGTATTTATACACATTTTCATTGGATAATCAGAAATTAATCAATTAATATTACACGCTATCTTGACGCGAGTGATTCAAAAGTAGGGGCCCAAAAGTAGGTAACCATAAAGTCTTAAGTCGCTCAAAATATGTGCCACCTTTGTGACAAATAAAAGCCAACATTAACATTGTTTTTTCTTAGTCTCTTAAAATATTGCTAATACCTTACAAAAGGGTAACATCCAAAAACCACAATTAGGTCACTAAGCCAGAAAGCATATTTACAAATCCCTGCACGTAAAGCGGACCCCTTCGACCACACCGGCCAACCGCACTTACTAATTAACTAAATACGTGTTAAATCTCGTAATAACCTGCGGTTAAAACAACCCCTGCCCGTTCTCTCTTTCTTACAAGTACCTCTGCTTATGAGCTATCCCTTTCTTATTGGGACCGCGGTCAGTACATTCGATATTTGATGCTCAAACAGAATGTTAAAGAAAGTGTATTTGTCGTTCCAATTGGTAAAACTATTAATTTGAAATGATGATTATTAAATGCCAAATCATCGTCAATGGCTTTGGGTTTCCAAAAAAGTTCAGTTTTAGTTAAACTGCATTACAAAAACAAGAAAATTGTGGTGCCAACAAAAAAAACTGAAAACGTTCATACAAATTGTAGGCTCATATCGGCTAAGAATGTTCATCGTTTAACATTATGACTATTATTAGGCGAATCCACTGATCAGGCATTTAAAGAAATGAAACGTCGATTTCGAGGAGCCATTATAACGATTTTCATCGATTTATTGATCGAATATCGACTGTCCTCGGCAAATGATCGTACCAAATTACGGCCATTATTTCGAATTAGAATCGATAGAATCGGGACCCCAATTATATCACTTATGTGTTTAAAGGAGGTTGGGATGAGGGCAATCATAGCGGGCAAAGGACTATCGATGTATTAGGAAAAAAAGTGTTTGAAAATAAACTTGCTATTTGTTTTGATTTTTTATAGAAACGCCGGAAGCATTTGAAATGGTTCGTATATACCGTTAATTGAAACAAAAGACGCTACATTCGCAGGTCCGAGATAATGGTGGACATAATAACCATTGAGTTTTATTACGGGCAGATTACAAAATGACGAAACGAGCAGGGCATAAATGATTGGCTAAAAAAAGGATAAAATCAGCTCCGTGACTGACTTTGTATCTTTCCCAGTCGCGTCATTTTGTAAGTACTGACTTTTTTGTCTATCTACCTTTACACCGACTTTACTCACTCGTATGGTATACAGAGTATAGCCTGTAATAGGAGCTATAAATTAAAATATGGGCCTATTAATTAATCAGTAACCAATTGAAAGTGGTTTCAATTTGTTAGAATAATAAAAACAGACAAAAGAAATCAAACCAGCAATGTATTGCAAACAAATGTGTCCAGTCATAACACTTGACATTGTCGTTTACTACAGCGAACTAGCGATTTTAATATACATTGATTAGGGATTATATATTTACTATATCTCCGAGTTAAAGCAATTTAGAGCACTATATCCAGGTCCATGTAACTAAGTATACTCTGTTGAATCATTGATTAAAATTTTTGCTCCCATACAGGCAACACGCGTAATGGGATTTTGGAGATTCCTGTTATTAAATAAGGTGGGATAATCATATTTCGAGACAATGTTAGTCATACATAAATTGGCTGGAACTATCAATATGACATAGTAATTATTATTAAACAGACTACACAGGTAAACGTGAAGTAGATGGGTAAATGTTTATAAAAAATGCCTTTCGGACATTTGGTTTATGTATCCTTTACTTTAAAACACGCACAATCGTAAATATTACACTGCTGGTAACGACATTTAACCATTAGCTGAGTTGACTACAGATCCCGCAACTGGGCCTTAGAAGCGTTAGTAGTTAGTTACAAAATAAATAAAAGCCAATTGGTTTGCTTTGCAACAATAATGTTACAATAAATTTAACGAAGCATTTTGAACATCTCAAAGTTAGCAAGTCTATAAATGTTGAGAGTGTTCTGTCTGCGAACAAGGCCATGCGTGGAGTAGGCACTTTGTACAAGTTGAAAATAAAATATAAAGTAACTTTTATCAAAGTTTTGTTGCTAGTCGTTAAATAGGAAATACCTATCGTAAATGCAACCTCCTAGGTTTTACAACTTCGTGGTTTTAAAAACAAAAACCTTAACGTGGCCGTAATGGCCTGTAAATCACTTGAAGAAATAAATTGCAGACATATTATAAAGCTCTTAAAAATACGATTTAGTGTAATTAAACAAGATAAACTTTTAACGTGCTAACTGCTTCGAGTAGAATCAACATCAACAATGTTGCCACATAGTTTATTGTTCCATATAGGCGCGAGTAGCGATGGAACTAAATGGGCAGAAAAAGAAGAATCAGTTTCTGAAAAAAAACAGTTTGATGCGTCTCTACATCAGTACAGTGCGAAATCCGACAAATCTCCAAGGGCCGGCAAAACGACGAAATTCGAAAATGATACGAAAGAGGGCGAATTAAAAGCAAATTACAGCCGGCCGGCAATCGTAGCGTTTACAATAAATACATAATTGTACGGTCAGTATACCAATGGCATATACGATTGGCTAAAATAACGGCCCGCAGTTTTGAGCATAAATCGCTTTTAAAGTTGTCGCTTTTGAACATGTTAAATGTGGCAGTTGGCGCTGCTCCGCTGATAATTATATTTTGACAGTTAATTTATTACCTTTATTTTTCTACATTGTAACAACTCGGAGTCACCGCTGCCTTCACAAACAAATGTAATGAATATTGGTTGTCGTAAGTGACATGACTGGCGCCTGGTTCGTTTGAGTTAACAAAGTGCTAGGTGTTTTTTCGTTTAATAAAGGACAAAGTTTGCATTTAAGTTTATTGTGAATGTATGCAAAGGCTTAAGTGTCGTTTTGCTAACAAACTTAATAAAATTAACATTGATTTATCGATATAAATAAGTTTTGTTCGGCCTCACCATTAATAACCAAGACATACAGACGTGGCCTAAAAACACTCCCTTGTGCGACGCCAGTTACTCTGATTGCCTACTGCTCTCCAAACACTAACGAAAAGTGTCTATGGGGTAACGGGTACAATCATCGACACAAGTCACGCGTCCGAGTACAACCAATAACAGTAATACACAATCGCCGGCAAAATGCGGACGGTCAATAACTTGAGTCAACAAGACGGACGGTGATGGATGTTGCCAGCTTTTCTTACGGAAATACTACTCAATGTGTACAAAAATTTCAAATGCCGTAGTAATGTCATAATATGAAATTGCCAAAGTCATAATATTTTAATTTAAAAATTTCATTTTAAGGAATAATAATCAATAAGCTTATTAAAAAAAACTAAGTCAAAAAACACTCAAATAATTGAATTAGATCGATAAAATATGAATTACTTTAGTTAATCTTCAAGTTGAGATGAGATAACCATGCTAAATAAAACTTTATTTCTTAGAAGTCGTATAATTTCAGATTAACCGAATTCTCGCAGTGGCAACACCGGCAGACTTACGTCTTCGCCATAAACTCTTTCATTTGGCTCGGCCAAGCCTTATGAACAATAAAACGTTGAGGGCTGGAGATTTGGACTGTAATAAAATATTTGCCGTGGCGCACGCTAATCCTCCGCCCTCACTTACGGACACAATTTGAGAGTTATAGTCGACGTGGGATCCGACCACCGTAAAATATACGGACGTGTAAAACATTAAATGGTCATTTGGTTTAATGCTATTTGATTTAATAATTGTAAAGTTTCATAAGAATCTTCAACA
This sequence comes from Pyrausta purpuralis, assembly GCA_963924145.1. Lineage (NCBI taxonomy): Eukaryota > Metazoa > Arthropoda > Insecta > Lepidoptera > Crambidae > Pyrausta > Pyrausta purpuralis. Next base: position 10,751,258 of record OZ001656.1, read on the forward strand.
TAAGAAGTTGCGATGACTTGTGTGCGTGACTCAACCATTATGAAGTATTTTTTTTTTATAATAATTTGTTTGAGCTTTTCCGCAACACATAAGAAGAGATTTCTTATCTCCCACGCAGAACACTTAACTTACCAGATTCAATAGCAGACCTATTTCAAGAAAATAAATTAGACGAATCCGATGATTTATTATAATGACCAACAACTGTTATTTAGTCAATTATTTTGTCAATAAAAAGCAAATAATGTTGCCATATTACGAGTACATTAATCAAGGGTGAAGTAATCGTCACATCTTTACGCGATAGACGCCAATAGAACGCGAGTTAGCTGATCCCGGTATACCGACCGAATAAAAGTTCTCCCCTAAAGAGGGTCAGGCTTAATTACTCGTAAATTGACCGTACGGTTTACGGAATAAATATACGGGACAGCGTGTCGTATGGACTATTATGACGTTTATTATTGCAACACCAATTTCATAGTACTTGTTAATATTATACCCGCTCTATAGTATATCCGCGTAAGTTCTTTCCCGCATGAGAGTGAATTGTAGATATGTAACATATAAAATATCATTTGACTGAACGATAAATCTACAAGTTTAGATAGCATCAAAATTTATAGACTATGACCCTTACTCTTGTAAAAATAAGGAAACCGCTAGTGAAATGCTACGTTGCTAAAGCTTGGTTTATATTCACAGATACATTTTTGCCGATAGAAGCGCGTTTCAATAAAAATTAAGTCATCTGTAAAAATATACAAAAGAATCGTTGCCATTGTTGAGTTAACTACCCAAGTTACTATATTACAGCATATTTTTATTAATAACATCGCACAAAAGAGAGATTATCTGTCGGTGGTTTTGGAGCAGCTGCTACCTTTGAAGCTCATGTACACTTACACTTAACAATATCAAAGATATTTAACTCTACAAAAAATGTATCATTTTTAAGCAGATAGAGAAATTATTGATAATAATGTACTCCTTTTATGGAGACAACAGTTCATTTCTAGGCAGATGCACCGCGCACTCGAGTTGTTCAGATAAGAGCTTGTTTACGTTTTTTATGTCGGCACATTTGTTTTTATCATTTCAAATTACGTTCGAAGGGATAAAAAATAAAAGTCAATCATAATTATAATTTAGCTAATAAGTTCCATGACAGTATAAGGCTATTATGTTGGGGTCCGAGATAAAATAAAAACGGTAAAACATAAATTGCCGTGTGTCAACGTTTGAAAACTATTACCAGTAGCATATTAATAAGGTGCCTCGCAATTTGGATGTTGAAATAAATTGTCATTTTTAATAATTGTCAAATTAATCATCGCAGTCGAGACATGTTGTTCCTTCGATGGGTTAATAGGGGTTATTATTTGTCGTCAGTTTGATAACTAACGAACGGAGTTACGGAAAAAAGCAACCTGTAATTTCGCTTTAAGTCGAGTCGAACGAAAATTCGATTCAGTGTGGAGGATGCCGCCAGCGATTTCGAATCAACTTGTCGATAAATGGCTGATAAATCAAAAGCGTACGCGCAGTCCGAGTCGGACATGCTGACATCTTGAATAGTTATGCCACAGTGACGACCAACGAACAGGCAAGATAACCTTTGTTTACACTAGACAAATCAAATTAAAGCAATTTGTTTAACTGTCAAATATTAAAACACAAATGTGCATGTTGAAAACAGCAAACATATCTTAAATAAAACTATCCAATTTATTAACACGTTACGTTTTGAGATACTCATTAAATAAATACTCATAATTAACCAATTAAGAATGCAACACCATTCGCACCCTTTAATTAAATTACATTGTAAAGATAAAGTCAACCATTTAACTGCATACCAATTTTAAAACTAAAGAATGCAACAAACAGAGACACAGCACTTATACTAGTTAAAGAAATTCCTGCATTTCTCGAAGTAAAAAGCAAATGAATGGATCTTGATGCGTTAAAGGTGTGAGTTCTGTTATAAATGGATAACAAAACACTAATTTAAAATTGAATGTCGCTGAGCACGCCATGCAAAACGATGGGAATTAGATACTTGGTGGCTAATGCTGCTGGATGATTATGTATCTTGCTGTAGCGAAAATTGTACAATTATAGCGAAACCACCGATTCATGTTTGTATGTGTCGTCTGAAAATAAAACCAATGGTCGCGTTTCCTTTATGAAGATGCAAGGAAAACGAATCTATCGAGTGTGCACTAGACATTACTTCATCTTCATTGACGACCTCCGTGGTCGAGTGGCTAGCACGCTGGTTTCAAGTGTCACCATCTCGTGCGGTTCCGGATTCGATTCCCGGTCGGGTCAATGTAGAAAACGATCTTTTCTATATTGTCTCGGGTCTGGGTGTTGTGGTACCACTGCTGTTTCCGATTTCCATAACACAAGTGTTTTAGCTACTAGCTTGGGATTGGAACAATGTATGTGATGTTGTGTTTTTTTTTATCTATGATACATGGTAGTTACAAGCATTGTCATATTTTGTGATTGGCTGATCAATATCACGAGTTAGCGACAATTTTGCGATAGTCGTTTGTCGACCTCCGTGGTGTAGTGGCTAAGCACGCCTGGATTGCAAGACATCGCCGTGCCGAGGTCCGTTTGATTCCCGGTCGGGTCAATATAGAAATAAAAAAAATCTACATTGTTCCGGGTCTGAGTGTTGTGGTACCACCGTTGTGTCTGATTTCCATTACACAAGTGCATTGGCTACTTACTTTGGAATCAGAGCAATGTATGTGATTGGTGTCCAATATTTTTATATAGTTGTACAATTATTGCTATCGCAAGATACGTAATCGGGTATGGAAACAGTCCACTGATGCTAATGCCAGCATTAGTAAGGTAAGACTGACAAGAAAGTTTATTACCCAGGGAAGGCTCGATAAAAAGTCAATCATGTTTATTGCTAATATTATTATTGTGGACAGTCCGCATGCGCCAAGCCATATACGAGGAGGCTTTGTAAAACAATTTGTTACAAATTTTAACTGTAATGCAATGTAAGTAACTAGTAACTGTTGTAAAAGTACTTTATGATATTATTGTCTTAACAGCTTTTCTCTCTTGTACACCATTTCTAATTAAGACTTGTTGTCTTTATATTTTATACTTTCGTGTGTATTTATGAATAAAAACTCATATTTTTTCCTTTAAAATTAACCAAGTTACATTTTAACTCAAAAAGCTATAATTTTACTACGTCCACGCGTTTTGAATTTGCTACCTCCCATACCCCTTCCTACTTATCCCTTCCTCGCTATAAAAGCTATCCAACAGAAAAATGTTTTTTTTTAAATCGGTCCAGTAGTTCCTGTGATTAGCGCATCAAACAAACAAACTCTTCAGTTTTTTAACATCAGTTTAGATTTGTTTAAATCAATTAAAGTTAAATTGAACATAAAATTGGATTTTAAATGTAAATGGTTTTTATACTATGTACATAGTATAAAAATCATTTACATTTAAAATCCAATTTTATGTTTGTTTTGTTAGTACTTCGTTTTCGTTTAAGGGACTCTACATAAATACACAAAACATCACATGATCTTGATTAATTTACATCGATACTTTTGACATGCGATGCAAACGAGCATTTATACCAATTAGCCGATGAAACAAAACAATATCCAGGCAATTGATAATCGATATCCATTCTTTTATCGATGATAATAAGCGATTGTCATTCGACGCTTGCGCAGCTGACTTTGTTCCATTTACTTAATTACACTGAACTCCTTAAACCCTTAGTTAATTTACACTGTCGGTAATAGGGTATACTTTATTTATATGTCTAGATGGAAACGATAGCGCTTCTAAAGTATAAAAGTTATGGTGAAGATAGATTCCGTTCAGCACTTACTGTGGCATTAACTGACGTTAGGGAAGGGCTCCAGGGTTTCTAACAGGTTATGTAGTGTAATAACATTTTTGTTTTTATAGTATGTTGTCACTATCCTAACTTGATAATATAAATGAGTTATGTATGAGAGCAATCTCGCAACATTGATGAGGTCACGCAGCCCACACGTTAAAGGAAGCACTTGTAAAATTCAACAGGCATTCCAAGGTGTCGGTGGCCGAGTGGTGTAGGCATGCGCCCGGATAGCTGACACTTTTTACAATTGCAATTTATATTATTAGGTTATGTAGTAGTTGTAGTTAATATTTGTTTTATAAAGGTACGCGCTAAACCTCTATATTTTTCTCGTTCGACTCTTCGGAATTTAAACACAAAAAAAAAACAACTTTACATCGTCATAGATATACAGTCTGTGGCCTGTAATAGGAGCAAAATTTTTAAATATAAGCCCTTTAAGTATTCAGTAATCACTTCAAAATAGTTTTAATTCATAATATGTAATTAAAACTAAATTTATCATTATTTTCTAACAAAATAAATCGAACCAGCAATGTATTGCAAACAAATGAGTTCAGTCATAGAACATTATCATTTACTACGAGTTAGTGATTTTGATGTACGGACAATACCACGTCAAGGTAAAAACTGTGGTGTCTTATGCCGTTGTAATAAGGGCTAGCTTACAACAAAAGTGAGTTACATGATGTGCTGGCGACTGTACATTGATTAGGGATTATAACGATGGATTACTATAACTTTGAGTTTAAGCATTTAAGAGCATTATGACCGGGTCAAGGTATCTACGTACACTCTGTAAAATCATTGTTTAAAATGTTTTGCTATTACCTACAAGCCACACGTTGTATATCGGTAACATACCCGTAATATCTTGTGCTGCGATATCATTGTGAAAACGACTGTGTTACGATAAGTGTTTTTCTGAATTACTTCTAGATAGAATACTAATCATTTATAGGACATCCTTGGAAATCAGAGACTCTAAGTGATTTTGCGAGGTGGTACCTAAGTGATATTGCATCAAATTTTTGGAGGATAATGAGACCATCAATATGAACAACATATACAATGGTACCATGGTCGAAATCCAAATTCAATTTCAGGTGCCCTACACAAAATCAGTCACCTACATTGACCATAATGTATAATGTATGGAGAGACAGAAAAAATGGTTTGAACTATGATAGTAAAAGTTTGAGGTATTGATGTTTTCATTTACCTCCTAAAATTTGGCACCACATTTCATAGTCGTATTTCAAGCAATAAAAGTTAGAAAAAAGGGAGATTCAAGGAACACATAAACACCTTTGTAACTTTGTTCGGACTAGTTAGGAGGTGAACGTAAATAAAACATAACATGTCGCCATTCAGCTTATGCAACCCTATTATTTATAGGCAAAAAATACCACTATATGTATAAGTACCAGCGGTAAACTGTATAAAACGCATTGAACTGCAAAAAGCCATAGACAAGTCCATAGACAATTAAAAAACCTATAACGCAGAGTGCAATAATGTAACACGCCTCAATTAAGAGCAGGTGAGTCTAAATTAACAATTGATCATTAATGTTTGTCTAAGAATGTCTGAAGCGTTGTTGTTATTGTAGTTACCGACTGGTATGCATCATTATATTTGTGAACTAGTGGTCCCCCGCGACTTCATCTGCGCGATTTAAGTTTCCCCTCCCGTAGCAGCATGATGTTTTACAGCCCAGCCTTTCTCAATAAATAAGCTATACAACAGATTTTTTAATCTTTCCAGTAGTTCCTGAGATAAGCGTGTTCAAACAAACAAACAAACTTTTCAACTTTATATTATTAGTATAGATTGCTTAAAAACTTGGAACAGAAATAAATAATAACTAGTTTTAATAATAATGCTTGGTTACACGACCCATGACACAGTAGCTTCCTCTTGATCTGCGGTCAGAATGGTCATTTCAGACAAACATCAACAAGTCTCATAAATTACAATTGTAACAAGCAAATGTGTCAGACATGAAATCGAACCCTGTGTCTTACCTACCTACCTGTTGCTGCAGTTGCGTCACAATTGCAATTTATGTTAAAAAGTTTGTACAGTGATAAAACACTATAAAATAAAAATATAACAAGAAGTCAGTCTATTCCCTACAAACTTTTTTTTTTCAATAAATCTACTTCATGGTTTTACAAAATACCAACAACTCCTACAGCTCATACACGACGACTCTATATGACGTTATTTTATCTCATTTTCATAACACTTATAGATAGAACACTTGTTAATCGTGTGGCGTGAAAATTCCGCAAAGACACGGACGCAGGCGCATCTCACGGTAAAAAGCAGATTTTGAGCGTTCCGCACCGCCTCGGCATTTAATTATTGTTGCCACCACGCTTACTATTGCGATTTCCTTATAAGAGCGCCGGGCAATTTGTTTGATTGCCAGCAATTGCCAGTTGATGTTTTAACCATTAAAATTGTAAACGCGGCCGAAGCTAGCAAGAAATTGCTATGATTGCCTACTTGAACGGTGTTTATCGTCCGTTTTTGCGTATGTGCACTGTCTGAAAGAAAAAAACAATTAAACTTTCGATTCAGTGATTGTGCAGCATTCACCCGTTTTTGCGACGCGATAAATGGTTAAAAGCGTTATTCCGTACAAAAAGTGGGCTTAGATAATGGAGCACTGTTAGTATCAAGTATTTAATTGCAAGTGTGTCTGTTGAGGGTTACAGTAATATGCAGAACTCATCGCTTTTGCAAATATATGCAATAGAAACGAGACGTGACTAACTAACTAATGAGTGATATGAATTATCGCTCTGCACTACTTTGATCAATAATCTGTATCTAGTTTCCGGTTGAAGAAATGGAGATACTTGGTGGAAAAATTTCTTTGCTACACTTGAATGGTCTGACTAAGTTATTCCCATTTATTTTGTTCCATGATCGTTTTGTGTTTATCAGATAGTTTCTAATCCCCAAATCCCAAGGCTTAATTACTCATATGAAACATGCCTATGACAAAAAGATTACTTTGTCAATCAAAGCCGTGTAAAACGGAACGGTACACTTACAAACGTGTTAACAATGCGATCAAGCGATACGCAAAGACGTAATGTTCTGATCCCGGATCTCACCCTACACAAACAGGGAAATCCTTACTTAATTTCAGTTGCAGATTCAATCAGAACGTAGAGCTTCATGAGTAACGTTATTCGCGCCCCCTGGCGCGATGGCGGCGCGACACTGCGAGCCTTTAATTATTATCAACACGTCATTTTCATGCCATTCTATAGTTATTAGGGCTGTATAATTGTTACGTCATTTTGAGGTGATTTTGGCAACAATAGGATTAACTGTACGATTAACGATTAGAAACACTTTCCAAAACTTTTGGTTACCCTCCGGTATGCATTTCAGCTTGAAATACTTTTTTTTAAATTGATTATTTTTAATAAAGAGTAGAGTTAAAAAAATAGCCCATTAAGTAGACTGCTATTTACAATTTACATGATTAAAACTGGATTACAAAAAATAATATGCAAATCACTTTAATTTCTTCATAAAATCACATTAGCCGAAACTGTGAGGCGCGACCTGGAATGAGCATCGATTTTGATTTACTGTCTAAAGATAAACATCGGTAACCCTTTCAACGATCACGTGGGCACCCTTTACGCATTTCATATTCCCATTCCATTCCGTTCAACCTTCGTAGGAGATTATATTCTGCCTCCGATGTTTTCGTATCCTATTATTTCACGGGGTGAAAATGGGCCACCCGCCTCCTCACTCACTCACAGACAGTGACGTGTAGATTAGCACTGGCTATGTGTGCTTGCGAGAAACGGCCATTGGAAGGAGATCAGCCAGGACACTCGTATTCGCTACTTATCGCTTGCACGCACGACACTAAAACGTGGTCACTACTAACAAAAGACAACGCCAAGTTCAAGCAATTTTGGCTAAGGTGGTATGGTAAAGTAAAGCGCAAGAGACATCAACCACACATGCTAAAAGTGTTGACGAATGAGCCTCAAACACGATGCTTTGCACTTTTTTTACGCTTTTTGACAACCATCGTTTATTTTTTCAAGAGTGTAGACTTACTTTTTTATTGCTTTGTTTAAAAATTAAAAGGTAGTTAATGAAATGACGCTTGTTTAAAACTTTGCATGTTTGTAACATTATGCTTAAATTTTATTTTATTATTACTTCAATCAATCAATCAATCAATATTTTATTGGTATTAGTTATATGTTATGTTCGACTCCGTCTTAGTCGCACTTGGCTTGGTTTGAAGTCAATAGCAAAACCATACTAAATTTAAAAATAAAAATATGTAGAAGTTGTTCTTATTTTAAAAGAGTGGCTGTGACTGTCCAGACTGCTTAGCCCGGGCTGTGGCAAGGAATTCTATCTGTATGCGTGCGACTGTTTCATCAACTGTAAACCACTGTCAACGACTCGTCAAAATATCATTGGCTTAACTCTGAGCTCGAGCTGGCTGTAAGGATACGGAGCAACTTGATACGTGCACGAATTTAATTAGAATGGCTTTAATGTGAATTTGGACGTACTGATTGTTGTTCTAATCCAAGTACATTAAGCTCGGTTTTGAATATTTTAATTAAGGTGTCGTATGACACAAATATTTGATGAGGACTGATTCCAACCGAAAATAAATGTTAATGGAATTGTGTGTAATTTTATGTTTTTTTTATATGTATGGATGGTCAGTATGCTATCGATGGACTTCCGTAGAATTAAAATTTGTCAGTAAATGGGTAATCATTAGAATCACTGAAAAGGGTCCATAATTCATTTTTTATTAATATCATGTAATTCTTAACCCAGTTATTGCTACTGATCTTTATAAAAATCACCTTAGTTAATAGAAAGGACATGTAGTTTTATCAAGTAGCTTACAAGTTATCACTTTAATATTTTTTTCAAATCCAAATTAGTAAAAACTATAGTTTTCTGAGTACCTGAAACTCATATTAAGATATTTATAATTACTTTTATATTTAAAAAACACATTAAGACAAAGTAATAAATATAATTAACAAACAAATTTTGATCCAATTTTGTACATAGGACCTTATGTTTTTGAGGCATAATATTTCCGTAATAACTTGGTTAAAGTTTGCACGTTTTTTTTTGTATTTTTATGCTCAGATTCTCAATTTTTAATCATATTTCTATACCAACAATAAAGCGACGGAATGATCTCACGAACAGACCGCACCGTATCAAAATTATCTACCCATCTCAAAATCGATCGTACATTTCAAATCACAGAACAATCCGCTTACGAGACCATCCATCTTCCACTAATTGTAAAATAATTAAAACCAACTAAGCAGAGACGTGTGTAACACAATAACGAATGCGCAAGCGCAGACAGCTAATGACAAGACGGTTTAATGAGAAGAATCTATTTGTTATGATTTTGTTTTGTCTGCATGTCGATGTGTTTGTTATCTGGCTAATACAATCTTCGACTGGCTCGAGTGTTTGGTTTGGTGAAGAGCGTATTTGGATTCGGTGTTGAAGCAAACTTATTTTTAATGGACTTTACACGTTAAACAAAATGCTTAGCGACAAAATAATAATAAAACGTTGATATCATCAAATAATTTCAAACTACATAATAATTTTAATGATTGCTCAGATCCTAAAGTAAGTACCTACTTCTTTTGTGATATAAGTTTGTGTTAATAAACATTAGTAGAGTCTTCAGGTAAGCTGGACTTCATTTACCTGAACAGACTTTTTCTGACGCTTTTTTCGTAGTTTTCTAAGCTTACGTTAAACCCCTAAACTTCTACACGGGTCTCTGATATCAGTAAGGGTTTGCCAGTCCTCATTATCGCGCCATCGGTTTCGTGATATACCTTTCGGTCGGAGTCTATCGGTAGCAGCAATGGGTGGCTAAGAATTTCTTAGCCACTTATTCTTAGTAAGAACTAGCCAATTTAATTCAGTTTCAGAAATAATATGCAATCGTGGACACGATTTCCGCCCGATTTCAGCAAAAGCGGAATACAACAACTCAACGGCGAATAAAAAACAATGGCACCAAAACAAACCTGTGCCTTTTTCACTTACGAGAGCGTTTCGAATTGCAAATTTAGGGAAAAAGCAGCAACTACACTCAAGTCCGTCGCGGCGCGCGCGATAACCAAGTGCCGCTTATGCAACATCACGAATGTAATTGCTCCCTTGTCTGCACGACACTTCGAGCCAGACAGAGACACCAACACCACCACCAGGGTGCGAGACAAGGACGCACAACAACAGAATCAACAAAGCCGTAAGCGACAAAAATGATTGATTGCTAGCCGTCTTGCGCTGAGCTCTATTTAATCACTTTATTCCCTTTTCTCCGTTTGTGCCGGGATAATTTTGTATTTGTGTAATTTGTATATGAAATGAGGAGGCATGCCACCCGAGAAGACGGGAATTCATATCCGGCGCTTATCTGGGGCGCTCATAAACCCGATTTTGATGTTATCACGTGTCACGACCTGTTATGTTCATTACAGGACGATTAACATTCGCGCTACAATGCGAGATTAATTTTAACGTGTCGCTTAATCTCATCCTCCGATAATAGTCATCCTGCTAGCTAAGTCTAAGTTTGTTTGTTCACCGTCGATCAATTGTTTACTAGGCCTATAGCATAGTCTTCAAAAAAGTCTGCGGAAGTAGCTGACACACGAGAACAGATATTGTCCTTACAGAAAATCATTTTCAAAATATTCAGTAATTAGCATCTAGACCATAACAAATACGTTCACACATTGTGTAGTCATCATCATCATTATTATTATTATCTTTATAAGTCGAAGGACGCCCACTGCTGAACATAGGCCTCCCCAACAGCTTTCTACAGCGACCGATATCAAGCAGCCTGCATCCAGTTTGATCCCGCGATCCTTACAAGGTCATCGGTCCATTTTGACGATGGACGTCCTACGCCGCGTCTTGGGTCAAAGGGTCTCGAATCTAAAACTTTTCTGCCCCAACAACCAAAAGTTCTTCGCGCTAGTATATCTTTTATAAAAATAAGAAAAATAATAAAATATTTTACTGATAAAAGCTTTAATAGCTATTCTAGGTGCGTTAAGCAGGGTTAGTGCATCCCTCTATCGCTTACTTCACTTTATTACTATCTATCTAGCCACTTAGAGCTCAAAAATAAACACTGAAAAAATCTAAAAGCAATTAGATCCTTATTCGCTAATTAGCACGAACAAAATGCGTGCGTCCGACGAAACAAATCGGTTACACGGGAAATAATTAGCCTAACACTATCGCATACGATTTAATTAATTTCTAACTCATTGAATTGCCGCTACGTAACGTGAAAAAAATATGAAATAATACAAAATTAATCGCTATATCCAAAGTGATGATAAAAAGTTTACAGCACTGCTAGTATTAAATTGGCCGATGATTGGCCAATCGACCGCGTGTATAACACTGGTAAGTAACAATATGCAAATACGGAATTGTTCTATTATTTTATCTAAACACGTATGGTATAATGCATTAAAATTAACATCCGACTGGCCATCGTAAAGTGTGATAATAATTTCTTACTTAAACCATAATGTGGCTTACGAGACTACTCGATATCATTGCTTAACGATAAAGTAATTTTGTCGTCTCTCTTGGAAATGAATTCATTAAGTTTTTTCACACCAACAAAGCCAAATTACTTCATGAAAACGCGAAATTATCAGAGAGATTGCTGTTTTTTAGTATTAATATCATGTCTCAGTAGTGATATGCTAGGTTATAAAGTCATACTAAAATAAACTGATCACCTAAAATCATATTTTTATATGGAATGGGTTAACACGTGACTTTAGAGTACCAAGCGGGATAAACAGTCGACATTAGAAAATTAACAATTTTGTGTAATGTTTTATTAGTATCGAGGAGCGAGGTTTAAGGTTACAGGCAGTAGCAGACATATCGGCTCGGAATGGACCGTATTACCTTCTTTCAGTTGAGTTCGTTTATCAAGGCGAACATGTTATTATTCCGATTAGTGTGCGTTGCAATAATATTCTCATATAAAGTATACTGAACGGCTCAAGTTGATACGTTGATGTTCCATTCCCAATTCGATAAGTCTGCTACGGCGTAAAAACGTTATCAAAAACTCGTACTCACCACTCATATGCCCGTTCTCATACGGCGAGTACTCCCCGTTCTCAAGGCGGTGCTTCTTGAAGGGGTGGCCGGGGAACTGCGTGGCTGCGAGCGAGAGGCCCACGCCCGAGGCCCGCTTCGGAGGTCGGCCGGGTCTGGAGCTGCGGACATAGTAGCACGTTACTGCCGTTTAAGACGATGCACTTAGCCTGCACAGGGGTCAAGGGACTTAAGTTAAAAGTGTATTGGTTTAAAATGATTTTAACACTCAGTGTTATATTTTATAATCTAAATTTCATCTTTAGATGAAATAAGAAACCAGAAATTTGCGCACGGGCGGGACTTGAACCAGCAACTTCTTGGCTAGCCGGGCCTAACGCTCTACCAATTGAGCTACCGTGCTGTCTGTCCGACCTTGCGAAGTTTGAGGTATCTTATGGATACGTCATCTCACGTGACGTCTAGCGCCATCTAAGTAGATATTCTTTACAGAATAAATTTAACTTGAAAATTGATGACGCTTCGCTATCTAATGGTTTGGAATGATTTTAAGACGTCACGCGAAATAACGTATCCATAAGCAATATAAATAAATAAATAAAAATTGCAAGGTCGGACAGACAGCACTAGTAGCTCAATTGGTAGAGCGTTTGGAGCCGAGAAGTTGCTGGTTCAAGCCTCGCCCGTGCGCATATTTTTGTTTCTTATTTCATATTTATGCTTAAAAGTGTATTCCAAATGTTTGGTACCCCTAAATCTCCAAGAATGATACTGTTACTGCCTGCACAGGGGCGATGAAGCTTTTTAATGTTGATTCCTAAATCTAGTCTAGACCATGGATATGCAAAGTTTAAAATGAGTGCTAATTGTTGGGTACTCCTGATATTCTTACTGTTACATTGAGCATGTTACTGCCGCTTAAGAGTATGTCCTTTGCCTGCCTTTAGCCTAGCTAAAATTCGAAATTAATTTCAAATGTTGGGTGCCCCTGATATTCTCTTAAAATTAAACTCTGTTATATAATATGATTAATGTCTGATAGTGAGCCCATTGCTTTTGCATTCAGTTAAGAAATGACAAAAGTTACTACTTAATCACATACTTTAGTAGCCTGAGGATTTACCCAATAAGTTGGAACTATCAAACTTTTACATGCATTAAGTAAAACACTACGTACTTATGTAAAAGGCAAAACCGTTAAAGATTGTGCTAACTAGGTAATATTTCATTGCTCTAGCTAATATTATTGCTATTTTACGAAAGTACTAAAAATGCATGCATAAATTATATTCCACTTAAGATTGTAGAGATAGGACGAGCTCATATTTAAAATGAAACAATCACGCAATACCAGTAATTCACAGAAAAATAATAAAAATCGTTTTGTGAAATAGTAAACTGGACAAGAAATCGGCGATTACAGTTCATAAAAAATCGTAAAATGTTATTACGCTTTCATAAGATCACCGTTTGATACAAAAATAATTGCGATATTCTCAAATCCAATTCCTGGAACGATGAACCGTGAATATGTAACAAAGAAACAGAACAATCGCGGGAGTCATTATTAATTAATTTCAATTAAAAAGCGGCTTCCCGTGCATTTGTGTTATGATATAAATCAAGAGCTCGCGTGAGGGAAGCTGGGGATTTATTTTCATTTCGCCCTAAGATTTAGCGGCGTCGCCGTCCGCAGTTTCCACAATTTCACGCTTATTGTTTTCCCATCCGTGATTTATGTGCGTGTAATAGACATCAGTATTTCTCGGACGCAATAAACTTTGTCACCTAAATCTTTGCTGCTAAGCCTATTGCGTGCGGCCGTGTTACCTCGTCCTAACTCTCGTAAAATATAGCACACAAATAGGAGTTTTTCGTGTGGACATATACGAGGATCTTCGCACTTTGTTTCGATCGCGGCACAAGAAATAAAGATGTAAGGTACTTAAAACGTAAGAGGGTAAATTAATAAACGGAATGATTGGTAATAATAAACTGTCTTTAGAATCAAAACGTATAGAAAAAATGTTCTAATCTACAATGGTGAAAACTAAGGTAACTGTAGCAGTTTTTAAGATTCCGTAGCCGAATGGCAAAAAACAGAACCCTTATAGTTTCGTCAAGCCTGTCTGTCTGTCTGTCTGTACGACCGTATGTCACAGCCATTTTATTCTGTAACTATAAGCATCACACTGTTGAAATTTGGTAGGGAGATGTATCCTTTTTACCGCTTTACGATTCTTATACAAAAAAATAAACTTTAAAAAAAGTAAAAACCGAATTCAAAACCAAAATGCACTAAAAAGTCCTCAATAAACTCTTGACTATTGAAAGGAAGGGTGGGGTCTAGGCAAACAATTTCTTTTTGGAGTCGGTGCTGTGATAGTTGATGCTTGATGGTCCAAGTGATGGCACCGACTCCAAAAAGAAATTGTTTGCCTAGACCCCACCAACACGTCAACATTAAGATTCTTGTAAACTAGAAGGTAAACCCTCTAAGTAGGTCGACAAACCGAATCGGTTGACAAACGACTGAGATATGAGGTAACATAGATACAAAAAAAAACATACAGTCGAATTGATAACCTCCTCCTTTTTTGAAGTCGGTTAAAAATAAAAAATAATGACATTTAAGGGGGGCTCCCATACATGAAACTAAAGTGTGTGTCTATGGATAGGTCTTTTAAAATGACATAGAAGTTAATAAAATCATTTTCTTTTGAAGTCTAACTTTCATAGCTGGACGCTTCCAAAATGGTAAAAAAGGGGCGTCCCCCCATCTAACTTCTAAACTAAGCTAGTGTAAAAATATATAATGTAGATCATAACAAACACTTTCAACGAAAATTTGTTCGGACGGAATCGAACGAGAAGTTTGTGAGATATAGCACATTTTCAACAACCGCAAACATAACTTTGTACTTCATACAAACACTACGAAAAACAAAACTACAAAAAAAATATTAGATAGATAGATAACTCTTTATTGCACATTACATAAATTGATTTACAAATTCGTTTAATATTGTGGTATTTTACTAAGTGAAAGTAAGTGGATTCCCTAATTCAATTAAAGTTGGTACGGAACCCTCAGTGCGCAAGTCCGACTCGCACTTAGCCGTTTTTTTTACAATAAAACCTAAATCGTATCTTTAATGTAGGTTCACATGGCTATCTTCGTCTTTAATATTTGGTCTAAACGCCACCTATGACGCCATCTTCCATCCACACATCTATCTAAACGCCACATATCTAGTAAACGGGCCATATCTTCCGGTGTCCAGTAATTGGCGTCGCAGATCAATTACAGTGGTAGCATAATCCAACACATTACAACTACGGCAAGTTCGGCAATTATTGGGGGACGCTGTTATCATAGTATCGGCTTACGCAGAAACTGAGTCTCGCCTATTTATTTTTATGTCAGAACCGTCATTATGAGACACTCCATTAGCTTGGATTGCGGTTCGTTTTCGGTTACGCATTGGGGTGCGACGAGGATCACCATGCGAATTGAAAATATAGGACAAAGCAGGAGATTCTCTATATGAAAAGTTATTTTCTTTACCTAATCAATAGACAAGGCATAAGGTGCACGAAACGACATTTAAACAAACTACATATGAGGTAAAAGTATATGCAAAGATTCAAGCACCGTGCCTTCGTAAAGGTAGATACAAATCAGTGCAAAAAAGCCAAATAATATCGGAAAAAAAAAATGGATGGTCACCGTAAATGCGACCACGGTGTATTTTTTTTTTGTTTCGCGACTTTTCCGAAGGGTTTGCATTTTGATTGGGTGAATCTGTTTCGAAACGGATAAGCGGATAATAAGATTAGACGGCTTGTATTCTTAGCACCTTGAGTTATTTTATCTACTAACCTGATTAGCAGGTTACTGACTTTACTGATTTCCAAAATATATTGATTAAAAACTGATTTTTGAAAATGTTTTTGATTTGTTGCAATTGTGCAATTATTTACTTTTGTAAATTAATAATATGCCGCTTAGATCATTTAAGGAGATTATCAACTTAGAAAGTTAATAATAACTAATGTATACATTTGTTTTTGAATTATAGTAGTCTTCCATTTCACTCATACTACTTACATTCCTAGAACGAAATTTCATTACATTTATTTTACAAAATAAATATAATAAAATTTTGATATTGTTACCAATCATGATATTTAGTTTAATTATATAGACATTAATTTTGATCCACCACAAATGATTTGTACTTTTCTTTTCTTAAAAAAACATCAAAGATTATGCATGGAATGAAACTCGAACCATAGTGATTGACAAAACCTAATCGGCCTAAAATCGTGTAAGTACGTCCGAATAATCGGTATATTTATTGACGAAAATCGCATGAAAAAAACTATCGCTATCTATTAAAGAGCTATATTTATTTATTTCTATGATGATATCCAACTTGTTCTTGTTTCACTGCTGTTTTTATACTTATTTTCGACAGAATGATTAGTATTGATCAGTCATCAAGGTTACAATAATATGGTCTCTATATGCCCTGGCGAAGGATATTAAAAATATAAAATTACAAAAATAAACGTAAGACACTAATCGACTACGAAAAAAATCGGTACAATTGTATTGGGTTACATCACTAAAGTTGTCGAAATGACAACGTCTCACCGGTCATGTTAGGAAAAATCAACTATAGCAAGAATTGGTTCCAAAAACAAAAATCTTCGTAACAATGCAGCAACCTTGAGAAGCTTCATTGCGAACAAAACAAAAGCGCTAATTAAAAACCGGATCGACTTGAACTATCTCCGAAATTATTAATAGCGTCAATGAACTTGAAAGTCGTATTTATTTCGGCGCGGGCGGTGGGTACATGAGTACAGTCGCTGGCTAAAAAAAAA